>OZ038520.1:51564514-51579514 GCA_964036315.1 Acanthosepion esculentum | reverse complement strand
CACTTGGGTCTGTTTCTCAAGTAAAGAGTAAAAACTAGTAGATACTGTTTCTTTTCAAGTGAGGAAAATATGTAAATATCTATCTTACTTATTTCTTACTAAAGTACAGAACCTCTAAAACAATAAGAGATATAGTTAGCACTAAACCTGATATTAACACCAACAGGACAGAAGCAGGAATATATGAAATAGATTGTACAAAATTCCCAATAGTATACATTGGTGAAAACACCCAGAGACATAAAAAAAAATTATATAAGCATTGCAGAGATATGCTGCATAACGACAATAAATGCACTGGTAGAGGAAAACAATGCATAACCTACTTAGTGAGTGTGAGTAAATTGATGGCGGAACAGGGTTTAGGAGAGATAAGAAAACGACAAAATTAATTAAGAACTACAAAGGACAGGAAATTGTGGAGAGCCATGATCGCCTATGTCCTGAAGGGACATGGCATATAGAAGAAGCAGCTTTAGTAAATGGATGATGGAACAAGGTATAGAAGAGATCTCAGAAAGAACTACAAAAGACAGGAAATTGTGGAGAGCCATGATCACCAATGTCCTGAAAGGAGATGGCATATAGAAGAAGAATGAGTTTGAGTAAATGGATGGTGAAACAAGATTAAGTGAGATAACAAAATGACAATATTTATTAAAAGCTACAAAGGACAGGAAATTGTGGTGAGACATAACCACCTACGTCCTGAAGGGACATGACATGCAGAAGAAGAATGAGCTTGACTAAATGAATAGTGGAAAAAAGCTTAGGAGAAAGGCATAATATATTAAGAGCTACAAAAGACAGGAATTTGTGGAGAGCCATGATCACCAATGTCCTGAAGGGACATGGTATATAGAAGAAAAAGAAGAATGAGTTTGAGTAAATGGATGGTGAAACAAGGTTTAGGAGAGATAACAAGATGACATAATATATTAAGATCTATAAAGGACAGGAAGTTGTGGAGAGCTATGATCACATAAGTCCTGAAGGGACACGACACATAGAAGTAGTAGAATGAACTTGAGTAAATGGATAGTGGAACAGGGTTTAGGAGAGATAACAAAAAGACCAGATTTATTAAGAGCTACAAAGGACAGGAAATTGTGGAGAGCCATGACTGCCTACATCATGAAGGAACACAACATATAATGCAGTTCAATGTAATATATCTGTGATATAGTTGGCACCAAACCAGATAGTAATAGCAACAGGACAGAGGTAGGAATTTACAAAACATTGTACAAGATGGCCAATGGTGTATATTGGTGAAACATCCAGAGACCTAAAAAAGGACTATATCAGCCTTGCAGAGATATGTGACATAATAATGCTTTAAATGCACTGTTAATTCTCCATAATATATCTGATTACAATTTTGAATTAATAAATGCCAGTCTGATCAGGAGAGAAAAGGATTCACTAAGAAGAAAAAGCATTGAGAGTAAGCTAATCCATAAAATTCTAATATAAATAATAACCAGGACCAGACATTGTATCATTAATCATCTCCAAAGCAATAGTAGGACAATATGGCATATGAGCTGATAGAGAAAAACAGACATCTAATCCATATGATGTATGATGCTCTCTCTTAATATATATATATATAAAATTATTGTCATCCACAGACAGACTGTTTTGCTGTATCACAGCTATATATATTAAAAGGGAGCACCATTGGTGTCTGTTGGATTTTAAATCAACCCATAGAGATCATGACCAAATGCAAACATTTTAAGAAGTTCAGCTTGGGGTTATTTGAGCTTGGTTAAAGTTAGAAATTTGTTTCTCGCCCACAACTTCTGGTTTCAAAAGTTCTTAAGTTGTTGAGCTCTGTATAGTTGACTGCAGAATAAACCACCTGAGGAGTCCATAGAGGTCAAAACCATGGTAGTGTTCTTTGGTCAGCTTCCAGGACTGTATATATATATATATATATATATATATATTTACTATTCTGGATCTGATGATAAACTATATATATATATATATATATATATATATATATATATATATATATATATATATATAAAATATATAAAAAATATAAATAAAAAATATTTTGATTCACATTATATATTTTTGTCTCAGATACTACCTGAATTTTACCAAGAACAAAATAATTTCCATGCCTGAAGATGTCTGAATGTACAGTCAAAAGTACTTGCATAAGGAAGACCTAATACAGTTTATAATTTTAAAAAACAAGGATCATAACATTCATTAAGTGATTGGTAAGTTATGCAGATTTTGTTAGTTAAAAAATTTTGCCATTTTATATCATATTATCAAATATCCAATGTTGAAAGCACAACTCTGAGTTTCATACAGGTGCTGCAAACTTCAGGTGCAAATACAATCTGATTGTATTTGCAATTATATATATATATATAGATATATATATGTTTATATTTGATTGTATTTGTATCAGATTTTATTTGCACCTAAAGATTGCAACAACTGCATGAAACTCCAAGTCGTGATATCAACATTGATTATATTAACTAATACAGTGTATAAGAGACCCTGATATAAGAGAAACTCGGATATAAGAGACACCCGGATATAAGAGAGATTTTATTTGGTCCCAAATTAGAGCCTGTGTTAATGCATATATAATAGACCAAACCCGGATATAAGCGAAACCCGGATATAAGAGACTTCTTCTCCGGTCCCAACAACTCTCTTATATCCGGGTTACACTGTATATACTTTATTTACATTATTCAGACTATTGTCCTCATCTTTGTCACCATATTTATTACAACATGCCATGTTTAATGGACGTCAGTTATCAGTTATCTCCTGTTAATTTTCCTCTGAAAGTTCTCCATTGCCTTAACCGGGTATTGAACTCACAATCTTTGGGTTCTGTCACTGGATCTAACTAACGCCTTTATCCAATGTACCATGTATCCTTGAGGACATGACTTGTGAAACTAGAACAGTCTACCCCAGTGAGCGAAATAAAGGGTTCAGTTCGACATTCAAACCACCTGATAAAGGCCGGAGTGTACAACGACCAAAGCGTTGTAATAAATAAGGCGACAAAGATGAGGACAGTAGTCCGAATAATGTAAATAATGTACATAATACCTCATCTCATAAATATAGACAGATATTGAAAGGCCGAAACGTTGTAATATGGCGACAAAGATGAGGACAATAGTCCGAATAATGTAATTAGTGTACATAATACTTCATCTCAGAAATATAGACAGATACTGAAGGGCCGAAACATTGTAATAAATATAGGGACAAAGATGAGGACAATAGTCTGAATAATGTAAATAGTGTACATAATACTTCATCTCAGAAATATAGACAGATACTGAAGGGCCGAAACATTGTAATAAATATAGGGACAAAGATGAGGACAATAGTCCGAATAATGTAAATAGTGTACATAATACCTCATCTTAGAAATATAGACAGGCAGTATATATATACACTTATAGCTTTGTCTTATAACACTGAGCACTGTATTTATAACACTTGTGCTAGAAACATATTTATATGCATGTACAATTGTTTTGTGCATGTATGTATATTTTTTTCTCCTACACATAACTATATATATATATATATATATAAATAGAGATAGAGATAGAATTTCTATCAATAAAGTACTCAGTAGTTATCTATAATAATAATAATAATAATAATAATAATAATTCTTCACATTGGTGATCATCACTCTCCATAAGTTAAAATTATAATTATTCAAAATGCCAGTCACACTAATCTCACAATAGCTGACACAAGACCTAAAATCAGAATTATACATATTATCACTGAGCATCACCAAAGCAGCAGTAGCACAATGCAGTATACTAGCTAGTAAAGAAAAAATACAATTGAGATGGTCTGATTAAAATCCAATGGCTTTAACATATATAAAAATAATGAAAAACAACTTCTGGTCTCTGGTCATTGGATCTGATAAGGTAATTTAATTTATTGCTCCTCTTATCCTCAAAAATCCCAATGCATTTTCCTTACACACAGATTTGTATTTAATTTTCTCTTGAAGACACTAAACCTAACACCCATTGTTGGCGAAATACATCATTAAAAAGATTTTTCACTTTGTCCATTATCTCCACTAAAGGAATATGTTTAAATGAGAAGAAAACAAAGATATAGGAAAGAAAGGGTACAGATACCAAAATAGCAACTTGTAAAATACAAAATAAAGAACAAAAGTTAAAGAGAAGAGAAAAAGAAACATAAAAAAAAGTTGAGCAGTTATCATTTTTCTTCTTACAGAGTTTTTGATCAAAGAAAACAAAAACAGCTAAGGAGGACACAATGTGGATAAGGTATACGTATTATATCAATAATGTATGAATATAGAGGTTCTTCAAAAGTAGGTATAAAGTAAGTATAATACAAGTATTATATGTTTGTACAATCAATATATTTTATGCATGTTTTGTTTTTCATTACTGTATACATACTTTTGCACCCATATATATATATATATATTTTTAAACAACATCTAAAATATTACTACGGTTAGATTTACGTTAGAAATATTCAAACGCAGTTGCATTCCATATCACGTGACGTAGGTGTCTCACGACGGATGCTACTTAATGTAAACAAACTTCTGAAAACAGTCATTTCTGCGGAAAGATTGGGGCCGATCTGAAATATCAAATATATATATATATATATATATATATATATATAAAAATATAAATAAATACTTTCACAAAAAAAACATCAATTTTTTTTAATTTTCAACTTTTCAGTTGTTTTTTCTATATTATATATATATATATATAAAGTGAACATTGAAGTCAACACTTGATTGTTTCTAGCATGAAATAGCCTTTTGCCTGAGTTTTGACTTCAATGTTCACTTTTATATTTACATATGCTCTATCTCTGATATTGAGCACTTTCTCCCATAAATATACCACACCTAAAAACTATATATATATATATATATATATATATTATATTTTTTGTTTTTAAAAATATGATTCCTTCGCTTAAAACTTAAAAACAAAAAATATTATAATATAAGCTCTACTTCTGTATGGAGCACTGTCTTTTTGAAAATAAAAGCAAAATACTAAGGAACACCGGATTATTTACCTAACGTGTTCTTTCCTATTTTTCTGCATACCTGCATATATATATATATATATATATATATATATATATATATATATGTTTGGGAAGGTTTGGTTGAATAATCTAGACATATTATGTCTATTTATTTTTATTTTAATCATCTCAAATTCACAGATCAATTTCTTAGTGTTGTTATTAAACTGATTAAGTAAGATGCTGTAGTTTCGGTCATTTCTTTTACTTTAATATTTTGTCTTAGCAATTTACCCCTGAAGATCATCTTGGATGAGATTGGAAGTACTTGGGAAAATAAAAGAAAAGAAATAACCAAAACTATGACGCATCTTTCTTAATCAGTTTAATAACAACACTAAGAAATTGATCTGTGAATTTGAGAGGATTAAAATAAAAATAAGTAAACATATGTCTAGATTATTCAACTGAAAATGCTTCAATGAAGATATGCTGTCTATATATATATATATATATATATATATATGTGTGTGTATATATATAGTACATATGTAATTACACATGTACATAAATACACAAATATTTTATCTATGCATACTGCATATGCACCACATGTATAAACTGTCACACAGACTCAGTTGAAACAAATTCATTGTTAATAACACTTTCTTGACTGCCCCCCCCCCCCCGCTTAAAATCAAATCCCCCCTGTTGAGAACCATGGGTCTACTCAGAGAAGCTACATTGATTTAATAAATATGATCTACTAATTATTCAGATTAACAACTACCTTCAAGGACCTATCCGTTAGGAGTGGCTTTATAATAGAGAAGACTCTTCCAGTGATTCCATAATTGGAGAACTTGAGCAGCAATCCTTTGTGCCACACCTTGTCAAATGCCTTTGAAATATCTAATGCTATGGTCCTTGAGGTGTAATTATTGCCTCACTAATTCTGTGAATGACGGTAGTTAGGACATAAGCAGTGGATTGGACTGATCGAAATCTGTAGTGCTTGTTGCTCAAGGGGTTGTTCTTATCTAGATGCTCAACAGCCTCCTTGTTGATTATAGCCTCAAAAAAGAAAGACTTTATAATTGAGAAGACTTTTCCAGTAATTCCAAAACTGGAGAGCTTGAGAAGACTGAGTTGTCTATACTGAGAGGGGGAAAGAGTGTTTTTGAAAATCAGGCATATTTTTCACACTTTTCACAGGCTTGGAAAGGATTTGTCCTTCAAGCAGTGGTTAAATAACTTCACTAGGATTGGAGATAAGGAATTTTATCTGAGCCAGTAGCTTTCTTATGGTTAAGGCTTTTGATAAGTCTTGAGGCTTTCTGGGCTCTAATGAAAATATTACTAAGATTTATAGGGAATGTGATGACCTTTGTCACTTAACATTGAATTGGAGGCAAAGATCAAGGTGAAGAGCTTTGCCTTATCTGTTAAGGAAGACATGACTCGAGGGGGGTGCATTTATAATAATGGTCACAGCTGTTTGGTTTTTGTGGGAATTTTTGGGGAGTATAAAACTTTCCATTCTAGAAAGAATCCAGGGCACCAGTTTTGGAGGCAGTGTACTTGAAGAAGTTTGAAAGAGGATCTTCCACCCGATAAGATTGAAAGCTGTCCCAGTCTGCCTTCGTGTAGTGACAGACAGAAATAGGGGGGTTAGGTTTGGACTCAAGAAGATGGAGTCCCTCTTCTGGACAGGTGGAATGTACACCTTTCACATTGGTGTAGGTGATGGTATACCTGGGGGTCTGCTTTTTTTTGTAGGTTGGGTTTGCTAGTTTTGATCATTTTAATTGATTTCATGTGTGTATTATATTTTGGTTGGTGAAAGACTTTTTTTAATTGAAAAAAAATTTTAAAAAAAGAAAATGAAAAAAAAACTGACAAAAAAAAATTGAAAATAACATTTAAAACCACAACCCCTGACGACTGGAAATTTTATCAAGAAACTTCAAAGTGAGGATAAAATTGATATTTAAAAGTTAAGAAATATTTTAATATAATATCATTAACACTCTATTTTTAATATTATTTAAACATGTTTAATATTGAGCACTATATATAAAAAAAATTGCTATTGCTTAAATCTTATATATATATATATATGTGAAATAACAATATGCCCTAACAATTGCCTATATGCATGAAACAGACTGTCACCACTGGGTGTTGACTTTAATGTTCATTTTTATATTTACATACACTCTATCCTTGATATTGAGCACTTTAACCCAGAAATGTAGCATACCGTAAAACTATACTTTATCATGTGTGTGTGTATATATATATATATATATATATATATATATATATATATTGTGTGTATTTAGGCAGCATTTTTTCATTCATACATGTTTCATTAAATAATATGGACAAGTGTTGTCTATATATTTTATGTAAGTTTTTTTCATATCGTCTGATAAGCTTAATAACATTATCATTAAACAATGAAAGAAAATCACAATATTGATACATATTTTTAATCCAATCTAAGCTTTCGGCTTACATAAGCCATTATCAAAGATGACAATTACATTACAATATATTAAGCAATACACGAACAAGAAATTGATGATAGTCTTATTTGTTTACATGGATGATTTCCAAGCAACGATAAACACGTGCATATAAGACGCTGAAAGCGAAAATCGCACGACAGCTCATGACGTCACACATGACCACGCGAGAGTGAATCCGATGAGTATTGAGTATGGAAAGCCGTTGGTATGAACCAATGACTTCTGTTACTAATTATAGGCATGTAAGGATATTTTTGGAGATTTCATAGTTTATTTTGTTCAGGTTAGGTTTCAACTGTTTTATGTATATAGCTTCAAGAATTTTTAGTTTTTATTTATTGTTTTCATGTTTAAGTATAGTTGTGTTTTCGACGAGGATTTTCCGGAATTGTGTATGCGGCCAGGCGTGTTGTTTTAAATGCCTAAAAATGTTAGAGTTATCATTCAAATGTAGTGTCAAGCGTCGTGAAATATATATATATATATACTCGTCTGGAAAAACCTTAGGTATTTTGGCTTGTAATTGCACAAACCAATGCCCAAGGGAAAAATAAGGGATAAAAAAAGAAAGAACTAAGAACATGTAATTGAGGTGAAAACAATCGTCCAGAATCCAAGTTCAGAGTCCAAAGAAAAAAATCCCCAAAACGAGTAAAGCAAAAGTAACTAAGCAAAGTGCTCGATACACTAAGTAGAGCAAATCTAACTATGAACCTAAAGAGCCAGGCAAACCTACCTAGGTTTCACCTACATGGATCATCAGGGTCATTCATATATATATATATCATCCTCTTGGCTTTTGTAATTGTAGGGCAGATCTGAATGCAGAAGTCATACTAACTCTTTTCCATTTTAACTAAACAGTAATCTTAAATATTTAAGAAAATATTCTAAGCAATCTAATATTTTATTATATTATACTTATTATGGCTTTGTAGTCTAAATTACATAAATGCTTGTTGAGGAAATGTTAGAAAATTACCAATAAATTTTAAATTCACTATAGTTACCGATCTTATTTTCTAGTATTATTGCATTTGAGTGTCCGTATTCACATAAATTTGATTATACATGTGTAAAATAAATTCAAAATGCTTTATAAAATATACGGGACACTTACTGAATTTTAGTAAGCTTTTCCATTTATGATTAGTAAATACAGTCTTAATTTAATAACAATATCACTTGACTGTTACAAATTAATACAGAATTTTAAGATATAAAAGTTTATAAATTATTCTAATTGAAATTATAAAAAAAATGAAAACAATTCTTGTAAAAAATAAGTTATTCATCAAAAAAAATTTAAAGACAATAGTATACATAATATATTTTATACATAAAAGTAATTAAAAGCTTTTCCAATTAAATAATGTCTTAGTTTTATTGCATTTTTCATTTTACAATTCAGAGCAGATTTTCTGTAACTGGAGTCCTGTTTGACCAAAAAAATTTCATGATTTAAACTCTCTGAGGACTTGTCCTTATAAGTAATATGACCATTAAGTGCTACAAAAATGAATTTCTCAAAATTTCATAAAAGTAAATAAGTGGGGGTAAAAAAAATCATAAAGAATTTCTAAAAAATAAACGTAAAAGAAAATAATTTCATTCATTTGTGACTAAGTCCACAAGGTTTCATTAAAATCCAACAATTACATGATTTATCAAGAATTTCCAAATGAGTGTGTTTTACACCACAAAAAGGTAAGTAAATAATAACGATAGTGAACATATAGTCAAAAATTACATAAATATTCTCTACAAAAATCAAATGCACATTAACTACACACAAAATGAATATTCACTTACAAATATATTAAAGGAATACACTACCCCAATTTAACGAACAAACATTATCTATGAGTTCAAATGCACCTTAAGGAACTGTATTCCTGATCAAACTGAATTCATAAATAATTTCATTGGTCACATGATAACATAACTACATGTCTACCTGGACACCTTATGTTATACCTATTTAACCCCAGCTCTATTAGAATCCCTTTAAACACACACACAAACTTACCAGACCCCATCTGAAACATACTAGTAGAAAATAAACATAGTAACCTCATTCACATGTAAAAAAGATAAAAAATAATGGAAAGTAAAACATCTCTATAACACTAAAAACATACACACAATGCACACACCAAATTAAATTGAAAAAAATAAAATCATCCTTGATAATGGCTAAAAGTAGAGCCGAAAGTGCTTGGAATTATAGAACATTTAGAGAGTTTCACTCTGCGCCCCAAAAAGAAACCACTTGTTCAAACACAAGAAAAATTAAATAAAAAGCTTAATTGTAGTAACTTGTCTGTCATTTTTAATGAAACATGCATATATAATTATATATATGTGTGTGTGCGTGTGTGTGTGTGTGCATATGATATAATCCATTCATCTAGACAAGTATCCTTGGAAACCCTCAATTATGAATCTTTGCCGTGCCTTTAAAACCGTAGATATAAAAAAATAAGTTACTCCAAAATTCGCTTGATGAGGAAATGAAACATATCATATATACATATATATATATATATATATATACATATATTTAAATATATATACATATATATACAACTATATATATATACATATATATATACATACATATACATACATACATACATACATATACATAAATGTGTATATATATATATATATATATACTTATATATACATACTTACATATATATACATATATATACATATATATGTATATATATATATATATATATATATATATATATACACCTACATACATGCATATATATATATACACACACATACATGTATATATACACATACATATATATACATATATAAACACATACATACATATACATATATACACACATACATACATATATATATACATATATATATATATATATATATATATATATATATATATACATACATACATGCATATAAATATATATATATATATATATATATAGACATATAGACACATCAGAATTATCCAAATCGTGTAACAGCATGGGATAATTCTTCATTCCACAAAATGCTTAATATCTAGAAAACTACTGAACTAGTTTAGTTTCTTTTTTCCAGGATTTCAGATAATGACTCTCTTGACACCATTTGTCATAAGAATCACTGAAAAACCTTTTGAGTTAGTCAGCTAGATAGAGGACAGGTTAAAGTCATTTTGTGTCAGCCCCACTATGTCTTTCCAAGTGAGCAATGTTGAGAGGAAAAAGATCATTCAGGCCTTGAGTAATGGTAGCAACCTTCATACTCTGGCTTCCATCAAGATAATGGGAGATAAGTTTCAAAAAGAAGGAACAGTAGAGAAGAAAACTGCATCAGGAGGTCAGAACTGCAAGAGGATACAAAATTGTGGAGAGCCACAATCAACCTACCTAAAAAGCTTGATTAATTGGATGACAGACCAGTGACTGGGAAGGTTAGTAAAAAGATAAACACTGTGAAAAGCTACAAAGGATAGGAAGTAGTGGTGAGACATGATCAACCTTGTGCAAAAGGACATCAGAACAGTGATTGGAAAGGATAGAGAAAACAATAATATTGCTAGGACCTACAAAGGATAGGAAGTTGTGGAGAGCCATGATCAACCTACCTAAGGAGCTTGTGTAAATGAATGGCAGAACAGGGACTGGGAAGGATAGTAAAAGACAAATATTGCTAAGAGCTACAAAGGATAGGAAGTTATGGAGAGCCATGATCAACCTACCTAAGGAGCTTGTGTAAATGGATGGCAGAACAGGGACTGGGAAGGATAGTAAAAAGACAAACATTGCCAAGAGCTACAAAGGATAGGAAGTTATGGAGAGCCATGATCAACCTACCTAGGAAGCTTGTGTAAATGGATGGCAGAACAGGGACTGGGAAGAATAGTAAAAAGACAAACACTGCCAAGAGCTACAAAGGATAGGAAGTTATGGAGAGCCATGATCAACCTACCTAAGGAGCTTGTGTAAATGGATGGCAGAACAGGGACTGGGAAGGATACTAAAAAGACAAACATTGCTAAGAGCTACAAAGGAAAGGAAGTTATGGAGAGCCATGATCAACCTACCTAAGAAGCTTGTGTAAATGGATGGCACAACAGGGACTGGGAAGGATAGTAAAAAGACAAACATTGCTAAGAGCTACAAAGGAAAGGAAGTTATGGAGAGCCATGATCAACCTACCTAAGAAGCTTGTGTAAATGGATGGCACAACAGGGACTGGGAAGGATAGTAAAAAGACAAACATTGCTAAGAGCTACAAAGGAAAGGAAGTTATGGAGAGCCATGATCAACCTACCTAAGAAGCTTGTGTAAATGGATGGCAGAACAGGGACTGGGAAGGAGAGTAAAAGACAAACATTGCTAAGAGCTACAAAGGATAGGAAGTTATGGAGAGCCATGATCAACCAACCTAAGAAGCTTGTGTAAATGGATGGCAGGACAGGGACGGGGAAGGAGAGTAAAAAGACAAACATTGCTAAGAGCTACAAAGGATAGGAAGTTATGGAGAGCCATGATCAACCTACCTAAGAAGCTTGTGTAAATGGATGGCAGAACAGGGATTGGGAAGGAGAGTAAAAAGACAAACATTGCTAAGAGCTACAAAGGATAGGAAGTTATGGAGAGCCATGATCAACCTACCTAAGAAGCTTATGTAAATGGATGGCAGAACAGGAGCTGGGAAGGATAGTAAAAAGACAAACACTGCCAAGAGCTACAAAGTATAGGAAGTTATGGAGAGCCATGATCAACCTACCTAGGAAGCTTGTGTAAATGGATGGCAGAACAGGGACTGGGAAGAATAGTAAAAAAACAAACACTGCCAAGAGCTACAAAGGATAGGAAGTTATGGAGAGCCATGATCAACCTACCTAAGAAGCTTGTGTAAATGGATGGCAGAACAGGGATTGGGAAGGAGAGTAAAAAGACAAACATTGCTAAGAGCTACAAAGGATAGGAAGTTATGGAGAGCCATGATCAACCTACCTAAGAAGCTTGTGTAAATGGATGGCAGAACAGGGATTGGGAAGGAGAGTAAAAAGACAAACATTGCTAAGAGCTACAAAGGATAGGAAGTTATGGAGAGCCATGATCAACCTACCTAAGAAGCTTATGTAAATGGATGGCAGAACAGGAGCTGGGAAGGATAGTAAAAAGACAAACACTGCCAAGAGCTACAAAGTATAGGAAGTTATGGAGAGCCATGATCAACCTACCTAGGAAGCTTGTGTAAATGGATGGCAGAACAGGGACTGGGAAGAATAGTAAAAAAACAAACACTGCCAAGAGCTACAAAGGATAGGAAGTTATGGAGAGCCATGATCAACCTACCTAAGAAGCTTGTGTAAATGGATGGCAGAACAGGGTCTGGGAAGGATAGTAAAAAGACAAACATTGCCAAGAGCTACAAAGGAAAGGAAGTTATGGAGAGCCATGATCAACCTACCTAAGGAGCTTGTGTAAATGGATAGCAGAACAGGGACTGGGAAGAATAGGAAAACGACAAGCATTGCTAAAAGCTACAAAGGATAGGAAGTTATGGAGAGCCATGATCAACCAACCTAAGAAGCTTGTGTAAATGGATAGCAGAACAAGGACTAGTAAAAAGACAAATATTGCTAAGAGCTACAAAGGAAAGGAAGTTATGGAGAGCCATGATCAACCTACCTTAGAAGATGTGTAAATAGATGGCAGAACAGGGATTGGGAAGGATAGTAAAAAGACAAACATTTCTAAGAGCTACAAAGTATAGGAAGTTATGGAGAGCCATGATCAACTTACCTAAGAAGCTTGTGTAAATGGATAGCACAACAGGGACTAGGAAGAATAGTAAAAAAACAAACATTGCTAAGAGCTACAAAGGAAAGGAAATTATGGAGAGCCATGATCAACCAACCTAAGAAGCTTGTGTAAATGGATAGCAGAACAGGGACTGGGAAGAATAGGAAAACGACAAGCATTGCTAAAAGCTACAAAGGATAGGAAGTTATGGAGAGCCATGATCAACCAACCTAAGAAGCTTGTGTAAATGGATAGCAGAACAAGGACTAGTAAAAAGACAAATATTGCTAAGAGCTACAAAGGAAAGGAAGTTATGGAGAGCCATGATCAACCTACCTTAGAAGATGTGTAAATAGATGGCAGAACAGGGATTGGGAAGGATAGTAAAAAGACAAACATTTCTAAGAGCTACAAAGTATAGGAAGTTATGGAGAGCCATGATCAACCTACCTAAGGAGCTTGTGTAAATGGATAGCAGAACAGGGACTGGGAAGAATAGGAAAACGACAAGCATTGCTAAAAGCTACAAAGGATAGGAAGTTATGGAGAGCCATGATCAACCAACCTAAGAAGCTTGTGTAAATGGATAGCAGAACAAGGACTAGTAAAAAGACAAATATTGCTAAGAGCTACAAAGGAAAGGAAGTTATGGAGAGCCATGATCAACCTACCTTAGAAGATGTGTAAATAGATGGCAGAACAGGGATTGGGAAGGATAGTAAAAAGACAAACATTTCTAAGAGCTACAAAGTATAGGAAGTTATGGAGAGCCATGATCAACTTACCTAAGAAGCTTGTGTAAATGGATAGCACAACAGGGACTAGGAAGAATAGTAAAAAAACAAACATTGCTAAGAGCTACAAAGGAAAGGAAATTATGGAGAGCCATGATCAACCAACCTAAGAAGCTTGTGTAAATGGATAGCAGAACAGGGACTGGGAAGAATAGGAAAACGACAAGCATTGCTAAAAGCTACAAAGGATAGGAAGTTATGGAGAGCCATGATCAACCTACCTAAGAAGCTTGTGTAAATTGATAGCAGAACAGAGACTAGTAAAAAGACAAATATTGCTAAGAGCTACAAAGGAAAGGAAGTTATGGAGAGCCATGATCAACCTACCTTAGAAGCTTGTGTAAATGGATAGCAGAACAGGGACTGGGAAGAATAGTAAAAAGACAAACATTGCCAAGTGCTACAAAGGATAGGAAGTTATGGAGAGCCATGATCAACTTACCTAAAGAGCTTGTGTAAATGGATGGCAGAACACAGACTGAGAAAGATAGTAAAAAGACAAACATTGCCAATAGCTACAAAGGAAAGGAAGTTGTGGAGAGCCATGATCAACTTACCTAAGAAGCTTGTGTAAATGGATGGCAGAACAGGGACTGGGAAGGATAGTAAAAGACAAACATTGCTAAGAGCTACAAAGGATAGGAAGTTATGGAGAGCCATGATCAACCTACCTAAGAAGCTTGTGTAAATGGATGGCAGAACAGGGACTGGGAAGGATAGTAAAAGACAAACATTGCTAAGAGCTACAAAGGATAGGAAGTTATGGAGAGCCATGATCAACCTACCTAAGACGCTTATGTAAATGGATGGCAGAACAGGAGC
>OZ038520.1:51507014-51559514 GCA_964036315.1 Acanthosepion esculentum | reverse complement strand
ATAATAGAGAGGAAAACCGGATGAGGAGGTCACAACAGCAAGAGGGATCATCATTTCAACTTAGAGCTAAATACATTTCTCATTGTTCAAAGTAGAGTTCAATAGTGTTATAAAAACCTTGTAGAATTCCAGTAAGATATCTTTAATCATTTTTAAAATATGATTCAAATTTTAAAAAAGAGGGAATAATAGAGTGGAAAACCGGATGAGGAGGTCACAACAGCAAGAGGGATCATCATTTCAACTTAGAGCTAAATACATTTCTCATTGTTCAAAGTAGAGTTCAATAGTGTTATAAAAACCTTGTAGAATTCCAGTAAGATATCTTTAATCATTTTTAAAATATGATTCAAAGTTTAAAAAAGAGGGAATAATAGAGAGGAAAACCGGATGAGGAGGT
Source organism: Acanthosepion esculentum (assembly GCA_964036315.1). NCBI lineage: Eukaryota > Metazoa > Mollusca > Cephalopoda > Sepiida > Sepiidae > Acanthosepion > Acanthosepion esculentum. Next base: position 51,559,114 of record OZ038520.1, on the reverse strand, counting down.
CACAACAGCAAGAGGGATCATCATTTCAACTTAGAGCTAAATACATTTCTCATTGTTCAAAGTAGAGTTCAATAGTGTTATAAAAACCTTGTAGAATTCCAGTAAGATATCTTTAATCATTTTTAAAATATGATTCAAATTTTAAAAAAGAGGGAATAATAGAGTGGAAAACCGGATGAGGAGGTCACAACAGCAAGAGGGATCATCATTTCAACTTAGAGCTAAATACATTTCTCATTGTTCAAAGTAGAGTTCAATAGTGTTATAAAAACCTTGTAGAATTCCAGTAAGATATCTTTAATCATTTTTAAAATATGATTCAAATTTTAAAAAAGAGGGAATAATAGAGTGGAAAACCGGATGAGGAGGTCACAACAGCAAGAGGGATCATCATTTCAACTTAGAGCTAAATACATTTCTCATTGTTCAAAGTAGAGTTCAATAGTGTTATAAAAACCTTGTAGAATTCCAGTAAGATATCTTTAATCATTTTTAAAATATGATTCAAATTTTAAAAAAGAGGGAATAATAGAGTGGAAAACCGGATGAGGAGGTCACAACAGCAAGAGGGATCATCATTTCAACTTAGAGCTAAATACATTTCTCATTGTTCAAAGTAGAGTTCAATAGTGTTATAAAAACCTTGTAGAATTCCAGTAAGATATCTTTAATCATTTTTAAAATATGATTCAAATTTTAAAAAAGAGGGAATAATAGAGTGGAAAACCGGATGAGGAGGTCACAACAGCAAGAGGGATCATCATTTCAACTTAGAGCTAAATACATTTCTCATTGTTCAAAGTAGAGTTCAATAGTGTTATAAAAACCTTGTAGAATTCCAGTAAGATATCTTTAATCATTTTTAAAATATGATTCAAAGTTTAAAAAAGAGGGAATAATAGAGTGGAAAACCGGATGAGGAGGTCACAACAGCAAGAGGGATCATCATTTCAACTTAGAGCTAAATACATTTCTCATTGTTCAAAGTAGAGTTCAATAGTGTTATAAAAACCTTGTAGAATTCCAGTAAGATATCTTTAATCATTTTTAAAATATGATTCAAATTTTAAAAAAGAGGGAATAATAGAGTGGAAAACCGGATGAGGAGGTCACAACAGCAAGAGGGATCATCATTTCAACTTAGAGCTAAATACATTTCTCATTGTTCAAAGTAGAGTTCAATAGTGTTATAAAAACCTTGTAGAATTCCAGTAAGATATCTTTAATCATTTTTAAAATATGATTCAAATTTTAAAAAAGAGGGAATAATAGAGTGGAAAACCGGATGAGGAGGTCACAACAGCAAGAGGGATCATCATTTCAACTTAGAGCTAAATACATTTCTCATTGTTCAAAGTAGAGTTCAATAGTGTTATAAAAACCTTGTAGAATTCCAGTAAGATATCTTTAATCATTTTTAAAATATGATTCAAATTTTAAAAAAGAGGGAATAATAGAGTGGAAAACCGGATGAGGAGGTCACAACAGCAAGAGGGATCATCATTTCAACTTAGAGCTAAATACATTTCTCATTGTTCAAAGTAGAGTTCAATAGTGTTATAAAAACCTTGTAGAATTCCAGTAAGATATCTTTAATCATTTTTAAAATATGATTCAAATTTTAAAAAAGAGGGAATAATAGAGTGGAAAACCGGATGAGGAGGTCACAACAGCAAGAGGGATCATCATTTCAACTTAGAGCTAAATACATTTCTCATTGTTCAAAGTAGAGTTCAATAGTGTTATAAAAACCTTGTAGAATTCCAGTAAGATATCTTTAATCATTTTTAAAATATGATTCAAATTTTAAAAAAGAGGGAATAATAGAGTGGAAAACCGGATGAGGAGGTCACAACAGCAAGAGGGATCATCATTTCAACTTAGAGCTAAATACATTTCTCATTGTTCAAAGTAGAGTTCAATAGTGTTATAAAAACCTTGTAGAATTCCAGTAAGATATCTTTAATCATTTTTAAAATATGATTCAAATTTTAAAAAAGAGGGAATAATAGAGTGGAAAACCGGATGAGGAGGTCACAACAGCAAGAGGGATCATCATTTCAACTTAGAGCTAAATACATTTCTCATTGTTCAAAGTAGAGTTCAATAGTGTTATAAAAACCTTGTAGAATTCCAGTAAGATATCTTTAATCATTTTTAAAATATGATTCAAATTTTAAAAAAGAGGGAATAATAGAGTGGAAAACCGGATGAGGAGGTCACAACAGCAAGAGGGATCATCATTTCAACTTAGAGCTAAATACATTCTTATTGTTCAAAGTAGAGTTCAATAGTGTTATAAAAACCTTGTAGAATTCCAGTAAGATATCTTTAATCATTTTTAAAATATGATTCAAAGTTTAAAAAAGAGGGAATAATAGAGAGGAAAACCGGATGAGGAGGTCACAACAGCAAGAGGGATCATCATTTCAACTTAGAGCTAAATACATTTCTCATTGTTCAAAGTAGAGTTCAATAGTGTTATAAAAACCTTGTAGAATTCCAGTAAGATATCTTTAATCATTTTTAAAATATGATTCAAATTTTAAAAAAGAGGGAATAATAGAGTGGAAAACCGGATGAGGAGGTCACAACAGCAAGAGGGATCATCATTTCAACTTAGAGCTAAATACATTTCTCATTGTTCAAAGTAGAGTTCAATAGTGTTATAAAAACCTTGTAGAATTCCAGTAAGATATCTTTAATCATTTTTAAAATATGATTCAAATTTTAAAAAAGAGGGAATAATAGAGTGGAAAACCGGATGAGGAGGTCACAACAGCAAGAGGGATCATCGTTTCAACTTAGAGCTAAATACATTTCTCATTGTTCAAAGTAGAGTTCAATAGTGTTATAAAAACCTTGTAGAATTCCAGTAAGATATCTTTAATCATTTTTAAAATATGATTCAAATTTTAAAAAAGAGGGAATAATAGAGTGGAAAACCGGATGAGGAGGTCACAACAGCAAGAGGGATCATCATTTCAACTTAGAGCTAAATACATTTCTCATTGTTCAAAGTAGAGTTCAATAGTGTTATAAAAACCTTGTAGAATTCCAGTAAGATATCTTTAATCATTTTTAAAATATGATTCAAATTTTAAAAAAGAGGGAATAATAGAGTGGAAAACCGGATGAGGAGGTCACAACAGCAAGAGGGATCATCATTTCAACTTAGAGCTAAATACATTCTTATTGTTCAAAGTAGAGTTCAATAGTGTTATAAAAACCTTGTAGAATTCCAGTAAGATATCTTTAATCATTTTTAAAATATGATTCAAAGTTTAAAAAAGAGGGAATAATAGAGAGGAAAACCGGATGAGGAGGTCACAACAGCAAGAGGGATCATCATTTCAACTTAGAGCTAAATACATTTCTCATTGTTCAAAGTAGAGTTCAATAGTGTTATAAAAACCTTGTAGAATTCCAGTAAGATATCTTTAATCATTTTTAAAATATGATTCAAAGTTTAAAAAAGAGGGAATAATAGAGAGGAAAACCGGATGAGGAGGTCACAACAGCAAGAGGGATCATCATTTCAACTTAGAGCTAAATACATTTCTCATTGTTCAAAGTAGAGTTCAATAGTGTTATAAAAACCTTGTAGAATTCCAGTAAGATATCTTTAATCATTTTTAAAATATGATTCAAATTTTAAAAAAGAGGGAATAATAGAGAGGAAAACCGGATGAGGAGGTCACAACAGCAAGAGGGATCATCATTTCAACTTAGAGCTAAATACATTTCTCATTGTTCAAAGTAGAGTTCAATAGTGTTATAAAAACCTTGTAGAATTCCAGTAAGATATCTTTAATCATTTTTAAAATATGATTCAAAGTTTAAAAAAGAGGGAATAATAGAGTGGAAAACCGGATGAGGAGGTCACAACAGCAAGAGGGATCATCATTTCAACTTAGAGCTAAATACATTTCTCATTGTTCAAAGTAGAGTTCAATAGTGTTATAAAAACCTTGTAGAATTCCAGTAAGATATCTTTAATCATTTTTAAAATATGATTCAAATTTTAAAAAAGAGTGAATAATAGAGTGGAAAACTGGATGAGGAGATCACAACAGCAAGAGGGATCATCATTTCAACTTAGAGCTAAATACATTTCTCATTGTTCAAAGTAGAGTTCAATAGTGTTATAAAAACCTTGTAGAATTCCAGTAAGATATCTTTAATCATTTTTAAAATATGATTCAAAGTTTAAAAAAGAGTGAATAATAGAGTGGAAAACTGGATGAGGAGGTCACAACAGCAAGAGGGATCATCATTTCAACTTAGAGCTAAATACATTTCTCATTGTTCAAAGTAGAGTTCAATAGTGTTATAAAAACCTTGTAGAATTCCAGTAAGATATCTTTAATCATTTTTAAAATATGATTCAAATTTTAAAAAAGAGTGAATAATAGAGTGGAAAACTGGATGAGGAGGTCACAACAGCAAGAGGGATCATCATTTCAACTTAGAGCTAAATACATTTCTCATTGTTCAAAGTAGAGTTCAATAGTGTTATAAAAACCTTGTAGAATTCCAGTAAGATATCTTTAATCATTTTTAAAATATGATTCAAATTTTAAAAAAGAGTGAATAATAGAGTGGAAAACTGGATGAGGAGGTCACAACAGCAAGAGGGATCATCATTTCAACTTAGAGCTAAATACATTTCTCATTGTTCAAAGTAGAGTTCAATAGTGTTATAAAAACCTTGTAGAATTCCAGTAAGATATCTTTAATCATTTTTAAAATATGATTCAAATTTTAAAAAAGAGTGAATAATAGAGTGGAAAACTGGATGAGGAGGTCACAACAGCAAGAGGGATCATCATTTCAACTTAGAGCTAAATACATTTCTCATTGTTCAAAGTAGAGTTCAATAGTGTTATAAAAACCTTGTAGAATTCCAGTAAGATATCTTTAATCATTTTTAAAATATGATTCAAATTTTAAAAAAGAGTGAATAATAGAGTGGAAAACTGGATGAGGAGGTCACAACAGCAAGAGGGATCATCATTTCAACTTAGAGCTAAATACATTTCTCATTGTTCAAAGTAGAGTTCAATAGTGTTATAAAAACCTTGTAGAATTCCAGTAAGATATCTTTAATCATTTTTAAAATATGATTCAAAGTTTAAAAAAGAGTGAATAATAGAGTGGAAAACTGGATGAGGAGGTCACAACAGCAAGAGGGATCATCATTTCAACTTAGAGCTAAATACATTTCTCATTGTTCAAAGTAGAGTTCAATAGTGTTATAAAAACCTTGTAGAATTCCAGTAAGATATCTTTAATCATTTTTAAAATATGATTCAAATTTTAAAAAAGAGTGAATAATAGAGTGGAAAACTGGATGAGGAGGTCACAACAGCAAGAGGGATCATCATTTCAACTTAGAGCTAAATACATTTCTCATTGTTCAAAGTAGAGTTCAATAGTGTTATAAAAACCTTGTAGAATTCCAGTAAGATATCTTTAATCATTTTTAAAATATGATTCAAATTTTAAAAAAGAGTGAATAATAGAGTGGAAAACTGGATGAGGAGGTCACAACAGCAAGAGGGATCATCATTTCAACTTAGAGCTAAATACATTTCTCATTGTTCAAAGTAGAGTTCAATAGTGTTATAAAAACCTTGTAGAATTCCAGTAAGATATCTTTAATCATTTTTAAAATATGATTCAAATTTTAAAAAAGAGTGAATAATAGAGTGGAAAACTGGATGAGGAGGTCACAACAGCAAGAGGGATCATCATTTCAACTTAGAGCTAAATACATTTCTCATTGTTCAAAGTAGAGTTCAATAGTGTTATAAAAACCTTGTAGAATTCCAGTAAGATATCTTTAATCATTTTTAAAATATGATTCAAATTTTAAAAAAGAGTGAATAATAGAGTGGAAAACTGGATGAGGAGGTCACAACAGCAAGAGGGATCATCATTTCAACTTAGAGCTAAATACATTTCTCATTGTTCAAAGTAGAGTTCACTAGTGTTATAAAAACCTTGTAGAATTCCAGTAAGATATCTTTAATCATTTTTAAAATATGATTCAAATTTTAAAAAAGAGTGAATAATAGAGTGGAAAACTGGATGAGGAGGTCACAACAGCAAGAGGGATCATCATTTCAACTTAGAGCTAAATACATTTCTCATTGTTCAAAGTAGAGTTCAATAGTGTTATAAAAACCTTGTAGAATTCCAGTAAGATATCTTTAATCATTTTTAAAATATGATTCAAATTTTAAAAAAGAGTGAATAATAGAGTGGAAAACTGGATGAGGAGGTCACAACAGCAAGAGGGATCATCATTTCAACTTAGAGCTAAATACATTTCTCATTGTTCAAAGTAGAGTTCAATAGTGTTATAAAAACCTTGTAGAATTCCAGTAAGATATCTTTAATCATTTTTAAAATATGATTCAAATTTTAAAAAAGAGTGAATAATAGAGTGGAAAACTGGATGAGGAGGTCACAACAGCAAGAGGGATCATCATTTCAACTTAGAGCTAAATACATTTCTTATTGTTCAAAGTAGAGTTCAATAGTGTAATTAAAACCTCAGTGAATTCCAGTAAGATATCTTTAATCATTTCTAAGATACAATTGTTCAAAGCTTTATCTAACAATTGGACAATTTTGCTGTTACATGATTTGGACAATTTTGCTGTTACACCCATGTTTATATATTCTTTTTATAAATACAAATATTTAAGTAAATGCTCTGTTTATAATAAACAGTATTAACGACATTTACTGGTCTGAATGTCTGAGAAATTTTCATAGAAAATATTCGTCTTCTGAACAGAATCGAACCTGTATCCTATACAGAACTGTCATATAGCCTGACGTAATTTTACTGATTGAGCCACAGAACCAAAATGATCTTCTGTGGGTCAATCGGTTAAAGCATGTCAGGCTATATGATGGTTCCAGATAGGATACAGGTTCGAATCCTGTCAGAGGATGAATATTTTCAATGAAAATTTCTCAGACATTCAGGCCGGTAAATGTTGTTAACACTGTTTATTATAAACAGAGCATTTACTTAAATATTTGTATCTATAAAAAGAACGTATAAGCATAAAAAATGTCTTAATATATATATATATATATATATATATATATATATATATATATATATATATATATGGTCAAACTTAAATTTTTACATGTGTGTGCATGTATATATTAAATAAACTTCATTATATGCCAACACTAACAATCAACAAATAACATAAAATTCTTACAATGGTCACACATGCACCACACTCTCTCGTGGGTTAACTTGTCATTTGTCCAAATTTAGTGCAATTTGGACACATATAGATGCACATATGACAAATAAACAAAATAATATTAACATTAAATAAACTTTATACAGGACAATGCAAAGAAAGACTTCAAATTCTGGAGGCTGTTGGAATAAAATAGAAGCAGCCAACATTATATAGAGTGTCTTTCTCCATAGGGGACTGTATATTGAAATATGTCTAGTACATAAAACACACACAGACACACATACATACGTAAAATTTCAGTTTGACCATTTATGTTGCCACCTTGAGTGAGTTGAAATTGATTCCATCAAATGTAAGAATGCCAGAAATAAAAACCAGTTGCTTAATGACACTCAGAACAATCCCCGAGGATCAATGGATCAACATTTTGAAAGTACTTGGGGATGGGGGAATCAATGGATCAACATTTTGAAAGTACTTGCGGATGGTGAGAATCAATGGATCAACATTTTGAAAGTACTTGTGGATGGTGAGAATCAATGGATCAACATTTTGAAAGTACTTATGGATGGTGAGAATCAATGGATCAATATTTTGAAAGTACTTGCGGATGGTGAGAATCAATGGATCAACATTTTGAAAGTACTTGGGGATGGTGAGAATCAATGGATCAACATTTTGAAAGTACTTGGGGATGGTGAGAATCAATGGATCAACATTTTGAAAGTACTTGGGGATGGTGAGAATCAATGGATCAACATTTTGAAAGTACTTGCAGATGGGGGAATAAAATATAAAATAAAAGTTTATATGAATTTTGACAAATTTACAGATAAAACAAAATTTATTTGAAAATTTGAAAGATCTGATAAAAAATTGATAGAACGTGTCCATATTATTTAAGAATGTATCACTCATAATAAATAAAATAAAAAGATATCATTAATGATGCCAGGTTGGAACGGTTAGAATTCTTGTATGTATTGTTTCAGAAAAATATGAACATTTTTAAACAAATGATGGTAAAGATTCAAATTCGGTATAATTAATTCCCCCACCCCCAGCCATTTATCCACTCAACTGATGTCCCATCAGAAAAAAATTCTTCATTTTCTTTTTATGTTTCTTTCTCTCACATCTTTTTTTCTCTTCTTCTTTTTTTTAATGTAACAAAGAATGTCGTACAAGTAGATAGTCACTAATGCCACCCAGTACAAAAAGGCAACCAAAAAGAAATTGTTCTTCACACAATAACAACTTACAACAATTGCAAAAACAAGGTTCTGGGGATGGGGAAGGCTTCTTCTTTTTTTTTCCACTTGGAGACCTGCTGTGAACCCAGTGTTGACAATACAACCTACCAGTCTGCTGTCTGTCTACCCAGGGTCAGGTTGGGCCATCCAATCAGTCAGGTAGCTTAGTTACCAGTCAATGGAGTAGATTACATAAAAGATGATCCAACCAATTGTGATCTTTACATTGTAGGAATACCATTGCTCAAGTTCAGTAGGTTACATTGTATTTCAGTTAGGTTGTTTTTGTCAATCTCTTGTGTCCAATATCAGGCGGAAATAAATCTACACTAATTGCAAGGGGTGAACAGCGTAAATTGTCAGGTAAAAATAGGGGACTACTTCTGATATGCTGGTGACATCGTTGGCTCACCTTTGCGTCAAGGAATGAAACTTTTTACACACTCTATAATCCACATTACATGGTTAGTTTTTAATGCTTAATTTTTTCCAACTTTATTCATCCAGAACCAGTTATCCTAAGAATGTTATTTTCATTTTATTCTCATAGACTGTAACTTATAAAAGACTCCTTTATTAACAACTTTCTTAAAGACCACAGAAGGCAGACTTCATGCCAAGAGTTTTGTATTTATTAAATCTATGTTATAATTATCTGTAAATAAATATGAGAAACTACTCTATAAATAACATTTTTTATTTTTTTTACAGTAAGGTTCACTCTGTACAAAGCCTGGAGGCCACTCAAGGTAGAGTGTTATATTAAAGCAGAAGGCGGACTTCATGCCAAGAAGTTTCGTATTCATAGAATGTACATTATAATTATCTGAAAATATTCTATAAATAACATTTAATATTTTTTTACAGTAAGGTTCACTCTGTACAATGTCTGGGGATCACTTGAGGATGAGGGTTATATTAAGGGGGTAGTTTATACAGATAGGAAGGGAAGATAGCAGTTAACTCTTGACTTGAACAGGTTAACATTGTAGTGATCAGAGAAACATACTCCTGGGAGTCTGTTCCACAGAGCAGGGGCTTGCAGGAAGAACTTTTTCGAGGAACTTACTTCTTGCCAATGGAACATAGAAGGAATGTGAGGCCATAATCAATAAGGTCATCACGCACCTAGAAAAGAACAACCTCTTCAGCGAGGAGCAGTATGAATTTCAGTTGGCCTGATCCACTGCTGAAGTCCTATCATCATTCACAGAATCAAATTGACAAACACACCTCAAGGACCATAGCACTAGATATCTCAAAGACCTTCAACAAGGTATGGCACAAAGGCTTACTACACAAGGTCTCCAGTTATGGAATCACTGGAAGGGTCTTCTTAATCATATAATCCTTTTTAACAGGTAGGACACAGAAGGTAGTTATCAGTCATCAGTCCTCCAGAGCCCTAGAGGTCAACACAAGCATGGCCCAGGGGTCACTCCTTGGACCAACCCTTTTTTTGATCTACATAAATGATCTGCTTGAGAATATAGTCAGATCATTTGCTATCTTCTACCTGTACAAGAGTGAGATCAGGCCAAAAATATAGTACCGTTGTTGTATTTGGGTGGGAGCCACCCAGACCTCACTCAAAAGGTTTGATAGAGTTCAAAAGCATCTTTGAGCACTTGTGGGTGACAAATTATTCTCCACCCTTCAACCTCTGTCTCACAGGTGGGATGTAGCAAGACTCTCATTGTTCTACCACTACTTCCACTGAACGTGCTTGGACAAAATATATTCCCTGGTCTTGCTGAGACAAACCTTCTCAGTAAGAACACGCCATGCTACTTACATACTAGCAATTCCCTCTGTATTTTCACATTCCCTCTGTATTCCATCAGTGAGAAGTAAGTTCCACTTGAGCTGCTTCTTTCTATGAACCACTGCCCTGTGGAACCAGCTCCCAACAAAATGTTTCCCTGATCACTAAAATCTTAGCCTGTTCAATCATTATCTTCCACTCCTATACACACAAATGGCCTCCAAACATAACCCTCTACCTTGAGTAACCCCTGGACCTTGTAAAGGGGGAAATTAAAAAAAAACAATACATATATATATATATATATATATATATGTTCAAACATATATTGTTAAATATAACAGACAATGAATGTCTATTATGTTTGATCATGAGCCATTCTAAACTTCGTATAGTTGCTTTAATTACAGGAGAAAATATAGACAAAAATTGTCCAACATTTGGATAATTTTATATTATTTGTATTTACTTATTTTAGTACTTTTTTTATTTAAATCTTTGTTTAAATGTCAATATAATTACTTTGAAGATGTCTCATTTGAAATTAAAACAACCATATGAAGTTTAGAACGGCTCATGATCAAACATAATAGACATTCGTTGTCTGTTATATTTAACAATACTGATTTGCCACCAATATATATACATATATATGAAAAGAAAGATAGTTTTAAGGTGTGCTATATTTATGGGATAAAGTGCTCAATATCAGAGATAGAGTGTATGTAAATATAAAAGTGAACATTGAAGTCAATACTCAGAGCCTCTGAGTGTTGACTTCATTGTTCACTTTTATATATATATATATATATATATATATATATATATATATATATATATATTAAATAAAAACAAACCACTTTAAGGTTCCATATAATAAATTATTTCACCACAGCCCTTTTAAAGGACCGCGGATCATCAGACTTTACTTCCAAAGGTTGAAACAAACATTTTTCGTTTCAACCTTTGGAAGTAAAGTCTGATGATCCGCTGTCCTTTAAAAGGGCTGTGGTGAAATAATTTATTATATGGAACCTTAAAGTGGTCTGTTTTTATTTAAATTATTAGCTCTGATTTACATTGAGCTCTCTGGATTTTATCCTCCTTGGGTCTACTCATACAGATTACCTAGTTTTTCGTAAACTATATATATATATATATATATATATATATATATATATATATATATATATATATATATAAAAAACAGTATATATTTTTATATATCAAGAACAATAACAATATTGGGCTGTTTTTTATTTTGTAATATTTTATGGACCTTTTGCATTGAATATAAAATAATTAAGGTACTCGAAATGAATTCAGCTAGATATATAAAAAAAAAAAAAATTCTAATATACCCCAGCACACACCTCATTTTTGCACAGGTGTACCAACAAAACAAATTCAGTCTGATGAAGTCTTGAAGGAGGAAATGCATCCCAAGTAAACTAACTTTTTCCACTTTGCCATACAATTTCCCCTATCTATCTATCTATCTATCTATCTATCTATCTAACTATTGTAAGCAATGGGATGGATTTTTTATTATTCCAACAGATTTTTATTACTTATTATTATTATTTCTAGTGGATATAAAGTATTTGCATAGACACTCCATTTATTTATTTTCATCTACCAGCCTGCATATTCAAGAAATGTTATTAGAGAAAAATATGTGCTCTCCAGTAGAATTCAAACATGCATTCCCCTAGGGGAAACAGTCATTATATCTGGCGTGCTTTTGACCTCTTCTGCATTTAAAGTCACTATCCAACTTTGCTTGGTTGTTGACTCACTCTATAGCTGAGGGGTCTAAAGCATATATGATCTAATGACAGTTTACCCTGGGGGAATGCAGGTTCAAATCATGCTGGAGAGTGTATATTTTTCTCTAATAAGATTCTTGAATATTCTGGCCAGTAGACAAAAATAAATAAATATTGACCATCTACTCAAATACAAGTATCCACTAAAAATAGTGTTGAAGTAATATATATATATATATTAGGTTTGGCATTTCTGTTATTCATATATATTTCTTTTATTTTATATATATATATATATATATATATATATATATATATATATATATACACACACACAATTTCATTCACAAGTTGCAGTATAAACCATGAGTAGGCTCTGTGGGCATTGAAACAACCACAAATGTGACTGAGAAGGTATCTGCAAAAGGGATTGGGTAAACACCTGGGCATATGAGTGTGATTGGAAAATGAGAGTAGCTATATATATATATATGTGTGTGTGTGTGTGTGTGTGTATGCATGTATGTATTTTTAAATCATTTCACTCCAAGCAAGGTGGGAATGCCACTAGTACGCACCGGAGGCTTACAGAGGGTGAAAGTGAGAGAAAAGATTGGGTATAGGGAGGATTGAGGAAGGGATAAAAGATGAAATGTTTGAAGAATGTATTTCTCAGGGATAAAGCAAATGGAAGGGAGTTTCACTGTCAGGAAGTACAAGAAAAGAAACTTTTGGAGTAGAAGTCACAGTTACATTTACCTATTTCAACAGTAAAATGCTGGGACTGAGATGTCAGTCAAATAGCACGCTTAAATTTATGTCATAGGGACAGCATGAAAAAAAGCTTGTCAGAGCAGTTGCCATGGAAATATAGAAAAGACAGAAGGAAGCCACATCAGAAGATGAACAGCAGGAGCACCAGACCAAAATAGTGCAACTGTATTCAATGTATGACCAAATGGTAGATTTGTAAATGTGCAAGACGGACTCTGATAAGAAAAAAACCTTTTGGCATAACACAATGAACCAAATTTCCTTGCAGTAGATGCAGCTATTGATTCAATGTAGTTGTTCCACTTCAAGTCAGTTGAAAATGTGAGGCCAAGAAAGCACTGAGATGCTCTCCAGGTGGTTAAATGAGAGCAGTTTCGTTTTGGAGGCATGAAAACTTACAGAGAGTGAAAGTGAGAGAAAAGATTGGGTATGGGGGGGAATTGAGGAAAGGATAAAAGATGAATGGAGTTCAAGATGACAGAAGATGGCCATTGACACTGCATTTAAATTTTTGAAGATTGTAGTTTTCAGAGAAGCAAATAAACAGAAAGGAGTTCCACTGTTGGGAAGTGCGAGAAAAGAAACTGTTGGAGTAGAAGTGGCAGTTACATTTAACTATTTCCGCAGTAAAACGGTGGGACCTAGATGCCAATCTAGCAGAACGCTTAAATTCATTTAGTTGGGTATCCAGGGAAAAAGGCTTGTTAGAGCAGTTGCCATGAAAATATTTGTAGAAAAGACAGAGGGAAGCCACGTAATGTCAGTGAGAAAGTGACTGAAGTCAAGATTGATTACACTGCAGATACTTCTTTGGATTTTGTCAAGAATCTCGAGATGAACAGCACGGCACCAGACCAAAATAGTGCAACTGTATTCAATGCACGACCAAATGGTACATTTGTAAATGTGCAAGATGGACTCTGATGAGAAATTCCTTCTGGAACAACACAATGAACCAAATTTCCTTGCAGTAGATGCAGCTACTGATTCAATGTAGTTGTTCCACTTCAAGTCAGTTGAAAATGTGAGGCCAAGAAGGTGCAACGGGACACTCTCCATGTGTCTAGCAACAGCCATGCTGATAATGGGTAGGGAAATTTCTCTATGGTCATTAAATGAGAGCAGTCTAGTTTTTAAAAAAATTACTAGGCATTTTTTTGCCCCAATTAACTATGGAGGTCCTTTTCAAGAGCCAGGTTAACTTTGTCAACTCTGACAGATTTGCTATTGAGACATGAGTAAATTTTAGTGTCATCTGCATAAATTCCTACTTGGGAAATGATGACATCAAGATCATTGATGAAGATCAGAAACAGTGTAGGACCCAGGATAGAGCCTTGGGGGACACCAGCATCTGTCTGAAGGGATGTGGAAATGTGGCCATTCAGAACAACCTTCATTTCCCAATTTTATAAGAATGATTAAATTAAATCAAACAATCATCCTGTAATACTGTAGCCCTGAAGCTTATATAGAAGACCCCAGCATAACCCTAACCCTGTCAAACATCTTGGAGATATCTAGAGAGACAGTTTGAGCATCACTGTTATTATCAAGATTTTGATATATATATTCAGTGATGGCTGTAAGCACATTAGCAGCAGGCTGGACAAAACAGAAACTATATTGTTTGTTAGAGAGTAGGTCATGAGAAGTAAGATGGTTAATCACTTCAACTTTGATTACAATCCCAAATACTTTGCTGAAAAGCAGTAGAAGACTAATAGGGAAAAAGTTGGAGGGGTCAGAAGGTTTTCCAGAGTTCTTAAAAACCGGAACTACAGAGGAGGTTTTCCAACAAGCTGGAAGGCATGAAACAGTAAGGCAACAGTTATAGAATTTACAGAGTTTTTTTTTTTTTAAGCTTATAACCCCAAGCAAGGCTGGAAGCCACTAGCATGCAAGGGGTTACAGAAGGTTTGGAGGAAGAGCAGATAGGAGTGTTAAAGGAGAGGATGTGGAGAAAGATAGTGGATCGATCAAGGCAAGGGGGTTACAGAAGATTTGGAGCGAGAGCAGATAGGAATGAAAGGTGAAAGGATGTGGAGAAGGGAAGTGGATAGATCAAGGCAACTGGAGATGTCGATTGACGTTACCCTTAAATAGTTGGAGATTGTATTTGTCAGGGAAACAGGAATAAGGAAGGGAGCTCCACAGGCGAGATGTGCGAGACATGAAGCTATTGGAGTAGAAGAGACATCTACATCTAACAGTTTCAACGGTGAAGGGGTGGGAACGGGATGGCAGCCTCGTAGGACGTTTAAATTCATGTGGCCTAGGAACCAGCGAAAGCAGCTCCTCGGAGCAATTACCGTGAAAGTATTTGTAAAAAAGACAGAGTGAGGCAACGTCGCGTCTGTGAGAGAGCGACTGCAGACGAGATGACAGATCAGGGCCTGTAGCCATCTCAAAGATACATTTTTTAGGAGGTTGGCTGGGATCCAGTCACCTTAACTTGCTTTATAGGAGTAATTTAAAAATGATGTCTGAGACCAGTGACAGGGTTATATGTATATCACTCAGTAGAGCCTCAGTTCTAGGGGGAAATCAGGTGTGAGTACTCCAAATAAGTCAAGTTGGAAGAGAATTTCCAAGCCAAGCATTCAACTTTATCTGCTGTAGAAGTCAGAACTTCAAATTGATTGAATAGAGGAGGGATTTAGAATTTGCTATTTTTCAGCACACTCTTGCAGAGCTGCCAATAATCTTGTGAGATGCTGTACGTTGTTTCATTCTATCAGCATACTTCACTTCTTTAAGGACATGCTTGCACTTGTTAAAAGCAGAGACAAAGAGACACCTATTGCAATCAGACGTGTCTCTCTGGTACAGACAGAAGTGATTCCTGTAGGCTATAGTGGCTGAGCATGTGGGTAAGAGTTTAACTTGGTATTTCCTTGCTGGTATGAAAGCATTGATGCCAGCCTTCACCCAGGAGGAGACATTAAATGCACATTTCTGAATACTAACATTGAAAACTTCATTCAAAGGGATGTCACAAAGAAAATTATGAAACAGGTCCCAATCTGCACATTGACAACAGAAAGATATTCCGTTGGTAGGAGGTTCTTGGCTGGTGGGGGAGCAGAAGGAGATGTTTACAGACACAACCACATTATCAGAGTTACCAAGCATATAGAGATACATAGTACAACAAGAGTCAGGAATATAGGTAAAAAAGAGATCATGAAGAGAAGCGTGTCCATCAGGATTATTGAAGAAATGTGTAGGGAAGTCAACCACTTGCATGGGAGATTGAGTGATTGAAAAGTTAAGGGTTTGGGGGTCAGTGACAGAGTGTTTAAGCCACCTGGTATGGTGGATATTAAAAGTCACTGAACACAAATATGTCTGCAAATGGATGTAGGGAGATGGCCTTGCCTATATTGTCAGAAATAGTATCTAGCATGCAACAACCTTGAGAAGAAGGGGAACAGTAGAGAAGAAAGAGATGGCTGATTGAGTTAGGTAGAGTGAGATGGAGACACATGTAATAATGGTCTGGAGATTCAAGAGAGTGTTCCCTAGCTAGCAGGAGATGTTTGTGGACATAATCTCCCAGGGCATACATGTGGACATTAGAGCTCTTTCAATGGAGAGGAAGATAGCGAGGAATCGAGAAATCAGAAGAGGGGATTGAAGAGTTAAGACTAGTTTCACAGAGAGCTAGGATTTCCAAAGACTTTTTGAAGAGGAACGATTCCACACTGCAGAAGTTGATACAGATACCATGAATATTGGACAAAGAAAAATTATGGGGTTTAGGTGTTTTTTATTGAGCTGGTTTAGGTTTATATGTGGTTGTTTATAGTCATGATGTTTTATTTTGGTAAGGAATCGCTGAGGGTAAAAGTAGCAGTCGGTCATTTAATGCAACATGTGCAGGAAAGGAACTGGTTCAGACTGCAATGTAGAGTGACATCAGGGTTGCCCACTGGAGGTGCTTACAAGGACATGATTCCATGCACAACATGGCACTGCAAGAACCCTGATATTATGCAACTGTTGATCAGAGCAGCCTCTCAAGACACTATGCAAGAGAGAAGCAGAACCAGAACCAGAAAACTGCCAACCTGGTATTCTCAGTATTGAATCAAAGGAATGAATTAGTATTAAAATGTTAACATAAAAACAAATTTAAATTTCCATAATATAGGTTTTACTTTATTATTTCTCTAACTCTTCAAATGTTGAATGTATAACAAAATCTAATTTTTACATTTCCATCTTTACACCATATTAATTATATCTTATAATTGTCCCTGTTCTAAGAACTTTCTTTCATTTTATTACTTACATCTCTTTATCTATATATTTTAAGAAGAAGTTCATCCTTGAATATTATAACATCTGATGGTTAGTTGGTTGGGGTTTTATGGCATATCAACCACTATGGGTTATTTAATGCCAGATCCAGTATTTACTAAATATATCAAAAACGTATAGCTGGCAACATCATTGTTTCAAAAACGTATAGCTGGCAACATCATTGTTTCAAAAACGTATAGTTGGCAACATCATTGTTTCAAAAACGTATAGCTGGCACCGTCATTGTTTCAAAAACGTATAGCTGGCAACATCATTGTTTCAAAAACGTATAGCTGGCACCGTCATTGTTTCAAAAACGTATAGTTGGCAACATCATTGTTTCAAAAACGTATAGCTGGCACCGTCATTGTTTCAAAAACGTATAGTTGGCAACATCATTGTTTCAAAAACGTATAGCTGGCAACATCATTGTTTCAAAAACGTATAGCTGTCAACATCATTGTTTCAAAAACGTATAGCTGGCACCGTCATTGTTTCAAAAACGTATAGCTGGCAACGTCATTGTTTCAAAAACGTATAGTTGGCAACATCATTGTTTCAAAAAAGTGTAGTTGGCAACATCATTGTTTCAATGTGCTGGAAAAGACCTGGAAGTTCACTATTTTCCCATAGCTTACTTCTCTTTATCTATATATTTTAGGAAGAAGTTCATCCTTGAATATTATAACATCTGATATAACAATTACATGTATTAATGCATGTAGTCACTTTCGTATTATTAAATGAATTATTGTTTATATTTACGTTTATATGTATACTTGTACATATATGGGCACCTGTGGGTTCATGTGTATGTATGTGTATATGCATATATATATATATATATATATATATATATATATATATATATATATATATATATATATATATGCATATATATGTAGGTGTGTGTATATGCACATGTATATATATATATATATATATAGGTTATATGAGTATATATGTGTAAGTATATATATATATATATATATATATATATATATATGTATGTATATATATATATATATATATATATATATATATGTGGTTCTGTGTATAGAGTTGTGTTTATATATTTGTCTCTAACATGTTTTTGAGGTACATATGGAATTTATATATATATGTATATTGTATATATGTGTATATGAGAAGAATATATATTTATATGTAGGTATGTGTATATGTGTGTTTTATGTATGTAATGTATATGTGCTGATAGGTGTCTATATATATATATATATATATATATATATATATATATATATAATATGTATATAAGTGTGTCTCTATATACATGTATGTTTATAATTTTCTATATATTTTGAATTATTGGAATTATTATGTATTTGGAGTTATTTGCTTAATTAGAAATCCTCAATTTTCATTATGGGTGTTATTATCACTACGTATATATATAATTAGAAATAGAAAAGAAGAAAGATATAATTTTTTTCAATTTGGTACCACATATGTAAGGTATTTAAGATATTTTTTATATATATATGGATGCCTATATGTGTTTAGATATGTAAATTGGATTGATTTTTGTAGATATATATTTGATTGTTTCTTTGTAACTTAATTATTTTTATTTAGATTCTATATTTTTTATGTTTCATTAGAATTATTATTATTATTATTACTACTACTATTATTATTATCATTATTTGTAGTTTGATTATTATTAGTAGTAAAAGTTAATATAATTAATACTATGTATTTCCTTTTTCTAATTTCTTTTCCTTCTTCTCTATTTCAATAATCACCATCTGAAGAAATCTTTTACTTTTCACCATGTGTATCTTAAATTCAGTCAACATGTCTACACCTCAACATATATTTTGATACAACTGAGATAAATTCTTCTTTCATTTTCAAGTTTTGAATATTTTCACTGCTCTCTCCTCACTATCTGAAGACATACCCTTTCTTTCCCCTCCCCTTCTCCAATTTTAAATCTGCATATTAAACAAAATTTTTGTTTTTAAGCCTGGTTAAATTTTATCCATTTATATTTGTGTGTAAGGAGTTGTTCTGAAAAGTTGAGATCTCTTGATCATAACAAAATAAATATCACCATGGTTTTTTAAGAGTTCGTTTTCATTATAATAATAATAATAATTATGTATATATATATATATATATATATATATATATATATATATATATATATATATATGAGAAGAAGAAGAAAAATTTAATGGTCAGATTTGGATTAGACAAGGAAACAGTAGTATTAAAAACTGTTCAATACATGAGAGCTGTTAAGAGGAAAAAAATTAGGAGATCACGCTACTGAAAGATAAGATACCAAAAGGTTGAAACCAAGGTAGTGGATTCAGCTTATCTCCTAATTTTTTAAAAGTTATATATATATGTATGTATGTATGTGTGTGTGTGTGTGTGTGTGTGTGTGTGTGTGTATGTATTTGTGTGTGTATGTGTATGTGTGTGTGTGTGTAAAGCCTAGTTTATACATCATACATAGGATCATCAGTTGAACCTTTCAGTTTTAATGAAATTATTTCCAAATAAGTTTCTTTATTTTTTGACAAAAAAACTGTCTTATGACACTATGAAAAGGTCAAATGTGTGTCAACAACAATTCTAAATGTTTGGTTACCAGATCATTATATTAAGTCAGAATAGGTTAAGTGTTGTTGTAAGCTCATCTAAGATTCTAAGAGGATGTTTGTAAGTTTACAATCAAGTGTGACTTGACTTCTGACTTTCACTTGACCATATTACTTGATGTAAAACGAAATCTGAGGGTGGGAAAAAAATGTTCTTTTCTGAAAAAAGGTGGGTGGTCTCTATATTTATTTAAGATATGTGTGTTTCCCATTTTAACTTCAAACTGCCAAACACAGCCAAATGTTTCCTTATATGATGATATTCATGACTTTAGTCTGTTGCTCATATTAAATTTCAAATAGGATTTTATATTTCAATGAAATTTAGGGATTAATATTTTATTAAATTAATTTTTTAGTTAAATCCATTTTTATACTGAGAATGAACATACATTTGCAAGTCATATAATTGTTTGAAAATGTATTTTCATATTTTAATTGATTTCTACATTATTTCATATTTAATGAACATTTTCGATTTTATCTACTTTTCTATAAATATATTCCTCTTAGAACAAAATAAGAAGAAACTGGTCTGAATGAATCAATGTATAATAGTAACAACACCTGATCTGAGAAATTCAGATAGAAAGAAGGCCTGAGGGTACAGTGACCAAAATGTTATAATAAAGACAACAAAGATGAGGAAACTGGTCTGAATGAATCAATGTATAATAGTATCAACACCTGATCTGAGAAATTCAGATAGAAAGAAGGCCTGAGGGTACAGTGACCAAAATGTTATAATAAAGACAACAAAGATGAGGAAACTGGTCTGAATGAATCAATGTATAATAGTAACAACACCTCATCTGAGAAATTCAGATAGAAAGAAGGCCTGAGGGTACAGTGACCAAAATGTTATAATAAAGACAACAAAGATGAGGAAACTGGTCTGAATGAATCAATGTATAATAGTAACAACACCTGATCTGAGAAATTCAGATAGAAAGATGGCCTTGAGGTACAGTGACCAAAATGTTATAATAAAGACAACAAAGATGAGGAAACTGGTCTGAATGAATCAATGTATAATAGTAACAACACCTCATCTGAGAAAGTCAGATAGAAAGAAGACCTGAGGGTACAGTGACCAAAATGTTATAATAAAGACAACAAAGATGAGGAAACTGGTCTGAATGAATCAATGTATAATAGTAACCATACCTCATCTGAGAAATTCAGATTGAAAGAAGGCCTGAGCGTACAGTGACGAAAATGTTATAATAAAGACAACAAAGATGAGGAAACTGGTCTGAATGAATCAATGTATAATAGTAAGAACACCTCATCTGAGAAATTCAGATAGAAAGAAGGCCTGAGGGTACAGTGACCAAAATGTTATAATAAAGACAACAAAGATGAGGAAACTGGTCTGAATGAATCAATGTATAATAGTAACAACACCTCATATGGGAAATTCAGATAGAAAGAAGGCCTGAGGGTACAGTGACCAAATGATATAATAAAGACAACAAAGATGAGGAAACTGGTCTGAATGAATCAATGTATAATAGTAACAACACCTCATCTGAGAAATTCAGATAGAAAGAAGGCCTGAGGGTACAGTGACCAAAATGTTACAATAAAGACAACAAAGATGAGGAAACTGGTCTGAATGAATCAATGTATAATAGTAACAACACCTCATCTGAGAAATTCAGATAGAAAGAAGGCCTGAGGGTACAGTGACCAAAATGTTATAATAAAGACAACAAAGATGAGGAAACTGGTCTGAATGAATCAATGTATAATAGTAACAACACCTCATCTGAGAAATTCTGATAGAAAGAAGGCCTGAGGGTACAGTGACCAAAATGTTACAATAAAGACAACAAAGATGAGGAAACTGGTCTGAATGAATCAATGTATAATAGTAACAACACCTCATCTGAGAAATTCAGATAGAAAGAAGGCGTGAGGGTACAGTGACCAAAATGTTATAATAAAGACAACAAAGATGAGGAAACTGGTCTGAATGAATCAATGTATAATAGTAACAACACCTCATCTGAGAAATTCAGATAGAAAGAAGGCCTGAGGGTACAGTGACCAAAATGTTACAATAAAGACAACAAAGATGAGGTAACTGGTCTGAATGAATCAATGTATAATAGTAACAACACCTCATCTGAGAAATTCAGATAGGAAGAAGGCGTGAGGGTACAGTGACCAAAATGTTATAATAAAGACAACAAAGATGAGGAAACTGGTCTGAATGAATCAATGTATAATAGTAAGAACACCTCATCTGAGAAATTCAGATAGAAAGAAGGCGTGAGGGTACAGTGACCAAAATGTTATAATAAAGACAACAAAGATGAGGAAACTGGTCTGAATGAATCAATGTATAATAGTAACAACACCTCATATGAGTAATTCAGATAGAAAGAAGGCCTGAGGGTACAGTGACCAAATGATATAATAAAGACAACAAAGATGAGGAAACTGGTCTGAATGAATCAATGTATAATAGTAAGAACACCTCATCTGAGAAATTCAGATAGAAAGAAGGCCTGAGGGTACAGTGACCAAAATGTTATAATAAAGACAAGAAAGATGAGGAAACTGGTCTGAATAAATCAATGTATAATAGTAACAACACCTCATCTGAGAAATTCAGATAGAAAGAAGGCCTGAGGGTACAGTCACCAAAATTTCATAATAAAGACAACAAAGATGAGGAAACTGGTCTGAATGAATCAATGTATAATAGTAACAACACCTGATCTGAGAAATTCAGATAGAAAGAAGGCCTGAGGGTACAGTGACCAAAATGTTATAATAAAGACAACAAAGAAGAGGAAACTGGTCTGAATGAATCAATGTATAATAGTAACAACACCTCATCTGAGAAATTCAGATAGAAAGAAGGCCTGAGGGTACAGTCACCAAAATTTCATAATAAAGACAACAAAGATGAGGAAACTGGTCTGAATGAATCAATGTATAATAGTAACAACACCTGATCTGAGAAATTCAGATAGAAAGAAGGCCTGAGGGTACAGTGACCAAAATGTTATAATAAAGACAACAAAGATGAGGAAACTGGTCTGAATGAATCAATGTATAATAGTAAGAACACCTCATCTGAGAAATTCAGATAGAAAGAAGGCCTGAGGGTACAGTGACCAAAATGTTATAATAAAGACAACAAAGAAGAGGAAACTGGTCTGAATGAATCAATGTATAATAGTAACAACACCTCATCTGAGAAATTCAGATAGAAAGAAGGCCTGAGGGTACAGTCACCAAAATTTCATAATAAAGACAACAAAGATGAGGAAACTGGTCTGAATGAATCAATGTATAATAGTAAGAACACCTCATCTGAGAAATTCAGATAGAAAGAAGGCCTGAGGGTACAGTGACCAAAATGTTATAATAAAGACAACAAAGAAGAGGAAACTGGTCTGAATGAATCAATGTATAATAGTAACAACACCTCATCTGAGAAATTCAGATAGAAAGAAGGCCTGAGGGTACAGTCACCAAAATTTCATAATAAAGACAACAAAGATGAGGAAACTGGTCTGAATGAATCAATGTATAATAGTAAGAACACCTCATCTGAGAAATTCAGATAGAAAGAAGGCCTCAGGGTACAGTGTCCAAAATGTTAACAACACCTTATCTGAGAACGTCGAATAGAAAGAAGGTCATATATAATGTTGTTATTACATAATCATTTAATTATTGTCTTGAAAGAAAGTCAGGCTTAACATTAATGTAATTATATGTGTCAAAATAAATTGTATGTAATATATTCATTTAATATTAAGATAATATCAAAAAGTGTAAACTAAAATATGATCGCTAATCTTAAAATAGTTTGCAGACTTTAAGCAAAAATATCCAAATATAATCTGATATGTTACCGAAACAGATTTTTAAAAGGAACTAAAACATACAGTTGTGGCCAATTACAGTTAAGTTACAATGTTTTAACCATTTCGGTCAGGCTTTGTTAATAATACTCAAGTTGTAAGCTTTAAAAAGGTAATTAAGTCAGGAAATAATGTGAACCATATGAAAAATGTTAATAGGAAAAACAGACATAAAATGGTAAGAGACGGGGGGGGACATAAAACAGTGAAAAAGGAGGAGAGGAGAAAATGGAAAATAACAGGAGCAATTTAAGATAGGGAGGGAGGGGCAACTGTTATAAAAGAGGAAGAGAGGGGGGACAGATACAAAATAGGGAGAGAGGGGAATTGATATAAAATAGGAAGGGAGGGGAACTGATATAAAAGAGGAAGGGAGGGGGATAGATATAAAATAGGAAGAGAGGAGGACAGGTATAAAATAGGAAGGGAGGGGAACTGATATAAAATAGGAAGGGATGGGGATAGATATAAAATAGGAAGAGAGGGGAATTAATATAAAATAGGAAGGGAGGGGAACTGATATAAAAGAGGAAGAGAGGGGGACAGATATAAAAGAGGAAGAGAGGGGGGACAGATATAAAATAGGGAGAGAGGGGAATTAATATAAAATAGGAAGGGAGGGGAACTGATATAAAAGAGGAAGAGAGGGGGACAGATATAAAAGAGGAAGAGAGGGGGACAGATATAAAATAGGAAGAGATGGGAACAGATACAAAATAGGGAGAGAGGGGAATTGATATAAAATAGGAAGGGAGGGGAACTGATATAAAATAGGAAGGGAGGGGGATAGATATAAAGTAGGAAGAGAGGAGGACAGCTATAAAATAGAGAGAGAGGGGAATTGATATAAAATAGGAAGGGAGGGGAACTGATATAAAATAGAAAGAGAGGGGGACAGATATAAAATAGGGAGAGAGGGGAATTAATATAAAATAGGAAGGGAGGGGAACTGATATAAAAGAGGAAGAGAGGGGGACAGATATAAAAGAGGAAGAGAGGGGAATTGATATAAAATAGGAAGGGAGGGGAACTGATATAAAAGAGGAAGAGAGGGGGACAGATATAAAAGAGGAAGAGAGGGGGACAGATATAAAAGAGGAAGAGATGGGAACAGATACAAAATAGGGAGAGAGGGGAATTGATATAAAATAGGAAGGGAGGGGAACTGATATAAAATAGGAAGGGAGGGGGATAGATATAAAATAGGAAGAGAGGAGGACAGGTATAAAATAGGGAGAGAGGGGAATTGATATAAAACAGGAAGGGAGGGGAACTGATATAAAATAGGAAGAGAGGGGGACAGATATAAAATAGGGAGAGAGGGGAATTAATATAAAATAGGAAGGGAGGGGAACTGATATAAAAGAGGAAGAGAGGGGGACAGATATAAAATAGGAAGAGAGGAGGACAGATATAAAATAGCAAGAGAGGAGTACAGATATAAAATAGGAAGACAGGGGAGAAAATATGAAAGAGTAAAGCAAGGGTAACAGATTTAAAATAGGTAGAGAGGGGAGCAAATATGAAAGAGTAAGCAAGGGTAGCAGATTTAAAATAGGAAGACAGGGGAGAAAATATGAAAGAGTAAAGCAAGGGCAGCAGATTTAAAATAGGTAGAGAGGGGAGCAAATATGAAACAGTAAGCAAGGGTAACAGATTTAAAATAGGTAGAGAGGGGAGCAAATATGAAAGAGTAAGCAAGGGTACAGATTTAAAATACAAAGACAGGGGAGAAAATATGAAAGAGTAAAGCAAGGGTAGCAAATTTAAAATAGGTAGAGAGGGGAGCAAATATGAAAGAGTAAGCAAGGGTAGCAGATTTAAAATAGGAAGAGAGGGGAGA
This sequence comes from Acanthosepion esculentum, assembly GCA_964036315.1. Taxonomy (NCBI): domain Eukaryota; kingdom Metazoa; phylum Mollusca; class Cephalopoda; order Sepiida; family Sepiidae; genus Acanthosepion; species Acanthosepion esculentum. Next base: position 51,533,641 of record OZ038520.1, on the reverse strand, counting down.
AAATATGAAAGAGTAAGCAAGGGTAGCAGATTTAAAATAGGAAGAGAGGGGGCAAATATGAAAGAGTAAACAAGGGTAACAGATTTAAAATAGGTAGAGAGGGGAGCAAATATGAAAGAGTAAGCAAGGGTAGCAGATTTAAAATAGGAAGACAGGGGAGAAAAATATGAAAGAGTAAAGCAACGGTAGCAGATTTAAAATAGGTAGAGAGGGGAGCAAATATTAAAGAGTAAGCAAGGGTAGCAGATTTAAAATAGGAAGAGAGGGGAGCAAATATGAAAGAGTAAGCAAGGGTAGCAGATTTAAAATAGGTAGAGAGGGGAGCAAATATGAAAGAGTAAGCAAGGGTAGCAGATTTAAAATAGGTAGAGAGGGGAGCAAATATGAAAGAGTAAGCAAGGGTAGCAGATTTAAAATAGGTAGAGAGGGGAGCAAATATGAAAGAGTAAGCAAGGGTAGCAGATTTAAAATAGGAAGAGAGGGGAGCAAATATGAAAGAGTAAAGCAAGGGTAGCAGATTTAAAATAGGTAGAGAGGGGAGCAAATATGAAAGAGTAAGCAAGGGTAGCAGATTTAAAATAGGAAGGGAGGGGAGAAAATATGAAAGAGTAAAGCAAGGGTAGCAGATTTAAAATAGGTAGAGAGGGGAGCAAATATGAAAGAGTAAGCAAGGGTAGCAGATTTAAAATAGGAAGAGAGGGGAGCAAATATGAAAGAGTAAGCAAGGGTAGCAGATTTAAAATAGGAAGAGAGGGGGGAGCAAATATGAAAGAGTAAGCAAGGGTAGCAGATTTAAAATAGGAAGAGAGGGGAGAAAATATGAAAGAGTAAAGCAAGGGTAGCAGATTTAACATAGGTAGAGAGGGGAGCAAATATGAAAGAGTAAGCAAGGGTAGCAGATTTAAAATAGGAAGAGAGGGGAGCAAATATGAAAGAGTAAGCAAGGGTAGCAGATTTAAAATAGGAAGAGAGGGGAGCAAATATGAAAGAGTAAGCAAGGGTAGCAGATTTAAAATAGGAAGAGAGGGGGGAGCAAATATGAAAGAGTAAGCAAGGGTAGCAGATTTAAAATAGGTAGAGAGGGGAGCAAATATGAAAGAGTAAGCAAGGGTAGCAGATTTAAAATAGGAAGAGAGGGGAGAAAATATGAAAGAGTAAAGCAAGGGTAGCAGATTTAACATAGGTAGAGAGGGGAGCAAATATGAAAGAGTAAGCAAGGGTAGCAGATTTAAAATAGGAAGAGAGGGGAGCAAATATGAAAGAGTAAGCAAGGGTAGCAGATTTAAAATAGGAAGAGAGGGGAGCAAATATGAAAGAGTAAGCAAGGGTAACAGATTTAAAATAGGAAGAGAGGGGAGCAAATATGAAAGAGTAAGCAAGGGTAGCAGATTTAAAATAGGTAGAGAGGGGAGCAAATATGAAAGAGTAAGCAAAGGTAACAGATTTAAAATAGGTAGAGAGGGGAGCAAATATGAAAGAGTAAGCAAAGGTAACAGATTTAAAATAGGAAGACAGGGGAGAAAATATGAAAGAGTAAAGCAAGGGTAGCAGATTTAAAATAGGAAGAGAGGGGGGAGCAAATATGAAAGAGTAAGCAAGGGTAGCAGATTTAAAATAGGTAGAGAGGGGAGCAAATATGAAAGAGTAAGCAAAGGTAACAGATTTAAAATAGGAAGACAGGGGAGAAAATATGAAAGAGTAAAGCAAGGGTAGCAGATTTAAAATAGGTAGAGAGGGGAGCAAATATGAAAGAGTAAGCAAGGGTAGCAGATTTAAAATAGGAAGAGAGGGGAGCAAATATGAAAGAGTAAGCAAGGGTAGCAGATTTAAAATAGGTAGAGAGGGGAGCAAATATGAAAGAGTAAGCAAAGGTAACAGATTTAAAATAGGAAGACAGGGGAGAAAATATGAAAGAGTAAAGCAAGGGTAGCAGATTTAAAATAGGAAGAGAGGGGAGCAAATATGAAAGAGTAAGCAAGGGTAGCAGATTTAAAATAGGAAGAGAGGGGAGCAAATATGAAAGAGTAAGCAAGTGTAGCAGATTTAAAATAGGAAGAGAGGGGAGCAAATATGAAAGAGTAAGCAAGGGTAGCAGATTTAAAATAGGAAGAGAGGGGAGCAAATATGAAAGAGTAAGCAAGGGTAGCAGATTTAAAATAGGAAGAGAGGGGAGCAAATATGAAAGAGTAAGCAAGGGTAGCAGATTTAAAATAGGTAGAGAGGGGAGCAAATATGAAAGAGTAAGCAAGGGTAGCAGATTTAAAATAGGAAGAGAGGGGAGAAAATATGAAAGAGTAAAGCAAGGGTAGCAGATTTAACATAGGTAGAGAGGGGAGCAAATATGAAAGAGTAAGCAAGGGTAGCAGATTTAAAATAGGAAGAGAGGGGAGCAAATATGAAAGAGTAAGCAAGGGTAGCAGATTTAAAATAGGAAGAGAGGGGAGCAAATATGAAAGAGTAAGCAAGGGTAGCAGATTTAAAATAGGAAGAGAGGGGGGAGCAAATATGAAAGAGTAAGCAAGGGTAGCAGATTTAAAATAGGTAGAGAGGGGAGCAAATATGAAAGAGTAAGCAAAGGTAACAGATTTAAAATAGGAAGACAGGGGAGAAAATATGAAAGAGTAAAGCAAGGGTAGCAGATTTAAAATAGGAAGAGAGGGGAGCAAATATGAAAGAGTAAGCAAGGGTAGCAGATTTAAAATAGGAAGAGAGGGGAGCAAATATGAAAGAGTAAGCAAGGGTAGCAGATTTAAAATAGGAAGAGAGGGGAGCAAATATGAAAGAGTAAGCAAGGGTAGCAGATTTAAAATAGGAAGAGAGGGGAGCAAATATGAAAGAGTAAGCAAGGGTAGCAGATTTAAAATAGGAAGAGAGGGGAGCAAATATGAAAGAGTAAGCAAGGGTAGCAGATTTAAAATAGGTAGAGAGGGGAGCAAATATGAAAGAGTAAGCAAGGGTAGCAGATTTAAAATAGGAAGAGAGGGGAGAAAATATGAAAGAGTAAAGCAAGGGTAGCAGATTTAACATAGGTAGAGAGGGGAGCAAATATGAAAGAGTAAGCAAGGGTAGCAGATTTAAAATAGGAAGAGAGGGGAGCAAATATGAAAGAGTAAGCAAGGGTAGCAGATTTAAAATAGGAAGAGAGGGGAGCAAATATGAAAGAGTAAGCAAGGGTAGCAGATTTAAAATAGGAAGAGAGGGGGGAGCAAATATGAAAGAGTAAGCAAGGGTAGCAGATTTAAAATAGGTAGAGAGGGGAGCAAATATGAAAGAGTAAGCAAGGGTAGCAGATTTAAAATAGGAAGAGAGGGGAGAAAATATGAAAGAGTAAAGCAAGGGTAGCAGATTTAACATAGGTAGAGAGGGGAGCAAATATGAAAGAGTAAGCAAGGGTAGCAGATTTAAAATAGGAAGAGAGGGGAGCAAATATGAAAGAGTAAGCAAGGGTAGCAGATTTAAAATAGGAAGAGAGGGGAGCAAATATGAAAGAGTAAGCAAGGGTAACAGATTTAAAATAGGAAGAGAGGGGAGCAAATATGAAAGAGTAAGCAAGGGTAGCAGATTTAAAATAGGTAGAGAGGGGAGCAAATACGAAAGAGTAAGCAAAGGTAACAGATTTAAAATAGGTAGAGAGGGGAGCAAATATGAAAGAGTAAGCAAAGGTAACAGATTTAAAATAGGAAGACAGGGGAGAAAATATGAAAGAGTAAAGCAAGGGTAGCAGATTTAAAATAGGAAGAGAGGGGAGCAAATATGAAAGAGTAAGCAAGGGTAGCAGATTTAAAATAGGAAGAGAGGGGAGCAAATATGAAAGAGTAAGCAAGGGTAGCAGATTTAAAATAGGAAGAGAGGGGAGCAAATATGAAAGAGTAAGCAAGGGTAGCAGATTTAAAATAGGAAGAGAGGGGAGCAAATATGAAAGAGTAAGCAAGGGTAGCAGATTTAAAATAGGAAGAGAGGGGAGCAAATATGAAAGAGTAAGCAAGGGTAGCAGATTTAAAATAGGTAGAGAGGGGAGCAAATATGAAAGAGTAAGCAAAGGTAACAGATTTAAAATAGGAAGAGAGGGGAGAAAATATGAAAGAGTAAAGCAAGGGTAGCAGATTTAACATAGGTAGAGAGGGGAGCAAATATGAAAGAGTAAGCAAGGGTAGCAGATTTAAAATAGGAAGAGAGGGGAGCAAATATGAAAGAGTAAGCAAAGGTAACAGATTTAAAATAGGAAGAGAGGGGAGCAAATATGAAAGAGTAAGCAAGGGTAGCAGATTTAAAATAGGTAGAGAGGGGAGCAAATATGAAAGAGTAAGCAAAGGTAACAGATTTAAAATAGGAAGACAGGGGAGAAAATATGAAAGAGTAAGCAAGGGTAGCAGATTTAAAATAGGAAGAGAGGGGAGCAAATATGAAAGAGTAAGCAAAGGTAACAGATTTAAAATAGGTAGAGAGGGGAGCAAATATGAAAGAGTAAGCAAAGGTAACAGATTTAAAATAGGTAGAGAGGGGAGCAAATATGAAAGAGTAAGCAAAGGTAACAGATTTAAAATAGGAAGAGAGGGGAGCAAATATGAAAGAGTAAGCAAGGGTAGCAGATTTAAAATAGGAAGAGAGGGGAGCAAATATGAAAGAGTAAGCAAAGGTAACAGATTTAAAATAGGTAGAGAGGGGAGCAAATATGAAAGAGTAAGCAAAGGTAACAGATTTAAAATAGGAAGACAGGGGAGAAAATATGAAAGAGTAAGCAAGGGTAGCAGATTTAAAATAGGAAGAGAGGGGAGCAAATATGAAAGAGTAAGCAAAGGTAACAGATTTAAAATAGGTAGAGAGGGGAGCAAATATGAAAGAGTAAGCAAAGGTAACAGATTTAAAATAGGTAGAGAGGGGAGCAAATATGAAAGAGTAAGCAAAGGTAACAGATTTAAAATAGGAAGAGAGGGGAGCAAATATGAAAGAGTAAGCAAGGGTAGCAGATTTAAAATAGGAAGAGAGGGGAGCAAATATGAAAGAGTAAGCAAAGGTAACAGATTTAAAATAGGTAGAGAGGGGAGCAAATATGAAAGAGTAAGCAAAGGTAACAGATTTAAAATAGGAAGAGAGGGGAGCAAATATGAAAGAGTAAGCAAGGGTAGCAGATTTAACATAGGAAGACAGGGGAGAAAATATGAAAGAGTAAGCAAGGGTAACAGATATAAAATTGACCAGCTATGAAACAAAAAATGGCGAAGGCTCTAGCAATTATTCCTGTGGCTATGTCCTGAGGTTGGACAATATGTAGTTTTGTATGCAGGTCACTAGTATGACTGAGGTGTCACATATGATACAGACATACAAACAAAGAGGCTGTCAGATCTTTATATATCAAAATTGACGTGAGATATATTATCAAGTTGTCCGATTTGTTAAATGAAATTAAATTTGATTGTTTCTATTCTTACTTATTTATGTGCATAAATAATTTTTTTTAAAAACCTGTAGAAAATACTAAAACATTCTCAACACATCTTTCTATGAGTACTAAAAATAATCTGCCAGTGAAGTTCAACAACACACAGCTATTCTTTAAAAACATATCACACATTGTACAGCACCTTTGGATAAACAACATCCTCATGCAACAAAGCTTATCTATCAATATAATACTAAAAGTCTGTGATCGCATGCATGCTTGTGTTGTGTGTCTGTCTGGTAGGCACATGATGATAATAATGATTTAAGTTAATCTGATTTAAGTGAATGAAATTTAAAAATACAAGTTATTTATACAGTAAGTATTTTTATTTTTATTTTCTTCAAATGCAATTTTTTAAATTAAAATATTTTAAGTTAAAGACAAACACAAAGAGATCCCACTTTGCTGTTTCGTCCAGTTCTTTCAAGAGTAATTATTTATATTTCAGCTTTCTTTAAACAAATAGTATTTTAAATATTTCAAAAATATTTTTTGGCATATTTAAAACATTGAAATTAAAAGTTTATGCTGGAAGTTCTATTCCTATTCAATTCTGTAAAGAATCAGTAAAATGTTAAACATTAACTTGTAAACCAGATCAATGATGACTTGAACAAATTGAAACCATAATAAACTTAACTTTCATTTCAATGGAATGCTGAAATCAACTTCAATGTTTTATAACCTGAACTGTTAGTGACCCAAAAGGTCATGAGTAGTCTAGTCTATATATAAAATTCTGTGACTTCTGTCTGTCCATCATGTTCTCTAAAACAGCCATGCATTGACCAATCAAAACCAAATTTTGAGAAGTACAAATGGGTCAGGGGTACAAAGTACAGTTGGTTTTACTAGGGGACATAGTATGATAAATTTGCACTCATATTTTTTGAAAAATTAAAAGTTTTATTATCTAACATACAAAATACTTCCTCTATTTTAAAAACAATTTAATGATTAAGAAATACTTGTTTAATAAAAATGCAATATTGTTTTTTGCATATCTTTTCTTTAAGTTTTTATATCTACAAGAATCCAGTTTCCAGTTTGCCCTGCATTTGCGAAAACTATAAATAAACCACAAGGCCAAACGCTTCAAAAAGTTGGAATTTGTCTTGAGAAAGAAATATTTATGAATGACCAGTTGTATGTTGCACGTTCAAGAGTAAGAAATCCTAAGAACTTATTTTTTGCTGTTAGAAAGGAAAAAAGAAAAAAAAAGAAATTTTCTTCAATATTATTTTTTAAAAAATTATAATAAAATATATGTTAAAAAAAAAATTAAAGAAATTATTAAAGCATGAAGAAGTTGATTTTAGCATTACATTGAAACGAAAGTTAAGTTTATTATGTTTTCAATTTGTTCAAGTCATCATTGGTCTGGTTTACACGTTAATGTTTAACATTTTACTTATTCTTTACAGAATTTAATAGGAATAGAACTTCCAGGATAAACTTTTAATTTCAATGTTTTAAATATGCCAAAAAAATATTTTTGAAATATTTAAAATACTATTTGTTTTTTTTCAAAGTATTTTCCAAACAAATCCCCTTATTCAAATTTCATTGATTGATTTTCAAAATTGAACAAAACTTAGAGTTTGTAAATCTTGACAAAAAATGTTAGTGATAATTTTAACAATATTAAATACTGCGTCAATGTGTTGCAAAATAATTCTAGTAAACTAGAAAACAAAAAATGTCAATAACTGAATTCCAACAAAAATTTAATATTAATAAAAAATAAAATTCCTAACAAAAAATTTAGATTCTCAACTGTTGCTATTATGTTAAAATTGATGTACTAAGAATTTCATTCATGTTTTGCTTTGTTTTTAAATAAATGACAGGTTCATTGCTAATGTTTAAATTCCAGACTTAATTATTATTTTTTTGCTTCTTTCTTTTTAGTGCTGTGTCCCTTCAGGACGTAGGCGATCTTGGCTCTCCACTCCCCCATCTCTTGTAGCTCACAATAAGTTTTGTCCCTTTGCTACTTACCCCAGGCCACGGTCTGTCATCCACTTGCTTAAGTCCACTAGGCATGTCATGTGTTGCTTTCCCTTGTCTCTCTTTCCCTCTATTCGACCTTTACGTACCATGTCTCTTCAGGATGTAGGCAATCATGGCTCTCCACTTCTCCCTATCCCTTGTAGCTCTCAATAAGTTTCATCCCTTTGCTACTTCCCCGAGGCCATGTTCCGTCATCTACTTGCTTAAGTCTGCTAGGCATGTCATATGTTGCTTTCCCATGTCCCTCTTTTCCTCTATTCAACCTGTGAGTATCAGATTCTCCAATCCCTCCTTTCTCATTACATGTCCCAGAAATTTCAGCTGCCTCTTTCTTTATGTTAAGTATAAGCTTCCTCCTTGTTTGTATCCTCTCCAAAACCTTACAAAGACTAAAAACATACCAGGCTCAAGTACTGATGAAAAATTTTATTAAAAAGACAAAAAGAAAGCAAAGAAGATGAACTTTATGGATTTGTCTAGAGACATAAAACTAGAAGATTAGCAATAATAAGGAATCTGAAAATATAAATAACTAAGAGGTAGTGTCATCAGTCTGGTAGATAATTCCAAATGAGAATGAAGATATTTAGATAATTGAGTGACTGGCCAATCACTAATTGTAAATGGTGTAATCATCAAAGAACAGATTCAATAATACTGTAAGTATTAGGTTGCTACCTAATACTTACAGTATTATTGAATCTATTATAATTTGGTAGCTAGAATAGCTTCTTCAATTAAGCATTCTTATCTAACGACAAATGATTGCATTATTAGAAAATAATTTTGATAGTATAAATCCACTGATTGAACAATACATGTCTAAACATTAATATAATCAATTACACACTTCTTCTTCATTTATGGGCTGTGTCCCTTTCAGACATGTGCGACCATGGCTCTCTACAATTTCCTGCCTCTTGTAATGTCTGCAATTTTACTTTTCCACTCACTGGTCTGTTATCCAGTTACACATGCATGTTAAATAGATTACTTACTGCTTCTCTCTGTTTCTCCCATTTTCAATATGGCCAATGAGTGTCAATTTCTCCAAGCCTTCTTTCCTTGTTATGCGTCCTAAAAATTTCAAATGTCTCTTTCTAATTCTAAATATAAATGTCATTTTTGTTTCCATTTTCTTGAAAACTTCCTCATCGCTCACTCAATGGTATTCTCAGTATCTTACATATCTATTACCTCAAATTTCCACTTCATCTGCAAAGGTAATTCTCCAGAATTCACTGCTGTATAGGAGGACTGATATAGCAGTTCAGCATTATTTTCTTTGTTTCTAATTAAATTCTTTTATTGCTTGATTTTGACATATTTAATTCATAGCTCATATCTTATACTATTCTTCTTGTTAACAACCACACATTCTGGTTTCTTATAATTGATAGTTAGTCCATTCATCCTGCTTTCTTTTACTAACTTGTCTAATAGGTCCTGCAATTTTCTTTCTGTGTTTACCATCAAAAGAATATCATCTGTATATCCTATGCTGTTAGCATTGTGCTCATCCATACTAAATCCTAGTAGGACTTCTACTTTTCTTAGGATTGCCTTGCAGTATGAGTTAAATAAACCCAGTAAGAAGATGCATGCTTGTGTTACAACCCTTTCTATTTTACTTACTACTTCTTTATGGGCCATTTTCCTTCAGGATGTAAGCGGTCATGGCTCTCCACAATTTCCTCTCCTTTGTAGCTCTTAATAAATTTTGTCCTTTTGTTATCTCTCCTAAATCTTGTTCAGATATCCATTTACTCAAGCTCATTCTTCTTCTTCTATGTGCTGTGTCCCTTCAGGATGTAAGCGGTCATGGCTCTCCACAATTTCCTGTCCTTTGTAGCTCTTAATAAATTTTGTCTTTTTCTTATCTCTCCTAAATCTTGTTCTGACATCCATTTACTCAAGCTCATTCTTCTTCTTCTATGTGCTGTGTCCCTTCAGGATGTAAGCGGTCATGGCTCTCCACAATTTCCTGTCCTTTGTAGCTCTTAATGATTTTTGTCTTTTTGTTATCTCTCCTAAATCTTGTTCTGACATCCATTTACTCAAGCTCATTCTTCATCTATGTGCCATGTCCCTTCAGGACATTGGTGACCATGGCTCTCCATAACTTCCTGTCCTTTGTAGCTCTTAATAAATTTTATCTTTTTGTTATTTCTACTAAGCCTTGTTCTGATATCTATTTACTCCTAAGCTATTTAATGAGCTTCAGGTTATGTGTTGTTTTCATCTGTCCCTCTTGTCTTCAATCTGTCCTGTGAGTATCAGATTTTCCAATCTCTCTTTTCTCATTATATGCCATAGAAATATCAACTTTCTCTTCCTGATGTTAAGTATAAGTTTCCTTTTCATTTCCATTTTTTTCTAAAACTTTGTTATTGTTCACATGTCTTGTCTGTGGTATCCTCAGCATCCTTCTGTTGAATCACATTTCTGTTGCTTCAAGTCTTCTTCATTATTGAAGAGATTGTCCAGAATTCTGTACCATATAGGAGGACTGATATTGTATAATAGTTCAGTATTCTTTTCTTTGTTTCTAATGAATTATTTTTGTTTCTTATTACTCTGCTTAGGTTTTGAAAGGCATCTTTGGCTATCACAATACACCTTCAGATTTCAGTGTTGCACTTTCTGCCCTCTCTTAAAACACTTCCGAAATATTTACTTTTTTGCTGACAACCATTTACTCTGTCTTCTTGAAATTGATATTTAATCTTTTCTTCTCACTTTCCTTCACAACCTTCTGTAAGAGTTAATGTAGTTTCTGTTTGCTGTCAACATTGTGTCAAATGCATATCTTATGTTGTTAAGATTGTGGACACCAGTAATGAATCCTGGTAAGACTTCTGTTTCTTTAAGAATTGCATTACTGTATAGCTTCAATAAGTCTGGTGAGAAGACACATCCTTGTCTTACACCCCTCTGAGAAATTTCCCCCATAAATATAACATACCTTAAACTATATTTTTATCAGGGTGACCCCAAAAAACGGGAACTTTTTAATAATCCATTAAAACCAAGAGTGATGGAAGAAAAATATTTAATTCATAGTAATTGAAACCTTAAAACATGCCATTTAAGAAACAATGATGGAATTTTCATTTTTTTTAAATTACGTCCTGTAGATGGCATCCTCCTGTGCAAATGCTTTCTTGAAATCTGCTGTTGAGATTCCTCATTGACTGCTGCAATATCTCAGCTGGGATACTGTGAATTTCATTCTCGTTACTAAAATGGTGAAATGTTTACTTGCTCAACGTCACTGTGTCGCAGTGTTGCCACTTGCTCATGTCTGGCAATACGCACTTCAAAAATTCCCGTTTTTTGGGGTCACCCTATATATATATATATATATATATATATATATATATATATGCAAGTTTCACTAAAGATGACTGACTAGGTACTATGATTAAGCTTATTTAATTTTTCTTGTGTTCATACAATTGTTTTCTTCTTTGGACATAAAGTGTGTAAAAACAGTCCGTATGTTCTGCATTTATGAGTGCTTTCAGCTAAACTTTTAGCCATTATCAAAGATGATCTTATTTTTAAACTCAATAACATTAACTACATGCTGTCTGGAAAATAAAACATCCCTATAACTCTAGATACATACACACAACCCATACATTGATTTAAAAAGTAAAAATAAAATGATCTTTGGTAATGGCTAAAAGTATAGTCAAAAGTGCTTGGAAATGCAGAACATTTGGACAGTTTTACAAACTTTGTGTCCAGAAAAGAAAACACTTGTATAAACACAAGAAAAATGAAATTAAAAAATAAAATAAAATAAACAGTACCTTGTCAGTTGTCTTTAATGAAACTTGTATAAAAGAGGGATTGCTACTAAATACACAATATATATATATATATATATATATATATATATATACACACACACACACACATCTTCAGTCTGATGAGACTTACTGGTCAAAATAAATCAGGATCTATTACTGTATTTTCGTGATGTGTTAAGCTTTTCCCTGATATATATATTCAAACAAGATACTTCCACCAAACAGATATAATTTTTAAAATTATACAATGAAAGGTTCACAGTGAAATAAATATCATCTGATAATGATAATGATATTAATAACAAAGCAATCAGATTTACAGGACAAACCAGGACCTGGTAGGGCAACCAGCATCTGGCAGGGCAACCAGCACCTGGCTGGGCAAACAGTGAAATATATCATCAGCTTCAGTTGTCCCTTTTGGTACAATTGGGACTATTTCAAAGACTCTTTCTACTCTGCAAGATGTCTTGAGGATACCTGACATCAGTGGGAGTGCACAGGTTGTAGCACTTCTTGGCGAGGAAATTGTTGTATCTCTAAGCTGTCGATAGGAGCTGTGATATCCACATGATCACCTAAGAGTTGGAGAGGTTATCAAACAATAAGGAGCAGGAGTGCTCTTAAGAAACAATGTCACAAAAATGTAGGTGAGCAGTTAGTATTGAGAACTTAACTACATTGACTTTGCAATAAAAGGACTTTAAAAGCTCAAAGAATACCAAGACACAACAAAAGACTATTTATTTACATTGTTCGGACTGTTTTCTGCATCTTTATTATTATATTGGGAATATGACAATAAAGATGAGGACAACAGTCTGAACAATGTAAATAGTGTAAATAGTTACAATACCTCATCTGAGAAATAGAGACAGATGTTGAAGGTGAATATGGCAATAAAGATGAGGACAACAGTCCAAACAATGTAAATAGTGTAAATAGTTACAATACCTCATCTGAGAAATAGAGACAGATGTTGAAGGTGAATATGGCAATAAAGATGAGGACAACAGTCTGAACAATGTAAATAGTGTAAATAGTTACAATACCTCATCTCAGAAATATAGACTGTGAATATGACAATAAAGATGAGGACAACAGTCCAAACAATGTAAATAGTGTAAATAGTTACAATACCTCATCTCAGAAATATAGACTGTGAATATGACAATAAAGATGAAGACAACAGTCTGAACAATGTAAATAGTGTAAATAGTTACAATACCTCATCTCAGAAATATAGACTGTGAATATGACAATAAAGATGAGGACAACAGTCCAAACAGTGTAAATAGTGTAAATAGTTACAATACCTCATCTCAGAAATATAGACTGTGAATATGGCAATAAAGATGAGGACAACAGTCTGAACAATGTAAATAGTGTAAATAGTTACAATACCTCATCTCAGAAATATAGACTGTGAATATGGCAATAAAGATGAGGACAACATTCCAAACAATGTAAATAGTGTAAATAGTTGCAATACCTCATCTCAGAAATATAGACTGTGAATATGACAATAAAGATGAGGACAACAGTCTGAACAATGTAAATAGTGTAAATAGTTACAATACCTCATCTCAGAAATATAGACTGTGAATATGGCAATAAAGATGAGGACAACAGTCCAAACAATGTAAATAGTGTAAATAGTTACAATACCTCATCTCAGAAATATAGACTGTGAATAGGACAATAAAGATGAGGAAAACAGTCTGAACAATGTAAATAGTGTAAATAGTTACAATACCTCATCTCAGAAATATAGACTGTGAATATGGCAATAAAGATGAGGACAACAGTCCGAACAATGTAAATAGTTACAATACCTCATCTCAGAAATATAGACTGTGAATATGACAATAAAGATGAGGACAACAGTCTGAACAATGTAAATAGTGTAAATAGTTACAATACCTCATCTCAGAAATAGAGACTATGAATATGACAATAAAGATGAGGACAACAGTCTGAACAATGTAAATAGTGTAAATAGTTACAATACCTCATCTCAGAAATATCGACTGTGAATATGGCAATAAAGATGAGGACAACAGTCCAAACAATGTAAATAGTGTAAATAGTTACAATACCTCATCTCAGAAATATAGACTGTGAATATGACAATAAAGATGAGGACAACAGTCTGAACAATGTAAATAGTGTAAATAGTTACAATACCTCATCTCAGAAATAGAGACTATGAATATGACAATAAAGATGAGGACAACAGTCTGAACAATGTAAATAGTGTAAATAGTTACAATACCTCATCTCAGAAATATCGACTGTGAATATGGCAATAAAGATGAGGACAACAGTCCAAACAATGTAAATAGTGTAAATAGTTACAATACCTCATCTCAGAAATATAGACTGTGAATATGACAATAAAGATGAGGACAACAGTCTGAACAATGTAAATAGTGTAAATAGTTACAATACCTCATCTCAGAAATATAGACTGTGAATATGACAATAAAGATGAGGACAACAGTCCAAACAATGTAAATAGTGTAAATAATTACAATACCTCATCTCAGAAATATTGACAAATTCGGAAGAAGGCTGGAGTATACAGTGACCGAAACATTGTGAAAATTGCAATAATAGACTGCATATATGCACAAGTAATAACATTTAATTTCAGAATTTTAAAATATTTATAAAAATATTGTGTTACTAATATAAATATATATATTATATACAGTTTATATGTAATTACACATGTACATACATACACACAACTATTTTTATGTATGCATACTGTATAGATACCGTATATATTAAGTTGAGCACACAGACTCACTAGAAAAGAAAATCACTGTTAATAAATCCTTCTCGACTTGCCCCTCTTAAAAATTAAATTCTGCCCTTGGGCATGTGCCCCATGTTGGGAACGATGGATTTAGAACAACCAAAGACTACACTAAATTGAACAGAAAGGTCCATAGAAACCCATAAAAATCTATAATAAAGATTAAGAATTTATATTATTTCATAAAGTTTCCACACTATTATCTTTATCTTTAATGTTTTTAAACACAAAATTTCAGCTGATGTGATGTCCAGCTGTTCTTATATACTGCTTTTGACAATTCAATCTATTAGTTGCTAGCAGTTCTTTGGCAGATTACCACACTTGTCTGCCAAAGAAGTTCTACTAGCAACCATTAGATGGTGTTGTTAAAAGTAGTATATTAGAATTACTCAATAGTCCTTCATCTCATTTGAGCAGTTTGTTCTTGAAAATAGCCAACATTGGTGTGTTCACATCATTAGATAAAGCGTTATACCTGTCTATCACTCTCAGTGCAAATGAGTATCTTGCAACTACTTTCAAGTTCTGTTTTATCAATTTGTGTGAGTGATAATGTATTCTCCTGTTTGAGAAGATGAAGAAAATATTCCCTTCTATTTTATAATAGCCATTCAGTATTATACCTAACAGATTGGTGAACTGATGTCTTGACTGAAGGAATGGTAGCCTGATTTAGCCTATAGCTAGGCTGAGGCACCTATCTTTGGCAATAAGTCGATATCCTTCTTATAGTTTGGGCTTCAGACAACAGCCCTAAATTGAATTACTGGTTAAATAAGTGCAATGTAAAGGGGTTTTTATTTTCTTTATAAAGATTCATAAAGCCCCAATTAATCATACCTATTCTTTGATTAGCCTTCCTTATTATTCCAGAAATAGGTTGATCTGGGAGATATAAATCATGTGAAACTAGATTACCTAAATCTGTTCTTTTACTTGGTTAAGACAAACAAGTACAGAAAAGGCTTTCTCTCTCTTTTTTCTCTTTTAGACACAAGACGACTTAGTGATAGGATGTCATATTTCACCTCTAGGGAAGGGTTTTTTTGCCGCTGCTGTATCTAATGTTGTACTGAACACAATACAGAATGGCAAATAGACATGCAAATACAAATATACAATATAAACAGAACAGACATAAAATTTAAATGCAATATCAATCATTAATTTCTGTATTCGTAATTCATGTTCTTTTATTGTTCTCTTTCCTTAATAGTGTTTTTATTTCTCCTATTCTCTCACACTCAGTAACCTCTTGCAACTTAGTGGCTTTATTGCCTTTCTTGGTGTGAAATGATAAAACAAACAGACAAATGCCCTAATCTTACTTGTTTACATGCAGAAAACAAAGAATCCCTCTCAAATTGTAAGTCCTACAATCTTTTATCTGGTCTTTTCACACATATACATAATCAAAAAGGATCTTTCTACATAAACACATCTTCATTCACCACTTTTGTATTATTTGTATTCATTTTGCTTAGGCAATAAAATATGTTGTTACTAAATGTGTAGAACCCAGTTAAAAATTGTAGGAAAAAGATCAATAGATTTAAGTAACTAAAATCTCAATTTTGTGCAAAAGTAAGATCACATAGACATCACCATAATTCTGTGCAAAAATAATCTCACATGACTGTCAAATTCAAATTTCTACATTAGAATTTATTGACCAATCAGTGAGGTTGTTTCAGACAAAGCTCAAATGCTTTGTAAAAGCAAACAACCATATCTGTGTTGTATGCTAGAAAAAAATGAAAAGCTCACATCCAGGAAATGATTAACAATTTTTTCTCTCCTAAAAATCAATATTAAACATTGGGAAATATATTTATTAAGTAATAAATCTTCTGAATTTAATAAATCTATCCTTTAACTTCCTATAATCCAATTTTTTCCTATAAATAGTATAAATTAATAAACTAGTCTAGTATACTTCAATAAATAATACAGATTTCTCAATTTTTGTCTCCTTAAAAAAACTTATTGAGTGCTAGAGTTCATTTTGCAAATTATTATTCACTTTAAAAGTGTTTTTCAGAAACCAGTTTGCATGGTTTATATTATGAAAACACCAAGTGACAAATAGAAACACAATATATTTTGGGCTTATTTGTCATTAGCTGCATTTGTGCTGGTATTTAGATGATTGCCTTAATTGACTGTCTGCTGATAAAATACACTGAGCACATATAACATAACATAAATTTTGGCTTTTCAAATAACAATCACATCTATATTAGCGCAATTTATTTATTCTTTTGTGCTGTTAAAAATCAAATCATTTCTCTATGAATTTTGTTTGCAAGGAACTTTCAGCTTAAAACAAAAATTATTTTTACACTCAATAATAAAAATTATTTGAATTTATAGAGCAGTAAATTTCTTCTCTTCACTTTTCATACACTTTTTCCTCCATAAATATATGTAATTGTTTTTATATTCATTCTTATATTCTTGTCAATGTTTCCACTATTGACTAATATTACTCTACATTTTATCAGCATAAATATATTCCTTCAAAGATTGGTAATACCACAGGAGGGTCTTAATGATGGATTTTTTTTATGCCAGATCTTGCACCTGTCTTTGCTGACAGATTTTCTAAAGTTTATCAACCCATTGCAGGTTATTTAAAGCCAGAAATATTTTTAAATTCTAAGAACTCTTTTGATTTTTGTGATAATAAATATTTAATGATACAATTCTTGCTAATTAACCTATAGATGGGGAAGAAGAAGTGGATTAATATCTTTTCCCAACAGTATTTGAACATAAGTGAATATAACAACCTGAATGGAATTGGAACTCCAATTAACAATTCTGACACCCAAGGCACTATCTTTGGTCCTAATTTGTTTTAAATTTTCATTAATGACCTTCCCAATGGTATCAACCCTTAAATTGGTATCTACGCTGATGACACTGTCAAGACTGGAGAAAATGGTTGTAAGTCTGATCAGCTTGATAAGGTCAAATGGCAGCTGATATCAGAAATGACCTTCAGTTTGTTGTTAACTAAGGCAAATGATGGCTTCTTAATTTTAACACTTCCCAAATTAAGCTGCACCCTATTAACTATCTGGGAGACTTTTTCCCACCTTTCATCAGTATGGCTGATGCTAACCTCCAGGAGAGTGACTCTGTGCACCTTCTTGGTCTAACATTCTTGGGTGATATGAAGTGGAAAGACCATATTGAATCCATTGCTAGGTCAGCTGCTAAGAAAGTTGCTTCACTGTGTCATGTGAGACAATTTTTCTTTCCAGAATCTATCATACATATCTATAAGTCTACCATTTGTCCATGCTTAGAATAGGGAAAGGACGGAAAGCAAGAAAGAGGAACAGGGGAAAGCAATGTGTGACATACTTAATGAACTTGAGCTTGTGGATGGTGGAACAGGGTTTGGGAGAAATAACAAAACTTATTAAGAGCTACAAGGGACAGGAGGATGTGGAGGACCATGCTCACCTATGCCCTGAAGAGACACTGCACATAAAAGAAGACTAGATTGACAGCAAGGTCTCATCTATTTACAGATGAATTGGTTAGATGCAACCATAGGTTTAACGCTAATAATCTATGCTCTAACATTTCTCACTTATGGAAATCTCTTCTGTCTTTCCAGTCAACGCTAATCTTCAAAAAATTTAAATGCAATGTTAATCGTTATCTTCTGTCTTCTTAATACATGTTCTTTTATTGTCCTCTCTCCTTAATAGAAGTTTTTCTCATATTCTCTAACACTCAGTAACCCATTGCATCCTAGTGGCTTTATTGCCTTTGATCTTCAAAAATTTACATGCAATGTTAATCGTTATCTTCTGTCTTCTTAATTCTTCTTCTTTTATTGTCCTCTCTCCTTAATAGTAGTTTTTCTCATATTCTCTAACACTCAGTAACCCCTTGCATCCTAATGGCTTTATTGCCTTTGACCTTCAAAAATTTTAAATGCAATGTCAATTGTTATTTCTCTTCATAATTCTTGTTCTTTTATTGTCCTCTCTCCTTAATAGTAGTTTTTCTCATATTCTCTAACACTCAGTAACCCATTGCATCCTAGTGGCTTTATTGCCTTTGACCTTCAAAAATTTTAAATGCAATGTCAATTGTTATTTCTCTTCATAATTCTTGTTCTTTTATTGTCCTCTCTCCTTAATAGGAGTTTTTCTCATATTCTCTAACACTCAGTAACCCATTGCATCCTAGTGGCTTTATTGCCTTTGATCTTCAAAAATTTACATGCAATGTTAATCGTTATCTTCTGTCTTCTTAATTCTTCTTCTTTTATTGTCCTCTCTCCTTAATAGTAGTTTTTCTCATATTCTCTAACACTCAGTAACCCATTGCATCCTAGTGGCTTTATTGCCTTTGATCTTCAAAAATTTACATGCAATGTTAATCGTTATCTTCTGTCTTCTTAATTCTTCTTCTTTTATTGTCCTCTCTCCTTAATAGTAGTTTTTCTCATATTCTCTAACACTCAGTAACCCATTGCATCCTAGTGGCTTTATTGCCTTTGACCTTCAAAAATTTACATGCAATGTTAATCGTTATCTTCTGTCTTCTTAATTCTTGTTCTTTTATTGTTTTCTCTCCTTAATAGTAGTTTTTCTCATATTCTCTAACACTCAGTAACCCATTGCATCCTAGTGGCTTTATTGCCTTTGACCTTCAAAAATTTTAAATGCAATGTCAATTGTTATTTCTCTTAATAATTCTTGTTCTTTTATTGTCCTCTCTCCTTAGTAGTTTTTCAAAAATTTAAATGCAATGTCAATCGTTATCTTCTGTCTTCTTAATTCTTGTTCTTTTATTCTTCTCTCTCCTTAATAGTAGTTTTTCTCATATTCTCTAACACTCAGTAACCCCTTGTGTCCTAGTGGCTTTATTGCCTTTGATCTCCAAACATCTAAATGCAATGTCAATTGTTATCTTCTGTCTTCTTAATTCTTGTTCTTTTTTTCTTCTCTCTCCTTAATAGTGTTTTTCTTTTGCCCCCTTATTGCCTTGCTTGAGGTGAAATTATTTTAAAAAATGTTAACATCTTAAAACGAACAGGCAAAATTAGTGAGGAAAAGTAGTATATTGGGAACTGTGTAAAGAAGTACATTTTAACTAAACAGCAAATGGTACATTCAGTGACCAGAATTTGTGCTAGTGAATGAAACTTAAAATATTCTGGAACTTTCAAATGGATCACATAATTCAAGCCAAGCAACACTGAGTCTGGTCAGTAATTAGATGGGTGACTACTTGGGAATATTAGGCGCTGTAAGCTTGGATGTGCAAGTGGTGCAATGTATACTGGCTCAGAATTGTTAATCGGAGAGCTGAGTTCTAATTTCCATTGGGTTCATTATATTCACTTATGTGCAAATACCCTTGGGAAAGGTATGAATTCATCTCTTCTCCCCCAGCTATGGATTAATTAATAAGATTTGTATCAGTAAACCATTATTATCTAAAAAAATTCTTATAATCTGAAAAATATCATCTGGGTTTAAATAACCTGAAAAGGGTTGCAAAGAGTTAATAAGCCGTAGAAAACGAATCAATCAATCGATGAAATACTGATTAGCTACACAGGCATGTCTTTTAGATTTATTTACATTCTCTGGAAGAGAAATGTATAGAAACTACCCTAGCCACAAAGTGAGGGATCAGTTTATATATTGATTGTAATGTAGAATTGATCACCCACTTTATATCCAGATTATAATTTCTTGTTTGTTGATAAACCATAGAAAATGAATGAATCAATCAATGAAGTACTGATTAGCTACACAGGCATGTCTTTTAGATTTATTTACATTCTCTGGAATAGAAATGGATAGAAAACTGCCTTGGCCACAAAGTGAGGGATCATTTCATATATTGATTGTACTATAGAATTGATCTCCCACTTTATATCCACATTATAATTTCTTTTTTGTTGATAAGCCATAGAAAACGAATCAATCAATCAATGAAATACTGATTAGCTATACAGGCATGTCTTTTAGATTTATTTACATTCTCTGGAAGAGAAATGGATAGAAACTACCGTTAACTTAAAGTGAGGGATCAGTTTATATATAGATTGTAATATAGAATTGTTCCCCCACTTTATATCAGCATTATGATTTCCTGTTTGTTTATCAAATTCTGATTAGGTATGAATCCACCTCTTCTCTCCCAGCTATGGGTTAATCTGTAAAACTTGTATCACTAAACCATTATTATCTAAAAAAAAAAAAAACTTACAATATAGAAATATTTTTTTGGCTTTAAATAACCTGAAAAGGGTAGATAAGACATAAAAAAATGAATAAATAAAAAAAATTTCACAGTAAGATAATTGAAGAGAATAAGAAAGTATTAAAAAAAACTGATGTAATATATCTACATTTGGAATATTAGATATTTTAGAAGCTTAATTATTTGATGTTAGTTTTGAAATTTATTTTCAGACACAGAAAATTTAATCATGAAAAAAAGACTGGCTAAGATTCTGAAATACAAGGATCTGTTTTTGATTCTGTCTGGCAGACTAAAAATATCAATAAGGAAAGAGTAAGTAAAAGTACTTTGTGACATAATAATTTCTTGAATAAATTCCCATACATTCTTGCAGACCTCCCACATCAGGGTTAGGGCCTTGTCAGCCACAGATGCCAGAGGCACTAGTTACAAGATCATCTAATATAAAGTGGTCTATGCAATATACAAATAAATCTTGCACAATCTTTCACACTGTTCAACTCTGGAACTTTTTATCTTACACTTTTAATAACTTTACAAAAATAAATGTATTGTGTATGTTATAATGGTAACTGCACTTGAGAATAAACTTCACAAATTATAGTTTTATTTTTCCCCAAAAGCCCATTTTTGCCAACATAAATGGATTACTTTCTTTCTACCATGAGAATTTTACTCTCAAGATTGAATCATGATATCACAAAATGCAGACAAATTCTGCATTCTCTGAAAGAAAGAAAAAAAGAAAGAAAATATACAATTTTATGGTTAACAAATGGTAAGCATTGAGATAGGTAATTATGACAGTTAAAATGATTTTTTTTTATAATAAAAAGTATTTTAAGGGGAAAAAAAAGAAAGAATTTTTTTGCAAGAAAGCAAGCAATTTTAACACAAACAATGACCAAAGTGATGAAAATAAAAACACAACAATGCAAAAAAAAAGCTGTTAAACAAACTGTTAAACCCCACACCAAGCAATGTGCCAAGAAACAAAAGTTAAAGAAAATATTAAAGCAAAAGAAAGAATTTATTAAAAACAAAAAAATAAACAAACTGCTTCATTCCACTATGATAATCAGATGAAATAAAATAAAGAAAAGCATAAAAACAGGTGCATAAAGGGTCATGAGAATGTAAGACTGGTACGTCTATGGGGAGGAAAATAAAAGATAAAAAATGACAATGATAAAGTATTTATAACAAAAATAGTAGTAGTGATTGTGGTAGTGGTAGTAGTAGAAAAAATAATAATAATAATAATAATAAAAATTATAACAACAACAACAACAACAACAGCAATAGTAGTGGTGCATGGGGATAGATGTTTGCACATACGTCCACAGGTTCTTCGATCGTCTCTGGTTCCTCTTCTGCACCTTCAGAAGATAATTCATTATTACTGGTGCTGTCGTTAGCACCGTTTTCCTGTTCTTCTTGATCTTCCTGTTGCTTCTGTTTCTGGCCACTAGCAGACTGGGAGCTAAAGATGCGCTCCAGCTGGAAACAGGCAGGGAGAGAGAATGCCAATATTATTCAAAGACTTCAAGAGACTGGTACCGGGAAACCAAAAATAATAATAATAATAATAATAATAAAAATGAACAAAATCATCAATAAACACACATTCTGTAATATATTCAATTTAGTCAGCAAATCAATATATGAATTTATGAGATATGAGAGATTTTTAAAAGTAGATTTTTGAATATTTTTGTCCATATCTGTATGTTATACATGCTATGTAAGTATTCATGTATGTTAATATATGTTTATGCATATACTTTTCATACATATTCTATATAATGAAAGACATGCAAGTTTGGCTGACTTTGTTATTTTCATTGGATACCCATATTTAAGTAGAAGCTCAAATATTGGTATCCACTCAGTTTGAAGTAATAAAAATATATGTTGGATTAAAAACCAAAAATAAAATCCATTATATATATATATATATATATATATATATATATATATATATATATATATATATATATACACACACACACATAAATGAGAGAAAGAACAGAGGGAGAAAAATTCCCTTCTTTGTAGCATTTATTTTTAAAAAGTGCTCAATACAAAGTAGAGTAATATATAATTATTATTTTTATTATTATATTTTTATTATAAGAGATAATAATAAAATCATTTTGAAATCACTACACAAAAGCTTTCATGTTTCAATACTATAATTTCTTCAGGCAATGGTAAGTAACTGGTGATTAAAGGATTTTTAAGAAAATTTCAAAAGCAAAGTGTTACCACATTTCTGAAAGTTAAAGGTGTGGGGGGAAACATAAGGTCAGAATTAAATCTGAGGATGAAACAGAGCTTGATACTTTAATTCAATTTAATTTTAATAATCATATTGAAGTTTTTGTTCTCCTGTTTTTGAAACATGAGAACTCTTATGTAGCGAAGGAAGCATATTTTTAAAAAATAATTATAATTTAGGCTCTACTTTTGTATTGAGCACTGTTTTTTAAAAATAAAAACAAAAATACTAAAGAACTTTGGATATATATATATATATATATATATATATATGATAATTACAGCATCTTTACAGATAACTGCCATCTCATTAATTGTACATTAAATTAGTTGTCAGTTTGTAAATGAGCAAGTGCTTTAAAATGGTGCTTTATCCCTGCAAAGGATTTGCATGTCTACACACACACACATACATACATACATACATACATATATATATATATATATATATATATATATATATATATATAGGAAAAGTAATAAATACATTGGTTTATAATGCAAGTGGATCCTAGTAATAAAATATTAATAATAAAACTGATCCACAAAAAGAGCTCAATGTCATAAGGTTAATATGTGGGTTTAATTTTATAAAACCGCTTCTCTTTAAGGCTAATAACTTCCACCCTATGCTGACCAGCGTCTCATACATTAAATAGATAAATTCTGTATCAATTTTTCAATGGCTGTCGCAATTAAATTTCTAATTCCAACACAAACTCAGTCTATACACCAGGGTTAAATAAGATTTATAAAGTTTTCATCGGTTGAAATAGACTACCCCCCCCCACATAAGAGGTAATTTTGAATTTGTTGTATATATATATATATATATATATATATATATATATATATATATATATATATATATATATAATTATTTATTTAAGTATTATAACATAAATATGTTATAAAATCGCTACAAAAATAGCCATTTTGTTTCAACACTTCTGGTGTCTTATCAAGTCATGATGTTGAATAACATATTTGTTATAATTTTAAATAAATAATTATATCTGCTCTACTCTGTATTGAGCACTCTTTTAAGAAAAATAATTGTTGGTTATTGGAATTTATTCCGTATATACCAATCCTATACTTGGATATATATATATATATATATGCACACAACTGTAAGTATATTTAATTATATGTATATATTTATATAATTTATTATATATATATATGTATGTATGTATGTATGTATGTGTATATATATATATATATATATATATATATATGAACAAGTTGTATGAAATACACCTAATGAGGTTTCTCTGTTTACATTTTTATTAACATTTTTCCCATTTCTTAAGTTGTTGAAAAATGAGTAAAAGTATTCTAACTAAAACAAAAACAAACTTCGGGCAGTTTTTTCACAATTTTTCTGTGCAACAACTTTTTCTAAAATGAAGAAAATACAATAAAAAATTAAACAGACTCTAAGTAGAAAACTTGTTAAAAACAAAATTTAGCTGCTTAAATATACACTACATATATATATATGCATGTTTATGTCTGCTTGTCTCTGTATATATATATATATATATATATATATATATATATATATATATGTATATGTATATATATATATATATATATATATATATATATATATATATATATATATATATGCATGTATGCATCTAGTCATCATCTTGCTAAAAGACAGCAGAATTAATTTAGATCATATTCATGGTATGATACATTGTTTTAGCAGGGCCACTAATACAAACCACGCTAGGAATACCTTAACAGTTTTTAAATCATTAGTGACTCCCTTAAACAAATTTATGCAGGTACCTCAATGTGGGGCAATTGTTAGTAAGACCATCTGGTTAACCATTACTACACATTAGTGAGTTTGATCTTTACGGTGTCTCCCATAAAAAATTCAATATTAAAAAAAATGGTTGACTCATTCTACTACTCAAAAAAATATCTAACTCCTTCTGCCAATGCTTTATCATTACAAGGCAGATTAGACCAAAGATTTCTGGCATAACTGCTACTACTGCCCCAACAATATCTTTTCTCGTACTTCCCAACTGTTCAACTCCTGTCTATTTACTTGCTTCCCTGATAACTATAATCTTCAAAAATTTAAATGCAATATATCTTCCGTTCATGTTTTATCCTTTTATCAATTCTCCCAAAACTCACTCTTTTCTCACACTTTCACACCATGTAACCACCTTGCTTGAAGTGAATAGATTTAAAAAAAAAAATATCAAGACTGGATAAAATGCTCACTTTCAAAATCATTTGTGTGGTTTCAAGGGGATGACATTTATACTCTGCAGCCTCTTCTCACATGGACACAACATTGCCAGCCTATTACAACTCTATTGCTATTTCCATGGCAAATGTTCATTGCCAACCTTTCATTACTCTATTGCTATTTCCATTGCTAATGTTCATGGCTACTCTATTGCTATTTTCATGGCAAATGTTCATCGCAGCCTATCACAATTATATTGCTATTTCCATGGCTACTCTATAGCTCTATAGCTATTTCACCAGTCTATCATTATTACAATGCTATTTCCAAATGTTCATTGCCAGCTTATCATCATTATATTGCTATTTCCATGGTTAAAGTTCATGGCTACTCTATTGCTGTTTCCATGCCAAATGTTCATTGCCAGCCTTTTGTTACTCTATTGCTATCTCCATGGCAAATGTTTATCTATGGCCTATTACAATTATATTGCTATTTCCATGGCTAATGTTCATGGCTACTCTCTTGCTATTTCCATGGCAAATGCTCATCGCTAGCCTTTTGTTACACTACTGCTGTTTCCATGGCTTATGTTCAATTGTGAACAACCTTATTTGGTTTAACCAGTGCAGATATTTACACATAAGACATACTACATCAATGGAGTCAAACCACCTTCATTTCCTCTGTATTCCATTAGCAAGGAAGAAGTTCCATTCAGTCAACTTCTTCTCAAGAACTGCTACTTTTTAGAACAGACTCTTGTCTAAACATTAAAATCAGTCTTCTTACATCATATTTTTTTATTTTCCTCTCTCCTTAATAATGATTTTTTCTCATATTCTCTCACACTCAATAACTTCTTGAATCTTAATGGCTTTGTTGCCTTGCTTGCTGTGAAATGATTAAAAAAATTTTTAATCTTTTCAAGTCAAGAGTCAGTTGTTATCGATATCTATCCTATTTGTCCTCATAATCTTCACTTAGCTGTACTTTGTATTCTTCAGTTTTTATCACATAACTCATTCAATGACTCTCTACCTTAAGTGGCTCTTGAGCCTTGCACATGGTGAATTTTAGTGAAAAAAGGTCAACAGTTGACATGACATCAGCTGAACTAACCAAATCTATGCAGTACTTGTGCAAGTTATTTGTTTTTGAGGTCATCTGATACTGAAATAACCCATGTGCAGATTTTATCTAATATTTAACCTTTCACAAAAATCAAAGTATACTTAGCTATCTATTATAACATTTCTTTTAACCTTCCTCAAAAAGAGAGCATACACACACATGACCCAAAAACCTGTAACAAAAAAAGAAACAAAAAATAAGGAAAAAGTGAATAAGAATTTAGTCATTACCAATAGTTTCTATTATAGTGACATTATACTATATTAAAGTCAAAGGATTGTTGGGACCATTTGGTAGGCTTGGTATATTTGTCAAGCATATTAGGATAATCCAGAACTTTATTGGGAGAAAACAGCCTGCATATGGGTAGAAAATAAATTGAGGAACTATACAAAAAAACAGAAAGGTGTGTAAGACAAGAAATATATCTTCTCACCAGACATATTCAACTTATACAGCGAGGCAATTCTGAGAGAATTAAAAATCCTACCATGAGTAATTATTAGTGACCACAATCTTAAAAACAGATGCAGATGACAGTGTTAATAGCAGACAGAAAAAAGAAACTACAAGAATTTCTATAGAAGGTAATGAAGTAAAGTGAGAAGAAAGGACTAAATGTCAATTGTAAGAAACCAGATT
>OZ038520.1:51487014-51499514 GCA_964036315.1 Acanthosepion esculentum | reverse complement strand
AGGAGCTGTGATACAGCGAAACAGTACTGTCTGTGAATGACATAATTTAGCTCTTGAAAATACATTTCAATTCAGCACTGTTGAGTGATAAGCTAATTCTATAAACAACAGCCACCTGCACTAATGCAAAGCTCTTCAGTAAAATGAATGGAGCACTTTGGCTGATTGGCATTTGTTTACATTTGTAAAAACAATACGCTAGATTTAGTTGTGTAACTCTACCGAGTGAAGATAGCTCTGGCTGACACCAGTTGTGTTTCAATCCTGGCTTGAGGCATTCGGAAGTCTAGTCGCACTGAGGAGCTGTGATACAGCAAAACAGTACTGTCTGTGAATGACATTATATATATATATATATATATATATATATATATATATATATATATATACACCAATCCTGTACTTGTAAATATATATATATATATATATATATATACATATGTATATTATTACTTAAATGTTATTTTTAGTGGCTACTCATATTTAAAAGTAATGTTTAAGTAATAAAATCTGTTGAATTAATAAATAAAAACTCTTTCTCTTTCTTTGGAAATATATATCATACACATAATGTGTATATATATATATATATATATATATATATATATATATATATATATGTATGTATATAATTAATAAACAATAAAATCCAAAATTACCTCATATGGGGAATAGCCTATTTTAGTCATCTGTCTTATCAACCTTGGTGTGGACTGATTTTGTGTCTATATAGATGGAAATGGGGAGTCAGGGGTTCAAGAAGTAGAATTTATGTGTGGAAGCTTAAAAAAAAAGTCAACCTGTCAAAAAATTAATACAGAATTTATCCATTTCAACATTTTGGCCAGATGAAAATCCCCAGATATATATTCATGAAGTTAGTTTCATCAATTCAAACACAGTCTCACACACACACAAAACTTCTTCGGAGAAGTCATTTGTTACAAATTATATGGCCTTTATGTAACAAGTGCTACAAAAGATACCCAACACTGTCACATCATCTGCACAAAAGGACACAAGAGCCTAACTGGACTGAAAAGCCACATTGTCGTTGCTCATATTTGTGGATGAATCATAACACATACATATTCATGTATATAAAATTGTATGAGGAACCAATTGAATGGCAAGTATATAATTTGAAAAAGATTACATTGACATGTTTTACCAATGAGTGTCATTTGTTTAAAAAAAAAAATTTGGTATTCAGGTGTAATAAAGTTCTTTCTCTCATGAAACCAGATAACTGGTGAAACAGAACAAGTAAAAGATTTTAAAAATGGTCTGATATGTTTTTCATCTTCATTAATATAAAAATATATGAATTTTTTTAAGTGTATTAAATCACACTTAAAAAAATATCATGCATTTAATCAGCAACCATTTTTTTCCTTCTTCATTTTTTTTTTTTTTATATATATTCCAGTCCGTCAGTTTCAAATTTACCAAATAGTTTGACCTGAAAAGATAAGTATGATTAAAACGATAGAGACAGATACAGAGGGAGAGAGAGAGAGAGAGTGAGAGAGAGAAAAACATGAAGAGAAATGGAAGACAGACAAGTTATGTTTTTCAGCACAGCCTCATCAATATAATTTATTGATCTTTTTCTCAAGATTTTTTTTAAAAATCACTCAGCCAAAATATAAATTGAATGTCTATGAAGTTAGTCACTGAATTCTCCTTGAGTCAAAAGGTTTTAATGAGAAGAGGCAGAAATTTATAATGTTACCTAAGTGGATGATTGCTCTCGTTGAGCCCTTGAGCATTACTGATTGGATTTCAGCTCAAGTAAAGAGGAAAACTCAAATTTGATCCACTATAATGTGCATAGCTGTTTTTAATGGAACTAAATCAAAGTTACCAATTGTTTCATTACTAAAGCTACAAAATATTGATAATAATAAAGTACTTTCTTGATGTCTGCAGTCATCGTTCATGATACCTGAAATACAAGGCTTTTGACTTAAAAATTGATGACTATAATTTATTAAAAAATTGGTATTTAAATTTTTTTAGTTTTAAGATTTAAATCTGTTGCTAAATAATTTCCTATTTAAGTTATATATTTATATATTTAAATGATTTTTAAAAATTTACTTTAAAAAATATTCTTTATTTCATAAAAAGCACAGATATTGATTATACCTGTAGTAGTAACATGCTAACAATAATGAATACATGAATTCCTGAACACTGACAATCCCTTTTTTCCTAATTTTCAATGCATTTCTTTAGTAAAAACTTTAACATTCTGCATATAATAGCCCTGTTCGATAAATAACAACTGTATTCTTTACTTTCCTTCCTGATTTCCAATGCATTTCTATAACAAAACAATTAGCAAGGTATTTGCATTTTACATACAGAGCATCCCAGAATTAACTATCTCAATGATGTGGGGCAATTTAAAAAAAAAACTGATGCAATTTTATATTTATTACTTAATTATTATACTAAACAAATAAATTTATAAATCTTATTATCTTATCTTATTATTATTTATCTTACGCCAAAACTTTATTGAAAATTTTCAATATATACTCTGTCTATATTCCTGCAAATTTTAAATCTATTCTCACTGGGTGTCATGTACTTTTCACCTTGTGTGACTTCTACACTACACTTGGAAAAATCAGTGTATAATAACTCTAGTTCATCAGTGGAACAAATACATCGAGTCAATTGCTTCATCCACCGCAAGGAAAGTTGGCTCCCTGTGCCGAGCCAAGAAATTTTTCTCCCCGGAATCGATCCTTCAAATTTACAAATCAACCATTCGCCCTTGCATGGAGTATTGCTGCCATATATGGTCTGGAGCCCCTGCTGTTTGCCTCAGGGTTCTTGATAAGATCCAGAGACGGATATGCAATGTAATTGGCCCTGATCCGTCATCTCGTCTGCAGTCACTCTCTCACAGACGTGACGTTGCCTTGCTCTGTCTTTTTTACAAATACTTTCACGGTAATTGCTCCGAGGAGCTGCTTTTGCTGGTTCCCAGGCCTCATGAATTTAAACATCCTACGAGGCTGGCATCCCATTCCCACCCTTTCACCGTTGAAACTGTTAGATGTAGACGTCTCTTCTACTCCAATAGCTTCATGTCTCGCACATCTCGCCAGTGGAACTCCCTTCCTTATTCCTGTTTCCCTCACAAATATAATCTCCAACTATTTAAGTGTAACGTCAATCGACATCTCCAGTTGCCTTGATCTATCCACTTCCCTTCTCCATATCCTTTCTCCTTTCATTCCTATCTGCTCTCGCTCCAAATCTTCTGTAACCCCCCCCGCCTTGATCGATCCACTATCTTTCTCCACATCCTCTCCTTTACCACTCCTATCTGCTCTTCCTCCAAACCTTCTGTAACCCCTTGCGTGCTAGTGGCTTCCAGCCTTGCTTGGGGTGATAAGCTTAAAAAAAAAAAATACAAGCATAAATTCTTGACGACTAGCAATCCTTTTCTTTCTGATTTCCAAAGCAAGGTTGTGTAAATAATACAAGATTTAAATACAGCTGATGCTGACATAAACCATGATTACTATTTTATTTGAGTTATCTATGTCACTTGTAATGTTCAGAAGAGTGAAAGTTTTGACTTTATTAAATCTTTTTTGTTAGTTAAATAACTAGTAAATAACTAGTATTTAGATAATTCCCAATGTATTTCTATTCACCTTTCTATATAATATACCAACTATATTTTTGTTTGCAATATTTGAAATTTTTTAAAACTTGAATTAGTGACACTTTGTGGTTTTGTCTTTAGTCTTTGCTATGACACTGGTAGACTGTTTCAAACTAAAAGGTGAAAAGACTAAATTGGATGAAAGAACAAAGTATAACAATGATAACTGGAAAATATATAAAAAATACAGTCATTTTTTTACAGTATAGGTAAATTAGTAATAATATAATGTGCAATGAATTTATATAATTTCTTTTAGTATTTGGTACGCAGTTCTATACATCATTATCAAAGTGAATCAAATTTTTGACATTTGTTTAATAAATCCTACCCATGATAACATAAGTTACATAAGTACCTAGTATATAAGGGTTAGAGAAACTAAGTGTTCAATTATATTAATCTTTAAATAAAATTATTTATCTATTACATCTATGGTCTTAGAACCAAATTTTGTTGGAACAAAAACTTTCATTATCAATCAGGATTCCTTAATGATCAATAAAGTTAATCATTGTCTGATTGAAAAGGTAATCAATTGAGAAGATCAGCTATTGGTGAAAGAAATTTACTAATCCTTAAACAATTTATTCTGTTCAGAAAATGCTTGCAAATTAGTCTATGGAACAAACTAAAAAAATTGTATATGATTGATGGTTTAAGAAAAAGTTTAATTTCTTTACATGGAACTTTCAGTAGAAGTTAATTTTTTTTCTGGATGTCTCATTTTCTTTTATTGGTTGTGTCCCTTTAGGATATGGTTGATCATGGCTCTCGAATATATCCAGTTCTTTGTAGCTAAGTTTGTCTCCTTACTACGCTTACAAGTCTTTTTCTCATCCATTTACATAAGCTACATAGGTTATCAGTTGATTTTCTGTCTCTCTTGGCCAGTATATCTTGTGAGTGTTAAATTCTCTAAGCCCTCATTGTGCGTCCCAGAAATTTCAACTATCTTTTTGTGATTTTTTAAGTATAACTGTCCTTTTTGCTTCCATTTTCCTTAAATATCTTGTTTCTTGCATGCTTCATTCAAAAGAGAGAGAAAATAGTTTAATCTGATAGGAACATATTGTGGGGGTCTGTTCAATTAGGAAGGAGGCAATTAAAACAAGAAAAAATACTTATTATTTCTCCCTCCCTCTCTCTTGCTCTCTCTTTCCTGATTTCCCTCTCCTCTATCAAGCTATGTAAAACAAACTTAATGAAAATTTAATAGCAAAAACATGAAAAACAAACAAAGAGAAAAAAACAAAGAGGAAAAAAAAAACAATAAACAAGAAAAATCACAAAAAGCCATAATTATATAAACAAACAAAATGCAAAGTTTACAGAAAGAAAAATATCCAGTCTCCAGCAATTTACCAATTCTAGAGAAAGAAAAAAGAAATTGATCAGTAGTAAAACATTTCATTATCAATATTTTTGCCTATGAGTGTGTGTATTTTATTTTTTGGCGGGGTCTGTGAAATTTGTTTTCTGACATTAACAAATCTCTGTGCTAATGACATACATAAGTATATGCAAGATTTTACAGGATAATCAAGTGTGTTGCGGATGAAAATCGTCACTTAACCCACCATATCTGAAGACCATCTGATATTACCTTAGGGACAGTCCTTGTCTAACTGCATCCCTGATGGAACATGTAAATGAACATATTTTTCTCACTACTGATTTTACATAGATAACACATTTTTTTTAATGTCATTGGACCACTGTTGGAAATTAATGGTATAATGGACACTTAGAAAAGAATCTGTCAAAAATAACGGCATTGATAAAATGAGATTGAATTTAGGTTTCCTATATAGGTCACTTCTGTTTTCTAAAAGATGAATTAAACTGTAAGACTAAAGTTTTTGGAGAAACACAATGTATAAATAATTGATGTTGATAGCAAGGATAAAGAGTTCAGACATATGTATTTTTTTAATTTAGTCATGACAATCTAAGTTATTTAAAAATTATTTAGATTACATTGTTTTTCTTTTAAAAAACAACACAATCTTCATACAAATGCAAAAAGAAACAATAATGTTTAATGTCCAGTCCTTGGAGAAAACAGCAAAATTAAATCTAAGTAACGATGATGTTTATGGGCCAATCCCCAAAGAAAGTAATGAAATGAAATATATGAAATGATTACATTTACTGACCAATCCATAATGAATATCTTGAAATTAGGTCTAAGTAATAATAATTTCTACTGACCAACTGTCAAAGAAAGTAATGAAATGAAATATATGAAATGATTACATTTACTGACCAATCCATAATGAATATCTTGAAATTAGGTCTAAGTAATAATAATTTCTACTGACCAACTGTCAAAGAAAGTAATGAAATGAAATATATGAAATGATTACATTTACTGACCAATCCATAATGAATATCTTGAAATTAGGTCTAAGTAATAATAATTTCTACTGACCAACTGTCAAAGAAAGTAATGAAATGAAATATATGAAATGATTACATTTACTGACCAATCCATAATGAATATCTTGAAATTAGGTCTAAGTAATAATAATTTCTACTGACCAACTGTCAAAGAAAGCAATGAAATGAAATATATGAAATGATTACATTTACTGACCAATCCATAATGAATATCTTGAAATTAGGTCTAAGTAATAATAATTTCTACTGACCAACTGTCAAAGAAAGTAATGAAATGAAATATATGAAATGATTACATTTACTGACCAATCCATAATGAATATCTTGAAATTAGGTCTAAGTAATAATAATTTCTACTGACCAACTTTCAAAGAAAGTAATGAAATGAAATATATGAAATGATTACATTTACTGACCAATCCATAATGAATATCTTGAAATTAGGTCTAAGTAATAATAATTTCTACTGACCAACTGTCAAAGAAAGTAATGAAATGAAATATATGAAATGATTACATTTACTGACCAATCCATAATGAATATCTTGAAATTAGGTCTAAGTAATAATAATTTCTACTGACCAACTGTCAAAGAAAGTAATGAAATGAAATATATGAAATGATTACATTTACTGACCAATCCATAATGAATATCTTGAAATTAGGTCTAAGTAATAATAATTTCTACTGACCAACTGTCAAAGAAAGTAATGAAATGAAATATATGAAATGATTACATTTACTGACCAATCCATAATGAATATCTTGAAATTAGGTCTAAGTAATAATAATTTCTACTGACCAACTGTCAAAGAAAGCAATGAAATTAGATAAGTAAATTTAAATTAAGTAATGATAATATATATAATTTAAGAAAATTCATTTGGATAAAAATATTAGGAAGCATAGACATTGAACTTTGACATAATTTTCATATATGATTTTATTCCTCAAATCATTTATAGCAATTAATTCTACAGATTTATTTTTGGATGATTCTATTAAGCATCTGTTAAAAATCAGGCTTATTACAATTAAGAATACCAAAATATAGGTGTCTGAACAATATAAGTAAAATAAAATATTATTTTTAAATTTATTATTAAATATGTAAATTACTAAAAAGAACCCATTCATGTAATCTACAGATTTATGCACATGAATACAAATCTAGAAAGATACACAGTTCACATCTATAAATAAACAAGTAGTAAACATGTATAAATTACAGTTTATATATATATATATATATATATATATATATATGTATATATATATATATATAAAAAGTAAACATTTTTAGGGATAAAAAACACATATGTCAATATACTTTTTATAAAATT
Organism: Acanthosepion esculentum; assembly: GCA_964036315.1. Classification (NCBI taxonomy): domain Eukaryota; kingdom Metazoa; phylum Mollusca; class Cephalopoda; order Sepiida; family Sepiidae; genus Acanthosepion; species Acanthosepion esculentum. Next base: position 51,492,078 of record OZ038520.1, on the reverse strand, counting down.
AACAACATGTAATTTTTCTTGGTTTTAGATTGCAAACAGATATACTCAAAATAAATAATGAATTATCACATAACAGGTACATAAGAAAGCAAATATTTTATCAGGAATAATAAAACAATACATATTAAAACAAATAAAAAAAAAAAATATATATATATATATATATATATATATATATATATATATATATAAAAAATTATGTCATTGCATTCACGCATGTATAGGATCAAAAATGTACAAATAAAGTGTTAGCACAAAATGTGATTACCTATGCACTGCAAAATTACATGTATGTATCATCCATCCTGATTATTCAAATCATGATAACCACTTTACAAAAGAATTAAGGTGGAGAAAGAGTTGTAAGGAATACAAAAAAAATCTTCACATTGTCTTGCTATCAGCCGTCAACACATGGCAACAGAGATAGCAATAAGAGACAGGTGTAATGATGGCAAGTTTTACATATGTTTATAAAGAAGAAACTTCAGTCAACACCTGATACTATCAAAAAAAAGAAAGAGATAATAAATAATAATTGAAGAAAGGAATATATTTTTGGCCAGTTCCTTCTTGTAGTTTTTGTCACATTAGTATGACTCTCTGTATCAGCCTAGGCTGAGGAAAGGAGGTGAGTCAGTTATAGTTAGGTATAGATCTAGGGTGAAGATAGATATCAGGAAAAACAGAAATAATAAATTAAACAAGTAATATTACATTCTAGTCGTGTTGGGCTAATAGTTAATATATGTAACTTATCAGTAAATCCAAACTGGTATAAGAAAAAACAAACATAAAAAAAAAAAAGAAATCAAACAAAAATATGGCATGAAAAGTGAATGTTTGGTGCTGGGGAAGTATTCACACTTAGAAACAGAATGGCATCAAAGTTTTTTGGTTTCATACAGCCAAGTCATATTCAAACACATTTTTTGGTTGGGCACTTTTGTCCCTTAATATGTATGAATATTGGAGGGTAAAGGTCATAACAAATAAATAAAAAATAAAATTATTATTATTATTAATAATAATAATAATGATAACAATAATAATAGCAATAATAATGATGAAGATAATAAAAGAACTTGAATTTGTAAGAGAAAAGTATAAGACAATTCAATAAGAAATGAAAAAAAACAAAAAACAAGCTTTTCAAGAAAACTTTTTAAAAAGCAGCTAAAACCACTAAACTGTTTATAAATCAAAACAAGTCCAAAAATGCATTTTATTTCTAAGATCAAAATACAAAACTGATGCATATTTTATTACTAAATCAGTATATGACCATCTTTTGTAGCTAAGTCAACTTTTTCAAAGAAAATTTCCATTTTAAAAATTTATTTTTAAATAATTTATCTAAGGTTACTACTACATTCTTTTTACAAAGCTAAATATATATAAATTGAAAAAATACTATATAAAAAAGAAAACGTATAAGTACACACAGACACATATATATATGTGTGTGTGTGTGTGTGTGTAGATTTAATAAACTGGTTAATAAAATTTGACGAAATAAAAGCCAACAAAATGATACCAATATTGTCAATTAGATTGATGATATTTATTATATATTAACCTTTAGACTAAATTGAAGCACGAAGAGAAAGATTTTAAGGCCCAAATTTTTAGATATGCCTGTGCCCTTTTTTAATGAGATGAGGAATAAGCAAAGTGAATCTCACTCTTCCAAGAAATGTTGTTTGTTAGAGGGCTTCCTGTGGAAACTATATGCTCTGAGTAAATCTAAATCTAAATCTGTTTAAACACTCAATGTTTGATTTTATTTTGGACATATATTTCAACTCCGATCTGGAACTTTCTTGTCAGCTGTTGAATGAAGATTCTAAAAGCACGCATCTTATGTCATCAATGCTATGGAATGGTTGGTTCTTTCAATTATATATATATACCCCAACTTTAAAGCTTTTAATAGCTATTATAACCTTACTTCGTTGTCAAGTTTTTTGAATTCCCATGTACTTGTATTTTGATTGGTCATTCCTGCTTATGTAACAGCGTTTCCCCTTACGAAGGATCGCTAATTAATTTGAAACTTTTAAAACCCTTTATTCTACATTCAATATCATCACTTGATGAGACACCGGAGGTGTTGAAACAAAATGGCTATTTTTGTAGTGATTTTATAACATATTTATGTTATAATTTTTAGATAAACAATTATAAATATATATAAATATATATATATATATATATATATATATATATATATATATATATATACACAAACACACTACACTTCAAAATTCTGAGGCCAACCCTGGTAATTTTTAAAATTGTTTTGTACTTCAAATAAGAGAAAATTATTAGACATTGTTAAAAACAAGTGTGACATGAATTTTTATATCAAACTTTTATTATGACACAGAGAAAAAAACATTTTATGATTAAATTTAGCTCGTTCTTTAGTTTTTTAGTTTAAGCACAGTACTAGACTGGCATTGAGATTTCATCAATTGACAGTTGAGCTGGCTAGATGTAACCATAAATTTTATGCTAACAGTTTCTTTTCTCACACTTCTCATTTGTGGAACTCTCTTCTGGCTCCATGTTTTCCAGCTAAGTTTAATGTGCAAAAATTTGTATACAATGTCAATCGCTATCTCCTGTCCTGTTCCTAATTCTTCCATACTGTGTAACTCCTTGTGTCTTAGTGGCTTTAATGCTTTGGATGTGGTGATACTGATAAAAAAAAAATTTGGATTTCAGTGTCAATTTTTCCATCGTTTTCTGTCATCTACTAAAACACAACCTAGATATTTAAATTTCTGTACATGTTTGATTTTGCCAATTCATAGGTTGCATGTTGCATGTTCCTCTTGCATACATTATTTTTTTTTAATTGATAATTAGTCCTTTTTTCCTGCTTTCTTTTACTACCTTGCCTGTAGTTTTCTTTCTGTATTTCCCACCAACATTGCACATAACTTATTGTGCCCATGAATAGTAAATCCTGGTAGAACACTTAGTTAGGATTGCCTATTGAGAAGACAACATTGAACTCTATGTCTCTTTCTATTTTTGTGTATTTACTCAATTTTTTCTCTATTTAGACAGTTCTTAATATTCTAATGTCCTTCCTAAAAGATCAAGGACTAGAATTAAAACTAATGTTTCCTCACACACAAAAGATGGTCATGATTATTTGAAAAAAAAAAAGGAAATCATTCACATATGATGCTGTCAAGCAAATGTCAACAAAAAAAAGCTGTTTCAAATTCTGGATAACACCCCAACCAATGCATACATTTGGCAGCCTTCTTTAGAGGACCCTCTAATTCAAATGAACTGCAATAACCCACAGGGCACACATAATTGTTCACATATCAATGAACCATGAACACTGCTTTATTGAGAAATGGTTTTCTTTCCATGGGCTAAATATAAAATGGTGGAAATAATTTTTAAAGATTTCTTAAATTTAAACATTTCTGACTGAATTTTTTCAATCAAAATGCTGGAGAGAAATCTATCTATATTTAACTCTGTATTTATTATTGACTTTGAAGGGACCTCTAATTTTATGACTTACAATATTAACCTAAAACATTACTTCACTTGTTTTCGAGTAGGTCAACTATTTACATGAAAGACCCAACCTCTAGAGAAGCCATCTGTCCTAAGGGTAGTAATTTTATTACTTTCTTGCTAATATTCTCAATTATTTTCTTGATAGTCAATCAAAATTTCTTATGTATTAACCTTTTCAATTTTTCTCAAATTTCTTTTTGAAACATTAGTCAGTGTTTTGTTTTCTGGATCATGCCAATTTTTTTAGGTTCATGTTGTTGATTTTTAATCTTTAAATAGTTTTTAAACATAAAATAAAGATTTTAAATCTTTTGTTGATTTTTTTTTTTTATGATCTTTGATCCCATTTCCATAATTTTCAATGTTGTGTTCTAACCATTAATTTTATTTTCTGAGAGAAAATACCATACATCTTTCTTATGATGCATAGCAATTTTTATATAACTGAAATTAAAAAATAAATAACAATAAATATACTATTTACAATATGATGAACAACCTATTAGTTGCATAACAAAAGTTTACACCACTTTATACATCAATATAAAAATTTCTAAGAAAACAGATATAAGCTAAAATTCAAATGATATGTTTATCATATAAATAAAATTTGACCAACATTGCTTTGTTAATACAAAGTTTACAATGAAAACATTGACTTCAATATAAAATCTAACATTATATATATATATATATATATATATATATATATATATATACAGGAAAAAATCCGTGGATAAGTAATCCAAGTAGATCCTAATAATATAAAATATTAAAACTGATCCACAAAAGAAAGCTCAATATATTTATTATAGAGCATATAAATGAATTACATAAAATGAAACTTATTTTTTTAACAAACGTTTTTGTATTGACAAGACCCAGGGAGAATATCCTGGAGTGAAATGAGCATCTAAATGGGGTAATAAAGTTTCATTTTTATGCAAATCGTGTATATATATATATAGGAATGAAGAAATATAGTCTTAAGGTGTGCTATATATATATATATATATATATATATATATATATATATATATATATACATACATACATACATATAGATATGTACATACATATATATACAGACAAATACATATATATATACACATATATATATATATACATATATATACACATATACAGTTGCGGCCAAAATGTTCAGAATGGCATTTTTTTCATCAGAAAAGTAGGTATGATTTTTTATCAAAGTTGTTTTATATTCTATAATTTTCACAGACAATAAGTACGATATTATTTGTTATTGTCTGAGATTTTGGTGTAATTTGAGAGGATAATACAAAAGTTATGGATGATTTAGTGATTTACTACAAAACCCATGGCAGCCAAAATGATCAGAACGGTTGAAAAAATAACAAAATAATAAAAAATGACAGAGAATACTGGAATTATTTAATATTTAGTGTGAAGCCCTTTAGCTTCAATCACACTTTGACATCCTCTACTGCATGAAGAAATTAAATTTTCAATTTCTTGCTGGGTGATCTTATT
>OZ038520.1:51464514-51482014 GCA_964036315.1 Acanthosepion esculentum | reverse complement strand
TAAGTTTGCTGCCCATTTATGACTAGAGAGTGTTTGCCCATTGTATAGACAAACCAAAATATCAATATAGCAGTGACATTGAAAAAGATCAACTCCACCTCACATACACTGAGTAGAGACTTGAATGACTTTTCTTTTCGTGGGGCAAACTTTTTCTCAGAACGGGGTATAGCGAAGAAAGATTCCAACTGAAATTACAATAAATGCAAAAAAACAAAACAAAAAAAAACACATGAAATGTTTAAGGGATTAAAATAAAAAAAATGTGCAAAAAAAAAACACAATAAAAACATTTGGGATTACTGTGAGAAATTGGTTCACTTAAAAATAGAGAAATTATGACTAACTTTTGCTGATTAGTATCCATTAACACTTGCCTTAAGCACAAATATTTGTCATAATAAAAATATAGTTTATTTTGTCATTTTAGAAAGTGGGGGTCCTGTTCATAATATAAATACAGTGTTAAATCAATCCCTGACTTTTTAAAAAAAAAAGAATTATACATTTATAAATGTAAAGAATGAAACTGATTTATGTCATTGATAACAATGTTTATTACTGATTTTGTCTTTTTTCCCAATTATGGGTTTTATTCATTTAAACTTTTGAAAAATATATTAATGTAGTTTCTATTTTTGAGTTTGGCTTTATTAGAGAATAATTATTATTGTACAAACAAAGGGAGATAAATACAGGGTGTGGCTGAAATACCTCCCATATAATGGTAAGACATCAGCTACATGAATACAGTATTGCTACTAATGTCTGACCATTATGTGGGAAGTATTTCCAGGTGGTATATGTGATAAGCATTTCTGAGAGGTTCTTCTGGGATGTATATATAGGAGGTATTACTGGGAGATATATGTGGGAAGTATATATGGGAGGTATTTCTGGGAGGTATATGTGAGAAGCATTTCTAGGAGGTATATGTTGGTGTTATTTGTGGGAGGTATATGTGGGTGGTATTTGTGAGAGGTATATATAAAATGCATTTCTGGGAGGTAGATGTAGGAAGTATTTCTGGAAGCTATATGTGGGAGGTATTTCTTAAAGGTATATGTGAGAAGGATTTCTAGGAGGTACATGTGGGAAATAATTGTCGGAGGTATTTTTAGGAAGTATATGCAGGAGGTATTTCTGCCACACCCTGTATTTATCTTAAATGCTGAACTGTACCCTAGTGGAAAAATTGAGAGATCATTAGTAGTTATCAATGATGTGGTCTCAGTTTCAAATATGATATTTGTAAATAAAAACAAGGTAAAGATAACTGTTTAAAAAATCAGGGATTGATATGGCATTTTATTTCTATTATGAACATGACCATATCTCGCTTCTAAAATGAGAAAAAAAAACATCAATATTTTTTAATTCTGAAAAAATGTTGTACTTAAAACAATTATCAACAAAAATTAATCACAAAAAAATTTCCCTACTTTTTATAAACAAACTAGTTTCAGTTGTGTCAAACAAACAAACAAACAAACAAAAATGAACAATAAATGAAAATAAATAAATAAAAATTAAGAGGATATGTAAAATATATAAAAAGAAACAAACAGTAGAGATAAGTTTTTAATTACTGTCAGAAATTTTCAGTAGAGTAACTATCAATTTTATACAGTAATTTACTTGGATTAGTGTCCACATGTTGACTGTTATAAATAAAATGTTCCAATCACCATAAGTTTAAGGCCTTCTTCAGGTGTCCGTTGTAGTTAGTAACCTTCTGGGAATTTAAAAATCAAACCCTTTGTTCAACCTGTGGAGCAGGGTAAGTTGTTTTAATTCTGCCATCTTTGGTAGAAGATAAGAGTTAACTATTCTGGTTCTTAAGAAAAGACAAAAGATATCACAAAGACAAATGAACAAGGAAGATTTAACTCATAGCAGATATCTTCTGCCATGGACAATAGAATGGGAATAATTTATCCATGTAGATTGAATAAAGAGTTTGGTTTGAAATTCTAAGAAGATTAATAACTATATGACTATAACAAATAAGATGAGGACACTAGTCTAAGTACATCACTGTATTATAAATATTACCTTGCATGCAAGTAATCTATATATAATATTTCATTAAAAATTGTTTTTAGGTAGATAACATCTATGAAGTAAACAACAAGAACCTGTTAAAAGTTTTTCTCACTAACAAAGATGCTACTTTGCTTTTCTTAGGAAATCATGAAAATTTCCTCTGTATACAAGATGTTAAATACATCTTTTTATAGACCTATATATAATTACAGAGAAAATTCTTTTTTTTTTAGGCTGCTGAAATTATGACTGTATCTTTTCTGCTGGAAAATAAATTATAATAATTTTTTTTTTTTTTTTAAATCTGGAAAGCAGTTTATGAAATATAGTAAACATTCTTAAGAGAAACAAAATTTGATAAAAATTGATATTTAATAAACATAGAGCAATTAATTTAGCACAAATCCTCAAGTCAGGTGTAAGGCAGTGTGGAATAAACTTACTACTAAGGTAGTTTTCTAATCTGTATGTTGTGGAGAAGTGCTTCAGTCTCATATAATAAGTCTGCCTCCTCCAGCAAATGCTGCAGTTTACAAGTCCATGGTGCCATTTCCCTTTGGGAATATATCTTTCCCAGATATAGAAAGAAACTCCAGTTTACAGTCCTCAAATTGGGAAAACCCAAAACTTGTCATTTTCCCTGTCGAGCAATATGTCCTGCCTGGGACAGAGTAGATGAATCCAGTTTTTTTGAATCTGGAATTTTAAACATGGCTTCACCAGACACAGCAAGAGTATCTCCATATTATATGTAAAATCCTTCCTTTTTATTTCTCCTTAAACCCTGCTCACTATGATATATTATTCTCAATGTATATATATGTATATATAGTTTTGTGTATGTCTTAGCGGTATAAAAGTCTCTCTGAGAACAAAGCATGTTTGTCATTACTTTTCATTTGAATTACCTATTGAAGGGATGCACAGTTAGCAACTCAAATACATGTACCCACTGAAAATAGCATGATGACTAATTAAGTCTTTTCCTTGTTATATATAATATTATATGAAAAGATTACTTAACTTTTAAATATCAAGTTTCTTGGTTAAATTTCCAGTTGGAATAAAATTGATATTTAAAAGTTAATTAATCTTTTAATATAATATTATTAATGTTCTATTTTTAATATTATTTTAATATTTTTAATATTGAGTACTATATATAAAAATATCTACTGTTTCTTAAATCTTCTTATATATATATATAAATATATATATATATATATTAAACATGTTGTGTTGAATGTTAAAGACAACATAGTCCTGCATATTTTCTTTTGAATTTTCTCATATTTTCTAATGAGACTTTTTATTTGAAAATTATATCGAAATAAATATTGTCCATAAAATAACTGAGTACTTTCGAACATCATTGTTCATCTTCAGGGTCAAAATTTTTAACAATGTCTTATATATATGTAGAGTCAAAACTTTTTAAAAACATTTGCAAATTGTCTTGTAGCGGAATCATGTTGCTACATTTTTTACAAACTAAATAAACATTACAAAATCATTTTAATTTCAAAAGACGTGATGATGTTATCACGTGCATGGCGAAGATTTTTAATCATGTGAAGTAAAATAGATACTTTTCATGATTTTTAGAAATGAAGGATTAGATCATTATCAAAAGATTAATGAAATGCTTTTAGATGTGAATTTTGAAAAAGTATTACATTTTATTATTTTTTGGTTAGAAGTTGTTAACCAATGAGAAAACAAAACAAAGCAAGCAGTGTAAGACTTTTAGAAAAAGTTAAATCAAATTAATCCTTATTTCATATTTCTCATTATAATGAATTATTTCAGTATTTCTTATTTATTGTTTGAAATATATTAGTAAAATATTGGATTACAATTTTTGAACCAAGGTCTAAGGGAGGCAACCAAAATTAGTTAATTAAAACTCACATGTAAATTAAGTAATTAAAATGTTCTTAACAGAAATGAAAGAATTTACATTCAATATATAACACTTAACATATAAAAACTGATCTAAAAACGAAGGTATAATAATACATGCTTCACCAGTATGATCTTTTATGCACCTTGTCCCTTCATAGACATTCATGGCTCTCCAGAACTTCCTGTCCAATGTAGCTTTTAGCAATATTTGATTTTTTTACTCTTCTTATCAACTCCTTGTTTTGTCATTCATTTACACAAGGTTGTTAGGTAGGCTATTCATTGTTCCGCTCTGATCTTCTTATCTTCAATATGTCCTGTGAGTGACAATTTCTCCAAGCTCTTTTTTTTCATTGTGTTCCAAAGATTTTCAGTTTTCTCTGTTTGATTCTGAGTATAAGTAACCTTTTCATTTCCATTTTCTTTAAAACTTGCTTGTTGCGCACATGTTCAGTCCATGGTATTCCTAGACTTCTATAGAACCTCTTCTGTTACCTCAATTCTCCTCTTCATCTGAGAGAAAATTTCCCAGCATTCACTGACACAGAGGAGGATAGAAGTTCAGCACTTTTTTCTTTATTTATAATGAAGTTTTCCTGTTCCTTAATTCTTTGCTTAGCTTTTGGAAGACACCCTTTGCTATTGCAAAGTGCCTTTGAATTTTGGTTTTCATTTGCTTTATTTTTTTTATGGCATATTAACACATCAATGGGTTATTTAAGGCTGACAAGATTTTTAGCATACATTCATATGAATAGAATATGTAACCATTGTAAGAAATCAGTTTGTTGTTCAGGTTTCATTGATACATTTTTGTAAAGCGAGTTTTTATTGAAGGTATTGCTGGGAATATTCTCTTCTCTTTTAAAAAAATGTATTGCTGGTATTTTTATTATAAAAATCTATTTTTATACTTTCATAATATGAGGCACGGTTGAGTAATGGATGGCAACTATGAATGAGGAATTGGATAGCCAAGTTCAAATTCCAGTTGAATCCATTACATGCTAATACTCTTGGGAAAGGTATGAATCCTTTTCTTCTGCCCCTCAACTATGGGTAAATAGCAGGACAGACCGGGTTCTGTAGTCTTGGATGGAAACTGGTCTACTACAGAAAGAAATGGCAACCTACTGTGGGCAAAAATCTGCCTACTCAGTCATGTATTGAAAGATATATGATCACCTAAATGTGTATCACACATGGCACATAAGTGAGTGTTTTGATCACAGTTTGTGGGTTAACTATTTGTCTATAGGTGCTACCACCCCAAGTCTGGGTGGATGTGGGAACAACAGCAATTAAGAGGTGATTCCACACACCTCAGAACCCCCTGATCATCATACCCAGGTCACTTTGAATTTTGGTGTCACATTTTACCACACATGCTGTTATAAATTGTATATTAAAATTCTTAAGATATTATTTTAAGTTTAAACTCATATTCACAAATTTATGACTCTTAAAATAAGGCAAGAACTCTTTCATCTGTCAAGTTCTGAATTTCTAACTGGTTTCATATTAACCAAAATTTTTTCTTTTTAAAAAAATTGAGTTTTTGCTCCAATATAATCTGATAAATTATTAAAATAAAAGAGAAGTTCAAGTAAGAAACTCTACTGAATTTTGTTAGATTGTATGTTTTAATCGTAGCATATGGCTTTCTTCAGACTAGAAGAGGTCATGAAGTCAGTGCAGGAATTAAGGGAGGGGACACTCCTAGAGAAGCAGAAAATAAACTTTGACATGTAGAGAAGAGAATATGCCTGCTTTCCCAGAATAAGACTGAACAAAATCCTGGAAGACAACAGATACTCAATGAAGACCAGAATGTAAATGGATGAAACATTAAAGAAAAGAAAGAAAAAAAGACAAACTCAAAGAAATTAGACCAATGAAAAGCAAAGACAATAACAGGGTATAATGTCTTTTATTCTTATAATATAGCAGTGATGTTGCAAAAATATAGAGCAGTTCTTTTAAAGATCAATTTAAAATGATATTTAAATTTATCTTTGATATTTCCAAAACATCTCTGACACAAGCCAACATTAACCCTGAGACCTACAAATTGGCATACCTGGCGTAGGACCATCCAAGTGGAGACTAAGACTTTCAAGTTCAACCATCAACATGAAAAGAATCTGTGATGTGCTGTCAGGAGGGTTTGACTCACCCAACTGTGTCCACCTCTCCTGTGACTCCTGTGACTCCTGACTATTCAGGAGTAGGCTAGGCCTTCACAGCCATCTCCATCACCAATGGAGAGAAGAGGAATAAGTAGAGAGGGTGATGATCTCAATGCTCAGAGACCGAGCAAGTGTGACAAAATAGAAACCTTACCATGTGATGAATTTCCTACATGTAAATGTTTTTTTGACAGTATATAAAACATACTATTTAAAAAGACCAACAGTCGTTTAGTAGTCTTAGTTAAGATGTAACAAAACCAACTGAAATTTGAACTCTGGTCTCTGATTTCTCATTCCAAGTCATTATTCATTACATCACAATGCACATCTTAAAGGAGGGAAAGACAAAGAAAAACAATGAGGAAAAAGAGAGAGAGAAGATAGAAGAAAAGTGAAGCAGAGGATAATAAAGAGAGGGAGTGAGAATGACTCAAAGAGAAGAGAGAATGGGAGAAAGACTGGAAGAGAGAGAGGGAGAAAGTTATGAGGGAGAGAATATTAAAAAGATGGGAAGAGAGATTGTGAAAAAAAGAGCAAGAAAAAGAGTGAAAATAACAAAGTAAAATACAGTGTTAGAAGGACAAGCTGTCAGAGTGGCGGGGAGATATCATCATTTTACAGTTGAAATGGCAAGATCTAATCAAAAGTTTTATGCTAAGAATTTTTTCGAGCATACTACTTGCTTGTGGAAGTCTCTTCAGTCTTCTTACTTCCCAGTCAAGTTTGATCTTCAAAAAATTTAAATCCAATGTCAATCATTATCTTCTGTCTTCATAATTCTTGTTCTTTTATTCTTCTCTCTCCTTAATAGTAGTTTTTCTCATATTCTCTAACATTCAGTAACCCCTTGCATCCTAGTGGCTTTATTGCCTTTGATCTTCAAAAATTTAAATCCAATGTCAATCATTATCTTCTGTCTTCTTAATTCTTGTTCTTTTATTGTCCTCTCTCCTTAATAGTAGTTTTTCTCATATTCTCTAACACTCAGTAACCCCTTTGCATCCTAGTGGCTTTATTGCCTTTGATCTTCAAAAATTTTAAATGCAATATCAATCATTATCTTCTGTCTTCTTAATTCTTCTTCTTTTATTCTTCTCTCTCCTTAATAGTAGTTTTTCTCATATTCTCTAACACTCAGTAACCCCTTTGCATCCTAGTGGCTTTATTGCCTTTGATCTTCAAAATTTTAAATGCAATATCAATCATTATCTTCTGTCTTCTTAATTCTTCTTCTTTTATTCTTCTCTCTCCTTAATAGTAGTTTTTCTCATATTCTCTAACACTCAGTAACCCCTTGCATCCTAGTGGCTTTATTGCCTTTGTATTTAAATTTTTGAAGATCAATGTCAATCATTATCTTCTGTCTTCTTAATTCTTCTTCTTTTATTGTCCTCTCTCCTTAATAGTAGTTTTTCTCATATTCTCTAACACTCAGTAACCCTTTTGTATCCTAGTGGCTTTATTGCCTTTGATCTTCAAAAATTTAAATGCAATGTCAATCGTTATCTTCTGTCTTCTTAATTCTTTTATTATTTTCTTGCCTTAATAGTAGTTTTTTTCTCATATTCTTTAACATTCAGTAACCCCTTGCATCCTAGTGACTTTCTTGTCACTTCAAAAAATTTAAATTTAAAATTCTTGCCATCTTTAAAAGATTTAAATGCAGTGTAAATCTCTAACTTCTGTCTTCTTATTGTCATTGGTCTTTCTTCTTTTTCCTCATATTCTCTCACACACAGTAACACCTTGTGTCATATAGAATATACCTAGAATGCTTCTGCAGAATCTCATTCGTAAAGTTTTCATTACTGCTATTATTCCTAATACTAAATTATAAACATGGCATAAGGAATCAGAAAAAATATTCTTCTATCGCACTTCTTGCTTGTGGATCTCTCTTCTGGCTTCTAGCTTTACAGTCAACTTTGACCTTCAAATATTTAAATGAAATGTCAATCAGTATCCTCTGTTCTCTTAATCTCTCTTCTTTTATTGTTTTTACTCCTTAGTAATATTTTTCTTATATTCTTTCACACTCAACTGCCTCTTAATTGCTTTGTTGCCTTGCTTGGGGTTAAATGAGTCAAAAAAAAAAAAAAAAAAATTGGTATGGATTTTGTATATACCATAGAACACCTTAATAACAGATAAAACAGTAATTGTCCCATAGAAATATATTAGGCATTTTAAAAATTGAAATGAATTCTGTAAAGTCATTTCAGTAGTCAATGGGAAAATCCCTTTTACTTTTATGCTTTTTTCTATTTGACCTTTCCCCTTTTGGATTTAAGATTTAAAGATGTTTGTTAAAAACAAAATAAAAATAATAATAATATTATGATGATGATGATGATGATGATGATGATGATGATGATGATGATGATGATGATGATGATGATGATATGCCTTTTTTTTTCTCTTTGTTTCCATTTTATTTAGGTTCCTCCAATAATTAATTGAAAAAAGAGGTTGGTAAAAAGTTTTATTGCCAAAATGCTTACGTTATTATTAAGAGGAATGACCTAAGTACTTTTTAATTACTTTATTAAATTTTTTTTTCTATTTTCTAGCACGTACAGAATTTTGGTTAAAAATCTTGTTCTTTCTTGTCAGCGGGGGTAGTGAAGATTATTATAGGAAATTTTAGCGTCTTTTTTGCAGTAAAAAAACCCACTTTGATTTGGAAATCTGTGAAAAGGTCTAATGATTGTTGAATTTTAATGTAACTTTCAGGAACTTATTCACAAATAAATGAAATAATTTTGAAAATTATTTTAAAGAAAATCTTGGCAGAAATATTTCTTTTATTTTTTAGATCTGTTACCCAACAACCTTTAAGTAATTAATGAAATTTCCAGAAATTAAATCTTGTCACTCTTTATATTAATTAAAAGCACAGCTCATTAAATGTAAATCATCAATTTTTTTACAAACAGTTATTCTTTTATCAAACATAAAAAGACTATTTTTGAATCATGAATTTTTTTTTATGTGTACAGATGTGCTAGGAGAAATTTTGAATTTTTCTTTATGTGCACAGATGTGCTAGAAGAAATTTCTCATTTTTTTTTATGTGTACAGATGTGCTAGGAGAAATTTCTAATTTTTTTTTTATATGTACAGATGGGTTAGGTGAAATTTCTAATTCTTTTTTCATGTGTACAGATGTGCTAGGAGAAATTTCGAATTTTTCTTTATGTGCTCCAACGGTTTAAGTGTAGCGTCAATCGACATCTCCAGTTGCCTTGATCTATCCACTTCCCTTCTCCACATCCTTTCACCTTTCATTCCTATCTGCTCTCGCTCCAAATCTTCTGTAACCCCCTTGCCTTGATCGACCCACTGTCTTTCTCTTTCTCCACATCTTCTCCTTTACACTCCTATCTGCTCTTCCTCCAACCCTTCTATAACCCCTTGCGTGATAGTGGCCTCCAGCCTTGCTTGGGGTTATACGCTTAAAAAAAAAAAAAAAAAAATGTGTACAGATGTGCTAGGAGAAATTTCGAATTTTTTTTTATGTACACATATGTGCTAGGAGAAACAAATTGGAAATTCCAAAATAAAGAAAGTACAAAAATACTAATATCTAGGAAGTGTTTTAACAGAGAAAGGAAAATGCAACACTGAACTCTGACGACACATTTGATAGATAAAGATGTCTTCCAAAAGATAAGCAAAGTATTAAGAAATAAGAAAATTTTGTTAGAAACAAAGAACTGTTATGTAATATCAGTCCTCCTATATGGCAGTGAATGCTGGACAATCTCCTCACAGATGAAGAAGAGACTTGAAGCAAGAGAAACAAAGAAAAGAGTACTGAACTGTTATGTAATATCAGTCCTCCTATATGGCAGTGAATGCTGGACAATCTCCTCACAGATGAAGAAGAGACTTGAAGCAAGAGAAACAAAAAAAAGAGTACTGAACTATTATGTAATATCAGTCCTCTTATATGGCAGTGAATGCTGGACAATCTCCTCACAGATGAAGAAGAGACTTGAAGCAAGAGAAACAAAGAAAAGAGTACTGAACTGTTATGTAATATCAGTCCTCCTATATGGCAGTGAATGCTGGACAATCTCCTCACAGATGATGAAGAGACTTGAAGCAAGAGAAACAAAGAAAAGAGTACTGAACTATTATGTAATATCAGTCCTCCTATATGGCAGTGAATGCTGGACAATCTCCTCACAGATGAAGAAGAGACTTGAAGCAAGAGAAACAAAGAAAAGAGTACTGAACTATTATGTAATATCAGTCCTCCTATATGGCAGTGAATGCTGGACAATCTCCTCACAGATGAAGAAGAGACTTGAAGCAAGAGAAACAAAGAAAAGAGTACTGAACTATTATGTAATATCAGTCCTCCTATATGGCAGTGAATGCTGGACAATCTCCTCACAGATGAAGAAGAGACTTGAAGCAAGAGAAACAAAGAAAAGAGTACTGAACTGTTATGTAATATCAGTCCTCCTATATGGCAGTTAATGCTGGACAATCTCCTCACAGATGAAGAAGACACTTGAAGCAAGAGAAACAAAGAAAACAGTACTGAACTGTTATGTAATATCAGTCCTCCTATATGGCAGTGAATGCTGGACAATCTCCTCACAGATGAAGAAGAGACTTGAAGCAAGAGAAACAAAGAAAAGAGTACTGAACTCTTATGTAAAATATCTGTCCTCCTATATGGCAGTGAATGCTGGACAATCTCCTCACAGATGAAGAAAAGAATTTAGGCTACAGAAATGTCATTTTACAGAATAATGCTGAGAATACCATGTACTGAATATGAGAGAAATAATGAAGTATCAGAGAAAATGGAAACAAAAAGGAAATTTATGCTTCACCTCATAAAGAGAAAGTTGAAATTTCAAGGACACATAATGAAGTAAAAGAGTTTAAAAATGTTTAAACTGACAGAACATATTGACAGAGAAAAGGAGTGCATGAGCTATTGAAAGTTAGAGAGTTGTTTCCCATTAATTGAAAAAGTGTGACCCAATGACACACTGATATTTGCATTTAATATATAGAAGACTGAAAAATCTAGAAGCCATTGTAATACAAAAGAAACAACCATCATAAAATAAAACATCATTCTCCATAGGAGATATATAGGATATATATATATATATAATAGGATATAATAGGATATATAATAGGGGATAAATAGGACATTTATATATATATATAATAGGATATATAATAGGGGATAAATAGGATATATATATATATATATATATATATATATATATATATATATAATAGGATATATAATGGGGATAAATAGTATATATATATAATAGGATATATAATAGGGGATAAATAGGATATATATATATATATATATATAACAGGATATATAATAGGGTATAAATAGGATATATAATAGGGTATAAATAGGAAATTTATATATATATATATGTATATATATATATATATATATATATATATATATATATAATAGGATATATAATAGGGGATAAATAGGATATATAATAGGGGATAAATAGGATATATAATTGGCGATAAATAGGACATTTATATATATAATAGGATATATAATAGGGGATAAATAGAATATATAGTAGGGGATAAATAGGATATATATATATATAATAGGATATATAATAGGGGATAAATAGGATATATAATAGGGGATAAATAGGATATATATATATATATAATAGGATATATAATAGGGGATAAATAGGATATATATATATATATAATAGGATATATGATAGGGATAAATAGGATATATATATAATAGGATATATATTGGGGATAAATAGGATATGTAATATGAGATAAATAGGATATATATATATAATATGATATATAATAGGGGATAAATAGGATATGTAATAGATCATATATTGAATTGTGTATGAAAATAAACATTAAAACAATATGGATAAATTCAGTTTGAATGTGACATATGATGTCATCTTAAATTGTCTCAAATTATAATTATAGCAATGCAAAAATGGCAAAATTTGTCAAACACACTTTGCTGAATATACTGATCCCTGAAACTTTTGATAGGGACTTTAGTGACCATAGATAGCATTTGTTTGTATAAAGAAGACACTTTGGAGGGTTTAACATTTTTAATCCTGATGTAAAACAGCTCAGTCAGGAGTTTGATTTTTATATAAAAAGTTAAATAGGCAAACCTTATCAATGTTATCCAATAAAATGTTTATATATATATATATATATATATAATGAATATAGACATACCTATGTTCATAGTGCAACATAAAGTTTCGTTTATGTTACACTACAAACATAGGTATATGTATATTTGTTAATATATACTTCTTAGCTCTGTCTAAACACATTGAGCACTTTTTGTTTACACTTTATATTAAATTAAGTAAATATTTATTCACTTACCTGTGTATGCATGCTAATGCACGTATATACAGTTGATAATATCTAATTATTTGGTTTATATCCACATTTATATTTATCTCCCTCACTCTCTCTCTCTCTATATATATGTATATATAAATTTTGGCATCATATTTTCATTCAAGCATGTTTGATTAAATAATTTAGATGTATTATGTATATTTATTTTAGTTTTAATCATTTCAAGTCCTCAAATTAATTTCTTGGTGACTATAGAAAATTGATTAAGAAAAATTCCAAAATTTTCTTTAAATTGATTTTTATTTTTCCCCAAGTACTTTCAACCTCACCTGAGACCATCTTCAGGGCTTGTATATCTATGGATGTGTTATGCATTAACACAGTAAACTCAAAATATTTGTTACTGCTATGTAAGGCAAGTAAGTTATGTGGTTTTGAAAGGATTAAAACTAAAATTAATAGACATAATATGTATAAATTTATTTTAGTTTTAATCCTTTCAAGTCCACAAATTCATTTCTTGGTGACTATAGAAAATTGATTAAGAAAAATTCCAAAGTTTTCTTTCAAATGATTTTTATTTTTCCCCAAGTACTTTCAACCTCACCTGAGACCATCTTCAGGGCTTGTATATCTATGGATGTGTTATGCATTAACACAGTAAACTCAAAATATTTGTTACTGCTATGTAAGGCAAGTAAGTTATGTGGTTTTGAAAGGATTAAAACTAAAATTAATAGACATAATATGTATAAATTTATTTTAGTTTTAATCCTTTCAAGTCCACAAATTCATTTCTTGGTG
This sequence comes from Acanthosepion esculentum, assembly GCA_964036315.1. Classification (NCBI taxonomy): domain Eukaryota; kingdom Metazoa; phylum Mollusca; class Cephalopoda; order Sepiida; family Sepiidae; genus Acanthosepion; species Acanthosepion esculentum. The sequence continues at coordinate 51,468,683 of OZ038520.1, read as the reverse complement.
ACTATAGAAAATTGATTAAGAAAAATTCCAAAGTTTTCTTTCAAATGATTTTTATTTTTCCCCAAGTACTTTCAACCTCACCTGAGACCATCTTCAGGGCTTGTATATCTATGGATGTGTTATGCATTAACACAGTAAACTCAAAATATTTTTTACTGCTATGTAAGGCAAGTAAGTTATGTGGTTTTGAAAGGATTAAAACTAAAATTAATAGACATAATATGTATAAATTTATTTTAGTTTTAATCCTTTCAAGTCCACAAATTCATTTCTTGGTGACTATAGAAAATTGATTAAGAAAAATTCCAAAGTTTTCTTTCAAATGATTTTTATTTTTCCCCAAGTACTTTCAACCTCACCTGAGACCATCTTCAGGGCTTGTATATCTATGGATGTGTTATGCATTAACACAGTAAACTCAAAATATTTTTTACTGCTATGTAAGGCAAGTAAGTTATGTGGTTTTGAAAGGATTAAAACTAAAATTAATAGACATAATATGTATAAATTTATTTTAGTTTTAATCCTTTCAAGTCCACAAATTCATTTCTTGGTGACTATAGAAAATTGATTAAGAAAAATTCCAAAGTTTTCTTTCAAATGATTTTTATTTTTCCCCAAGTACTTTCAACCTCACCTGAGACCATCTTCAGGGCTTGTATATCTATGGATGTGTTATGCATTAACACAGTAAACTCAAAATATTTTTTACTGCTATGTAAGGCAAGTAAGTTATGTGGTTTTGAAAGGATTAAAACTAAAATTAATAGACATAATATGTATTAATTTATTTTAGTTTTAATCCTTTCAAGTCCACAAATTCATTTCTTGGTGACTATAGAAAATTGATTAAGAAAAATTCCAAAGTTTTCTTTCAAATGATTTTTATTTTTCCCCAAGTACTTTCAACCTCACCTGAGACCATCTTCAGGGCTTGTATATCTATGGATGTGTTATGCATTAACACAGTAAACTCAAAATATTTTTTACTGCTATGTAAGGCAAGTAAGTTATGTGGTTTTGAAAGGATTAAAACTAAAATTAATAGACATAATATGTATAAATTTATTTTAGTTTTAATCCTTTCAAGTCCACAAATTCATTTCTTGGTGACTATAGAAAATTGATTAAGAAAAATTCCAAAGTTTTCTTTCAAATGATTTTTATTTTTCCCCAAGTACTTTCAACCTCACCTGAGACCATCTTCAGGGCTTGTATATCTATGGATGTGTTATGCATTAACACAGTAAACTCAAAATATTTTTTACTGCTATGTAAGGCAAGTAAGTTATGTGGTTTTGAAAGGATTAAAACTAAAATTAATAGACATAATATGTATAAATTTATTTTAGTTTTAATCCTTTCAAGTCCACAAATTAATTTCTTGGTGACTATAGAAAATTGATTAAGAAAAATTCCAAAGTTTTCTTTCAAATGATTTTTATTTTTCCCCAAGTACTTTCAACCTCACCTGAGACCATCTTCAGGGCTTGTATATCTATGGATGTGTTATGCATTAACACAGTAAACTCAAAATATTTTTTACTGCTATGTAAGGCAAGTAACTTATGTGGTTTTGAAAGGATTAAAACTAAAATTAATAGACATAATATGTATAAATTTATTTTAGTTTTAATCCTTTCAAGTCCACAAATTCATTTCTTGGTGACTATAGAAAATTGATTAAGAAAAATTCCAAAGTTTTCTTTCAAATGATTTTTATTTTTCCCCAAGTACTTTCAACCTCACCTGAGACCATCTTCAGGGCTTGTATATCTATGGATGTGTTATGCATTAACACAGTAAACTCAAAATATTTTTTACTGCTATGTAAGGCAAGTAAGTTATGTGGTTTTGAAAGGATTAAAACTAAAATTAATAGACATAATATGTATAAATTTATTTTAGTTTTAATCCTTTCAAGTCCACAAATTCATTTCTTGGTGACTATAGAAAATTGATTAAGAAAAATTCCAAAGTTTTCTTTCAAATGATTTTTATTTTTCCCCAAGTACTTTCAACCTCACCTGAGACCATCTTCAGGGCTTGTATATCTATGGATGTGTTATGCATTAACACAGTAAACTCAAAATATTTTTTACTGCTATGTAAGGCAAGTAAGTTATGTGGTTTTGAAAGGATTAAAACTAAAATTAATAGACATAATATGTATAAATTTATTTTAGTTTTAATCCTTTCAAGTCCACAAATTCATTTCTTGGTGACTATAGAAAATTGATTAAGAAAAATTCCAAAGTTTTCTTTCAAATGATTTTTATTTTTCCCCAAGTACTTTCAACCTCACCTGAGACCATCTTCAGGGCTTGTATATCTATGGATGTGTTATGCATTAACACAGTAAACTCAAAATATTTTTTACTGCTATGTAAGGCAAGTAAGTTATGTGGTTTTGAAAGGATTAAAACTAAAATTAATAGACATAATATGTATTAATTTATTTTAGTTTTAATCCTTTCAAGTCCACAAATTCATTTCTTGGTGACTATAGAAAATTGATTAAGAAAAATTCCAAAGTTTTCTTTCAAATGATTTTTATTTTTCCCCAAGTACTTTCAACCTCACCTGAGACCATCTTCAGGGCTTGTATATCTATGGATGTGTTATGCATTAACACAGTAAACTCAAAATATTTTTTACTGCTATGTAAGGCAAGTAAGTTATGTGGTTTTGAAAGGATTAAAACTAAAATTAATAGACATAATATGTATAAATTTATTTTAGTTTTAATCCTTTCAAGTCCACAAATTCATTTCTTGGTGACTATAGAAAATTGATTAAGAAAAATTCCAAAGTTTTCTTTCAAATGATTTTTATTTTTCCCCAAGTACTTTCAACCTCACCTGAGACCATCTTCAGGGCTTGTATATCTATGGATGTGTTATGCATTAACACAGTAAACTCAAAATATTTTTTACTGCTATGTAAGGCAAGTAAGTTATGTAGTTTTGAAAGGATTAAAACTAAAATTAATAGACATAATATGTATTAATTTATTTTAGTTTTAATCCTTTCAAGTCCACAAATTCATTTCTTGGTGACTATAGAAAATTGATTAAGAAAAATTCCAAAGTTTTCTTTCAAATGATTTTTATTTTTCCCCAAGTACTTTCAACCTCACCTGAGACCATCTTCAGGGCTTGTATATCTATGGATGTGTTATGCATTAACACAGTAAACTCAAAATATTTTTTACTGCTATGTAAGGCAAGTAAGTTATGTGGTTTTGAAAGGATTAAAACTAAAATTAATAGACATAATATGTATAAATTTATTTTAGTTTTAATCCTTTCAAGTCCACAAATTCATTTCTTGGTGACTATAGAAAATTGATTAAGAAAAATTCCAAAGTTTTCTTTCAAATGATTTTTATTTTTCCCCAAGTACTTTCAACCTCACCTGAGACCATCTTCAGGGCTTGTATATCTATGGATGTGTTATGCATTAACACAGTAAACTCAAAATATTTTTTACTGCTATGTAAGGCAAGTAACTTATGTGGTTTTGAAAGGATTAAAACTAAAATTAATAGACATAATATGTATAAATTTATTTTAGTTTTAATCCTTTCAAGTCCACAAATTCATTTCTTGGTGACTATAGAAAATTGATTAAGAAAAATTCCAAAGTTTTCTTTCAATTGATTTTTATTTTTCCCCAAGTACTTTCAACCTCACCTGAGACCATCTTCAGGGCTTGTATATCTATGGATGTGTTATGCATTAACACAGTAAACTCAAAATATTTTTTACTGCTATGTAAGGCAAGTAAGTTATGTGGTTTTGAAAGGATTAAAACTAAAATTAATAGACATAATATGTATAAATTTATTTTAGTTTTAATCCTTTCAAGTCCACAAATTCATTTCTTGGTGACTATAGAAAATTGATTAAGAAAAATTCCAAAGTTTTCTTTCAAATGATTTTTATTTTTCCCCAAGTACTTTCAACCTCACCTGAGACCATCTTCAGGGCTTGTATATCTGTGGATGTGTTATGCATTAACACAGTAAACTCAAAATATTTTTTACTGCTATGTAAGGCAAGTAAGTTATGTGGTTTTGAAAGGATTAAAACTAAAATTAATAGACATAATATGTATAAATTTATTTTAGTTTTAATCCTTTCAAGTCCACAAATTCATTTCTTGGT
>OZ038520.1:51437014-51462014 GCA_964036315.1 Acanthosepion esculentum | reverse complement strand
GAGTTAAAAAGACGGAAGATAAAGAGTGACATTGGATTTAAATTTTTGAACATCAAGTTGACTTAGAAGCAAGAAACCAGAAGAGAGTTGTATATACAAGAAGTGTAATAGAAGAAATAATTAGCATAGAACTTATGGTTCCATCTAGCAGCCATTTCAACTGTATAATGATGAGACTTTGCTACCAATCTAGTACTGCTCTAAAGTCCATTAAATTTACTTACTGTAAAATATCTGATATGGAAATTTAGATACCATACTTTTGTTTTCATTCATGCCTGACTGTATAAATAATTTATTTCCTGTATAGTTGATAAATGTTCAGTAAAAGTAGTTTTCTTTGTTGCATTATAGATAATTTCTTCCTATAGCATGTATCATAATACCTTGTGTATAATTAATATCGAAGAGTGGCATATCCTTTTTATAATAGTCTTCCACAATTTCTGATTCCTATTGATAATATGACTGTATACTGTAAATAAATCTACTAGAATTAAAATTCCTTTAGTAACTAACTCTGTGCAATTATTATTTATCATATATTGTGGTGCTTCTTGTTAAAATATTTAAAAAATATATAATGAGGAATTATAAGATAAAATAATACCAGTAAATGTAAAGAAAATAATAAGTAAAAATAAATGTAAATAAACAGAGGTAGGCAGAATAATTGAAACATATGGTATTGATAAAAATATATGGTATTGATAAAAAATATATGGTATTGATAAAAATATATGGTATTGATAAAAAATATATGGTATTGATAAAAAAATATATGGTATTGATAAAAAAAGATATGGTATTGATAAAAAGGGGTGTCATTGGAAAAGCAATACTCCAGCAATGTAAACACATAAATGAAGACGAAAGCAAACTGGAGAAAGGAACAATTACCTGTTAATTCTTCATTTACATAAGGTATTTTTAGATTTAATTGGCACACATGGAAAATGCCGTTTTGCTTTTCATGCAGTTACAGAAAGAAAGAATCTATGCTAGAGGAGGCTGGCTAAACGAGCTCACCTGTACTGCTAAGGTTAACCCAAGGTACTGAGTGAATTTAGACCTATGAAGAGACAGGTGACAGTCACTGAAAATTCATGAATGTCACCAACACCAGAAAAAAAACAGTAATTGTCTTATGTTGTTAGTTCATTATTGGTTGTTTGTGATATAATGGTTAATATGTGTATAAATAGCCCTAATCTTTGATAAGTGACAGGTTAACCCATGAGAAAGTATGGTGTATGTGTGACCAATGTAAAAATAAGAAAACTCCAGTAAAAATTAAACAGATATACCTTGTCAGTTTAATTTAACAAAGTTTGCTTGGATTAAAATTTGCTGCCTAAATCTCTCTCTGATTATATATATATATATATATATATATATATAAAAGAGAGAAAGAGAGTAAAAGATCAAATGCAGATCAAATATAGATCTGAATCCAACAGGATAATAAGATAAAGGACAAATAGCCCAAGTAAATCAATCTAAGATGTTTCACTTTTATTAAAGTTTTGCCAGAGATTGAGAGAAAACAGATAAGACAACAAAATCTCTGGCATTTTCAATTTTGTTTGGGTCAATTCTCATGGATCAGTCATGTGTCACAAGCATTAAAATCGTAAATAAATCTTTATACAAACTTATATACATATAGAATTATCTACAGTTTTAATGTATTTTGATACATGATTGACCAATGAGAACTGACCTAAACAAAATTGAAAATACCAAAATTCTGTCTGTCTGTTTTTCTAAATCTCTGACAAAGCTTTAATAAAAGTGAAACATTTTAGATTGATATACATTTCCTATTTGTTCTTTATCTTATCTTATATATATATATATATATATATATATATATATATATGAAATCCAGTTGATATATAATCCAAGTGAACCCTATTAATATAAATGAAAATATTAAAAACTGATTCACAGACAGAGCTCAATGTTTCAACTTGTTAATTAAAGTCAAATTAACTTTAATTCACAAAGTGAAATGATGATCATCAATATTATGGAGTAATCCTCCTAATTCCTATTGTTTATAACATATATATACATATATTGTTTATAACATATATATACATATATTGTTATATATATATATATATATATATATATATATATATATATATATATATATATATATATATAGAGAGAGAGAGAGAGAGAGAGAGAGAGATAAGAACATAGATAGATAGATAGATAGATAGATAGATGGATGGATGTTTGGATTATAACTGCAGTGTCCCTGAAGAGTACAAGCCCCACCCATATCTGTGTTCTGAGAACAGTACATTTTTTTTATGTATGGAGTGGAGATGCTAGCTCTATACTCACACTTCATCCTTTACCCAGATTTGTGATTTCTGCTTTTTTGTCTTGTTTCTCAAAGTAACCTATTAGTTGAATTAGTTTGACAGCTCTGTCCTGTTTTTTAAAGTCAGGGATGGAATAGCTGATTCATGCCTTCCCAAAGACACACCTGTTTGAAACTTGAACTTAGTCTGCTGATTCCATATTCCATGATGATGTTCTTCTGCACATGGCCCAAGAAACACTCAAAGTAGAGGGTTACAGAGTAAGTGGGGGTTGGTTGATTTTGTTTAGCAGTATATCAACATTATGGGTTAGTTAATACTGAAATCTATATATCTTGAACACAATTTCATGGCTTCAACTACAGATGAAATGTATTGTTGGCCATTTTGATGTAAAATGTTTTGTTAGTCAATTTGCTTTAAAAATGTATCGTTAATTTTATGTATTGTTGGTAATTTTTATATAAAAATGTGTTGCTGATGTCTTCACCATAAAAATATATTTTTATACTTTCATAGTGTTTTATTTGGGGCTTGACTATTTGCCCATAGCTGGGACCCTAACAGGTGCTACTACTCCTACAGATTAAGAGGCACAGTTTATGGGGATATGTGGTTGAAAATAACAGTTAACCCTAGACTTGAATAGATTATGGTTGTAATGATCAGGTAGGGATCCTCTTGGGAGTCAGCTCCACAGAGCAATGGTTCATGGGAAGGAAGTGTTTGAGTGGAACTGACATCTCATAAATTCATCAAAGAGTTCAAAGAATCTAAACTCAAATCATTCTTTTATGATGGAATTTAATATTTAGCTCATAGGTGAGATAAGATCATAGAATTCCAGTGAAATTCCTTTGATGGTTGAATAACAATTTGTATGAATTTATATGAATAAAACAATCTGCCAAACAAAATAAAAATAGTACTGGAAAATTTTCGATTTTAACGATATGTATGAACTTATATGAATAAAACAATTTGCCTAACAAAATAAAAATAGTACTGGAAAATTTTCTATCAACCACATACTTTTATTCAATATTTTAAAATGTAAAGAAAAATTCTTATAATTCTATATAAAGAAATAAAAAACAACTGACTGTCAGTATTCCAATCTTTCAGCATTTAAGACAAATTCGCTACTTTCAAAATAGGCCTCCAAAAAAAAAAAAAAAAAAGGAAAAGCTGTGCTCTATCCATCAAAGTTCTTGTAAACATCAGAAAAGTGAAAAATGACTTTCTTTCTTCATGTCTGCCATAAGAATGACCTTGAAAATAGTGCATATTATATGCTTAATCAGTACATGATATAAATATGTCAAATTTTGTTTTCTGCGTTGCTCTGATTTGATCCAAACATCTTTTTTAACTTGTTCAGGTGTGGTTTTCTTCATTTCATGATTAAGATTGGTTTGAAAGTCACAGATTTGCAAATGGTAATCAACACTTGTTTTCAATGTATTTTCCAGATGGTAACTTGTATACAGGAGGCAGGCCAGGAGGAAAAGTTGTATACAACTAACCCACGGTTTGTTTCTATTCTTGACCAATGCACTTTTCATTTGAAGTGCTAGGTTCGGAGGTGCTGATGGTTTTGGCAAAGTAGGTCAGAGGTCACAGATTCTAAATCATCAGACTTCAGCTAATATAAAGTAAACTCACATATTTCAATCTGCAATAACAATCACTGAAGTTTATGACATCATGGAGCACACTATCAAAATGTACACATACTGTGCAAAGATTTTCTACGTAGCATTTCTGTCTTAGTAAAAACATGAAAAAATATAAAGTTTCATCTTCATCATTTTCATCGTAAAAGACATTAAATCAACATAGATAGAAAAATTTCTCACGTAGTATTCTTTTGTTATTAATTGTTAACATAGATTACCTACAACATAGATATTAATATATTTTTTAATCTATCACTTGCCTTATTTAAGTTATATAATTAATTAAAAAGACATATGTTCAAAATGCTATTCCTCTTTTAGTAATAAAAATATCTTATGAACACATAGCCAGGTGGTTAAAACATTTACATTCTGACTATGAGACCAGGGTTCGAATCTCACCATGGTTGATTTGTCGAGAAGGAGACTTCTTGATGTTATTGGACAGGAGGGATCAATTCCAGCTTGCAGCACCTTTGGAAAATGCTTGAAAAAACAAAACAAAAAAAAATAAACCATGGGTTGACTCAAGCCTTGTGAGTCAAACTGGGTAGATGGAACCCTTGGGGACCATCAATAGCTGTGCTAGCACAAAGTCATAAGTCAACGTGGCCGAGGGCTTGAGTGTGCTGGCCTTGTTCAAATAGTTGATCATGCTAGATAACACGCTCTTTCCCAGAAACTGTAACTAAGGCCTGCTCAGCATAGTTGCAGTATAAACCACAGGTGTCTCTGTGGGTGTTGAATAAACACAAATGTGCCTGAGCAAGTGTCTGCAATATGGATTGGCTAACCTACCTAGTAGACCTGCATCCTCTAATGCAAGTGGCCAACTATAATAATATAGATATTCTACAACATAGGTATTAGTATATTTTATATTCTATTGCCATATTTAAGGCATCAATTGTAGGCACATATTTTCAAAATGCTGTTCCTATTATGGTGGAATATGAAAGTGACAATGTTACTCATTATTATTAGTGTGCTTTGAACAGTCCCAAGAGTTGGAACATATCAAAATCTGAGAAAGAATTTAAATCCATTTGACACTATGAAAATCAGAAAAAAAAAATAATTAAAAGAATTATGGAATATTGATGAGAGTTACTGTCACTTGTACTCCAAAGGAAACCAGAAATTTGCAAAATTTCTAATAATAACAACAAGAAAGGAGAAGAAATACAACATGAAAAAAGAAAAAACTTAGAAAATATTTTAGGTAAGTAAAAAGAGTACTAAGAAATAGGAAAATTGTGCTAGAAACAAGGAAAAGAGTATTAAATTGCTATGTGATATCTGTCCTCCTGTATGGCACTAAGTGCTGGATGATCCTCTCAAAGAAGAAGAGAAGCAACAGAAATGTGGTTCTACAGAAGGATGCTGAGGATACCATTAACTGAACATGTGAGCAAAGACAAAGTTTTGGAGTAAACAGAAAGAAAAAAGAAACTAATACTTAAGAGACATTTGAGGTTTCTAGGACATATAATGAGGAAGGAGGGCTTGGAAAAGCTGATACTCATGAGGCAGATAGAGAACAAGAGGTACAGAGGAAAACAATACATAGCATACTTAATAAGCTTCAGTAAATGGATGGCAGAACAGGAGAAATAACAGAATGACAAAATTTATTAAGAGCTACAATGGGCAGGAAGTTGTGGAGAGCCATGATTGTCTACATCCTGAAGGGACAAAAGAAGAAGGGTAATAGATAAAACTGAACTGAATGTAATAAATAAATTTGAAGCTGTTAATATCTTATCAATATCTATTGTTAAATACTCTTTCAATGCGATGGACTGTAATCTAGAAAAGATGGAACAAATAGAAGGGTAAGAAAACTACTTCCCAAATATAAAATGCACAACCTCAAAGCAGATGCAGATCATCTTTACCTAACCATTGAAGAGGAAGCTGAAGGACTGACCCAGAGAGAATTTACATACAAGACTTCTATCTTAAAAGGAATCTTCAGTTGATGAAGGACAAAGTGTTGAAAGAGAAAATGACAAATGGACAAAATGTTGAAGAAAGTGTTGAATGGACTAAGTATTGAACAAGCAAATTACTGAATGGACAATTTGGGCCATCGATAGCTGTGCTAGCATGAAGTCACAAGTGATAGTGGCCAAGGGCTTGAGCTAAAAAATGTATAATTATTAATATAAATAATAACCCTGTTATCATACATTGGGTACTATTTTATTAGCACCAACACTCAATGTGTGATATTATACATCCATGAAGTCAAAATGGCTACAACTGAAAGAAAAGCAGAAAAAGAGAGAGAAGAGGTTAAGGAGTGAGAGTGAAAAGGACAAATAACCATGACTGTGTACATATATGTACATACATAGAAAACAGGAAAATGGTCACACACACACACACACACACACACACACACACACACACACACACACACACACTATGAAAAAGAAACCTTGCACCTATGAAAAGTGCATATTAAAAAGAAAAACATGAGAAGTATAAGCAGTCAATTGCTGATATCCCCTGATGAGTGGATGGAGTAATTCCTGGAGGGTTTGTCTACAAAACTCTGGAGTTCAAATACTGAAGGTAACATTAATCAAATAAGCAACAAATTTTTTACGTGTATTAATTTTATATATATATATATATATATATATATATATATGCAAGTTTCATTAAAAAACGACAGACAAGGTACTACAGTTAAGTTTTTTATTTAATTTTTCTTGTGTACGAACAAGAGCTTTCTTTGCTGGACAAAGGGTGTGTAAGAACTGTCCAAATGTTTTATTTTTCCGAGCGCTTTCGGCTATACCTTTAGCCATTATCAAGGATGATTTGATTTTTCTGCATAAGTGAGTGTGTGCATTATGTATATGTCTTAGTGTGTAGTAGTGGTGTTTTAATTTCCAAATACGGTTAGCACGTTGTGGCTTTGTTCGTAGTTAATATTGTTAAGGGTAGGCTTTTTCTTTTTTATTATTAAAGCCTCCATTATTTTTAACCTTGTTTTACAGGTGGAAGCAATTAATATATTTGTGTTTTCTACTAGTATATTTCTAATGGAGTCTGGTAAATTTGTGTGTTTAAATGGGTTCTAATGGACCTGTGATCAGATAGGTGTAACGTAAGACGTCTGGATAAGCATGTGGTTGTGTAACCGATGTAATTATTTATGAGTCCGGTATAGCCAAAAGCGCTCGGAAAAATAAAACATTTGGACAGTTCTTACACACCCTTTGTCCAGCAAAGAAAGCTCTTGTTCGTACACAAGAAAAATTAAATAAAAAACTTAACCATAGTACCTTGTCTGTCGTTTTTAATGAAACTTGCATAAAAGAAGGATTGCTGCCTAAATATATATATATATATATATATATATTTATATATATATATATATATATATATATATATATATATATATATGTTTCAAATTTGTGTATTTAGGCAGCAATCTTTCTTTCATGCACATTTCATTGAATACGACAGACAAGGTGCTTTTATTTAGTTTTTTATACAATTTCTCATGTGATCTAATTATTTTTTCCTTTTCAGATGATAAATTTTATAAAAACTGTCTAAACGTTCCTTTTATCCGAGTGCTTTCAGCTATACATTTAGCCATTTTCAAGGATTAAATATTTTAACTGTTAAATAAGAAATAGTTTGTTGTATGTATGTTTTATAAAATGTTTTCATTTTTCAAAACACAGTCAAGATATTGTATTCATGTTTTTATATAATTTATCATCCAAAAAGAAAAAAATTCTTAAATCGCCTGAGAAATTGTATAAAAAACTAAATAAAAGCACCTTGTTTGTCGTATTCAATGAAATATATATATATATATATATATATATATATATATATATTAGGAAAGAAAGAGAAGACATCAGAATCAATATTCATGGTGACTGTCAGTTTCACATCTCAACCAATCTTTATATCTTATTTTGGTTTGCAGATCACTTGAGAAGTATAAGCAGTCAATTGTTGATACCCCCTGACGAGTAAACAGAGTGATTCTTTCAGTGAAACTCTGGCGTCAGGATGCTGAAGGTAAAATATATATATATATATATATATATATATATATATATATATATATATATATATATATATATATATACATACATATAGTTAAGTTATGAAAAACTTGGTAATCCATATGGGTAGTCCCAAGGAGGATGAAATCCTGAGAGCTCAATGTATATTCAGAGCTAATAATTTAAAGAAAAACAGACAATTTTTAGGCTCCATGTAATAATTTATTTCACCATAGCCCTTTTAATATATATATATATATACAATTACAATGAGAGCAAATTGACAGGTCATGACCTACTTATATAAAAATGATTTTAAGTTTTTGCTTCTTCGATGGGTTTAAATTTAACGTAGGTCATATTCGAGTGGTTGATCAGAGTAAAGCCCACAAACCTTATAACAACACCACACTTTTTCTTTTTTTTTCATAAAAAGTGGTTGTATTTTGCTTTTAAATTTAAATAAATCATTCACTTGACAGTAATTTTCAATCACCTGATGAGATACACTGATACCTGATGAGATACAATGATATATATTGAAACACCACTGCAATTATATACTGATTTTTACATGATTTCAGTGTAATTATATATATATATATATATATATATATATATATATATATATATATATATATATATATACTGATATGTGTTAAGGATAATACTCTTCTGTAAATCAAACATAAAAATAATAAACCAATTATAATAAATTTAAATAAGTGTTGTTGGGAATGTCTTCATAAAAATGGTAAGCCTTAGTCAGAATATTTGTTGTTATGTTATGTGGAAATGTGATTAATTTTTAGCCCAAAGGATAAAAGAGTAGAGACAGTACACTGAGTGGCATGAAGCTAAGGTCTTGGTTACTTTCAGAAATGATGAAGAGAAATTCAATCAAACACACCCTAAAAGTCATTTGCTATCTAGAAATGATGATGAAAGCAGATCTGTTTCAAATGATAATGATTAGGATGCTGGTAATGATCTGTCTAGACCCTTATAAATTTGGTAATCTGTTACTCTACAGTGCAGGTCAGATTACTGTGGTACAAACAAGATGCATTACTAATTTGTTCTTTAAATTAATTTATTTTGCTAATAACATTTTAATAATAAAACCATATAGAAACTAAAAAAGACATTCACAGAAAATTAATAAACAATCATTAATTTTGTTAATATTTCCATGTTTATTGCCATCATCCTCATAACATTATCTACATGTAGAAAGGATGAAAGCAACTATGAAAAACATCCTTGTAGCTAATCAATATTTGATTAACAATCAAGTCTCCTTGATTTGGTTAATATTTCCATGTTTATTGCCATCATCCTCATAACATTATCTACATGTAGAAAGGATGAAAGCAACTATGAAAAACATCCTTGTAGCTAATCAATATTTGATTAACAATCAAGTCTCCTTGATTTGGTTAATATTTCCATGTTTATTGCCATCATCCTCATAACATTATCTACATGTAGAAAGGATGAAAGCAACTGTGAAAAACATCCTTGTAGCTAATCAATATTTGATTAACAATCAAGTCTCCTTGATTTGGTTAATATTTCCATGTTTATTGCCATCATCCTCATAACATTATCTACAGGTAGAAAGGATGAAAGCAACTATGAAAAACATCCTTGTAGCTAATCAATATTTGATTAACAATCAAGGCTCCTTAATTTGGTTAATATTTCCATGTTTATTGCCATCATCCTCATAACATTACCTACAGGTAGAAAGGATGAAAGCAACTATGAAAAACATCCTTGTAGCTAATCAATATTTGATTAACATTCAAGTCTCCTTGATTTGGTTAATATTTCCATGTTTATTGCCATCATCCTCATAACATTATCTACATCTAGAAAGGATGAAAGCAACAATGAAAAACATCCTTGTAGCTAATCAATATTTGATTAACAATCCAGGCTCCTTAATTTGGTTAATATTTCCATGTTTATTGCCATCATCCTCATAACATTACCTACAGGTAGAAAGGATGAAAGCAACTATGAAAAACATCCTTGTAGCTAATCAATATTTGATTAACATTCAAGTCTCCTTGATTTGGTTAATATTTCCATGTTTATTGCCATCATCCTCATAACATTATCTACATGTAGAAAGGATGAAAGCAACTGTGAAAAACATCCTTGTAGCTAATCAATATTTGATTAACAATCAAGTCTCCTTTATTTGGTTAATATTTCCATGTTTATTGCCATCATCCTCATAACATTATCTACATGTAGAAAGGATGAAAGCAACTATGAAAAACATCCCTGTAGCTAATCAATATTTGATTAACAATCAAGTCTCCTTGATTTCGTTAATATTTCCATGTTTATTGCCATCATCCTCATAACATTATCTACATCTAGAAAGGATGAAAGCAACAATGAAAAACATCCTTGTAGCTAATCAATATTTGATTAACAATCAAGTCTCCTTGATTTGGTTAATATTTCCATGTTTATTGCCATCATCCTCATAACATTATCTACATGTAGAAAGGATGAAAGCAACTGTGAAAAACATCCTTGTAGCTAATCAATATTTGATTAACAATCAAGTCTCCTTGATTTGGTTAATATTTCCATGTTTATTGCCATCATCCTCATAACATTATCTACATCTAGAAAGGATGAAAGCAACTATGAAAAACATCCTCATAGCTAATCAATATTTGATTAACAATCAAGTCTCCTTGATTTGGTTAATATTTCCATGTTTATTGCCATCATCCTCATAACATTATCTTCATGTAGAAAGGATGAAAGCAACAATGAAAAACATCCTTGTAGCTAATCAATATTTGATTAACAATCAAGTCTCCTTGATTTGGTTAATATTTCCATGTTTATTGCCATCATCCTCATAACATTATCTACATGTAGAAAGGATGAAAGCAACAATGAAAAACATCCTTGTAGCTAATCAATATTTGATTAACAATCAAGTCTCTTTGATTCGTTAATATTTCCATGTTTATTGCCATCATCCTCATAACATTATCTACATCTAGAAAGGATGAAAGCAACTATGAAAAACATCCTTGTAGCTAATCAATATTTGATTAACAATCAAGTCTCCTTGATTTGGTTAATATTTCCATGTTTATTGCCATCATCCTCATAACATTACCTACATGTAGAAAGGATGAAAGCAACTATGAAAAACATCCTTGTAGCTAATCAATATTTGATTAACAATCAAGTCTCCTTGATTTCGTTAATATTTCCATGTTTATTGCCATCATCCTCATAACATTATCTACATCTAGAAAGGATGAAAGCAACTATGAAAAACATCCTTGTAGCTAATCAATATTTGATTAACAATCAAGTCTCCTTGATTTGGTTAATATTTCCATGTTTATTGCCATCATCCTCATAACATTATCTACATCTAGAAAGGATGAAAGCAACTATGAAAAACATCCTTGTAGCTAATCAATATTTGATTAACAATCAAGTCTCCTTGATTTCGTTAATATTTCCATGTTTATTGCCATCATCCTCATAACATTATCTACATCTAGAAAGGATGAAAGCAACTATGAAAAACATCCTTGTAGCTAATCAATATTTGATTAACAATCAAGTCTCCTTGATTTGGTTAATATTTCCATGTTTATTGCCATCATCCTCATAACATTATCTACATCTAGAAAGGATGAAAGCAACTATGAAAAACATCCTTGTAGCTAATCAATATTTGATTAACAATCAAGTCTCCTTGATTTGGTTAATATTTCCATGTTTATTGCCATCATCCTCATAACATTATCTACATCTAGAAAGGATGAAAGCAACTATGAAAAACATCCTTGTAGCTAATCAATATTTGATTAACAATCAAGTCTCCTTGATTTGGTTAATATTTCCATGTTTATTGCCATCATCCTCATAACATTATCTACATCAAGAAAGGATGAAAGCAACTATGAAAAACATCCTTGTAGCTAATCAATATTTGATTAACAATCAAGTCTCCTTGATTTGGTTAATATTTCCATGTTTATTGCCATCATCCTAATAACATTATCTACATCTAGAAAGGATGAAAGCAACTATGAAAAACATCCTTGTAGCTAATCAATATTTGATTAAAAATCAAGTCTCCTTGATTTTGTTTATATTTCCATGTTTATTGCCATCATCCTCATAACATTATCTACATGTAGAAAGAATGAAAGCAACTATGAAAAACATCCTTGTAGCTAATCAATATTTGATTAACAATCAAGTTTCCTTGATTTGGTTAATATTTCCATGTTTATTGCCATCATCCTCATAACATTATCTACATCTAGAAAGGATGAAAGCAACTATGAAAAACATCCTTGTAGTTAATCAATATTTGATTAACAATCAAGTCTCCTTGATTTCGTTAATATTTCCATGTTTATTGCCATCATCCTCATAACATTATCTACATCTAGAAAGGATGAAAGCAACTATGAAAAACATCCTTGTAGCTAATCAATATTTGATTAACAATCAAGTCTCCTTGATTTCGTTAATATTTCCATGTTTATTGCCATCATCCTCATAACATTATCTACATCTAGAAAGGATGAAAGCAACTGTGAAAAACATCCTTGTAGCTAATCAATATTTTATTAACAATCAAGTCTCCTTTATTTGGTTAATATTTCCATGTTTATTGCCATCATCCTCATAACATTATCTACATGTAGAAAGAATGAAAGCAACTATGAAAAACATCCTTGTAGGTAATCAATATTTGATTAACAATCAAGTCTCCTTGATTTGGTTAATATTTCCATGTTTATTGCCATCATTCTCATAACATTATCTACATCTAGAAAGGATGAAAGCAACTATGAAAAACATCCTTGTAGCTAATCAATATT
Organism: Acanthosepion esculentum; assembly: GCA_964036315.1. Lineage (NCBI taxonomy): Eukaryota > Metazoa > Mollusca > Cephalopoda > Sepiida > Sepiidae > Acanthosepion > Acanthosepion esculentum. The sequence continues at coordinate 51,449,064 of OZ038520.1, read as the reverse complement.
TGATTAACAATCAAGTCTCCTTGATTTGGTTTATATTTCCAAAACATTTTGTCATTCAGTATCACTCAAAACATTGTGCAGGAGTAAAGTAAATAGAAGCAAAAATCAGTGCATAAATATATTATTGCTATTTAGATTAGCAAATAATTTTTATCAAGCTCTAAAATAACTGTTTATTAGATTAAAAGATTATTTTCAGTCTTGAGAGGATCTCTAAAAATGCTAAATGTACAATATATTTTTATTCTTCTATATGACATGTTCCTTCAGGATATAATCAATCATGGCTCTTCACTATTTCCTGTATTTTTAGTTCTTAGTAAATTTTGTCTTTTTGCTATCTCTCCTAATTCCTGTACTGTTTAATATTTGCACAAGCTTCTTCTTCTTTTTCTTCTTCTACTATGTGTTATGTCCATTTAAGATATGAGTGATCATGGCTCTCCACAACTTCTTGACCTTTGTAGCTCTTAGTAAGGTCTGTCCTTTTGCTATCTCTCCTAATCCAGGTTTTGCCAACCATTCACACAAGCTTTTTCTTCATTTTTCTTTTTCTATGTGGCACATCCATTTAGGACATGAGCGATCATTGCTCTCCACAACTTTAACAAAATCTCTCATTAGCAAATTCTTGTATTGCGTTCTATGAGACATGATCAGTAGCTAACTTCTTACTTGTCTCTTACTTTACTATATGCTTTATTTCTTTTCTACTTAACAAATGCAAATAGGTACAATCCTGTTCACCAATCAACTACATCTCCCTGAACTGAAGAGGTTTCATGCCTTTGGTTATTCTTAAAATTCTTCTACGACATCTTACTTCCTCTCCCCCTTGAGTTTTATGTTCTATTCTTTTTAATGGGAATCTTGGTCTCATTTCATATCCAATAGTCAAATCTTGAGTTCCAAGTTTCTCATATTCACAGTATCTACTAGCTTCTCTTAATCTGTAAAGATATTGCATAATAGATTCATCTTGTCTTTCTTTAAAAAAAAGGACAGAAATTTGGTTCTTTCTGTTATGGTAAGTTTCTTTTTAGGTCATAAACTTCTTTTTATAATTTCTGAAATTTCAACAAAAGTCAAATTCTCCCATTGTTTGGGGTATGCCATAACAGAAATTTTCATAATAACTTCACAACCTGCCAAATCTAGAAAGAAGTCAGTTATTTCATTTTCTCCCCCTCTTGTCTGATTGTCTTTCAATTTTTTAGCCCTAGCTTGGGCTGCAAAACACTGGATTCGAGTCTCAACAAACTCTGGTTCATCCAAGTGACTTAAACATCCTAGGTCTTTACTCTGTCTCCCCACTAAAACTAGTTGTGACACAAGGTCATTTTTTAAGGTGGAGACCTGTGCATGTACACCCATGCTAGCAGCAAAAATTGCCCCGCAGCCCCTGCAATTGTTGCGAGTTGCGAGCACTGATCCCTCTCCCTGGTGCAATGACATGGCGCGGCCTAAGACAGCTGTTCCCCAGGGCTGGGCAACTTTCAGTATAATTTTCCTCTGTTGTGACTCTATCTTTTGATGGAGCCGGCACTGAGTGCACTCTGTCCAAAGACAGAGACCATCCAATTGACTTAAACATCCTATCCGCAATGCCATGTTGTTGTATTGTGTTCTACAAGATGGGATTAGTAGTCAACTTCTTGCCTGTCTTTTAGTTTACTATACCTTTTATATCTCTTCTACTTATCATATGTAAAAAGGTACTATTGTATTTACCAATCTACTACACCTCCCTGAACTGAAGAGGTTTAATTTTTGTTCTTTTCTACTACAACCTCTTCCCTCCCTTGAGGTTTATGTTCTGTTCTTTTTAATGGAGATTTTGGTCTCATATTATCTTCTTCCATGTCTGAGTCACTTTAACTATCATCTAAAAGCTTGTCTTCTGTTGCATGTCCTGATCTGAAGAACTTATCCTTTCTTCTCTGTCAAGGTCTTCTTCCATCACAACATCTTCCTCTTCAATTCTGGATCTTAATTGGTCAGAATTGGCCATTAGGCCTTTTCGTTTCTTTGATATAATGGCTGTATTATGTCCACTTTGCATGATGAAATTAGCTCTCTCAGGACTTGCTACTTTGATTTTCTTATACTACACAAATATTAAAGATGAAGCTTCTAATATATTAACATTTAATTTTTGTTTCACATTACTTTTCTTTGGATGTTTTTCCTTACAATGATTTAAAAGTACAATTCTTTTCTATGTGAGACAATAGAGTTAATTGTATATGCCAAAAGTTACAAGTTACTCCTGTAGAAAGTATAACCAACTGCGAAATTACTTAAATATGGCTGTCATTGGGGTTTTTTTGGGTTTTTTTTACATATGAGTTTAATTATAGACGGTAGTAGTAAAAAAGTAAACATTTTCCAGTTCCACATTAAGTCTCCACAGTAAATATGTTGGTAGGCTGAGTTTTCTTGAATGGTACATGTATGGTAAAAAATAACTGAAACACGACACTGGAGGGTGGATGATTAGTGAATGAGAGTATATGCCATTTTAAAAACACCAACAATTCAGTGACCACTACTTCACTAATGATATACAAAAAGTGTTTTGCGTTTTAAGTTTAAAAGAATGTATTTTGATATATTAAGAAATGTATATGATATAAAAGAACATGAAATTATACTTATGGCTTATGTTAAAAATGTGTTAATCTACTCCTTTTATGTGCTGTTTCCCTTCAGGATGTGGGCTGTCATGGCTCTCCACAACTTCCTATTCTTTGTAACTTTTAGCAATGTTTGTCTTTTTTGCTATCATTCCCAGTTCCCATTCTGCCGCCCATTTACACAAGTTTCTTAGGTAGGTTGATTATGACTCTCCACAACTTCCTATCTTTGTAGCTGTTAACAATGTGTGTCTTTACAACATCCTTACCAGTCCCTGTTCTGCCATCCATTTACATAAGCTTCTTAGGTAGGTTGATCATGGCTCTCCATAACTTCCTATCCTTTGTAGCTCTTAGCAATGCTTGTCTTTTACTATCCTTCCAAGTTCCTGTTCTGCCATCCATTTACACAAGCTTCTTAGGTAGGTTGATCATGGCTCTCCATAACTTCCTATCCTTTGTAGCTCTTAGCAATGTTTGTCTTTTACTATCCTTCCCAGTCCCTGTTCTGCCATCCATTTACATAAGCTTCTTAGGTAGGTTGATCATGGCTCTCCACAACTTCCTATGCTTTGTAGCTCTTAGCAATGTTTGTCCTTTTTACTATCCTTCCCAGTCCCTGTTCTGCCATCCATTTACACAAGCTTCTTAGGTAGGTTGATCATGGCTCTCCATAACTTCCTATCCTTTGTAGCTCTTAGCAATGCTTGTCTTTTTACTATCCTTCCCAGTCCCTGTTCTGCCGTCCATCTGCATAAGCTTCCTAGGTAGGTTGATCATGGCTCTCCACAACTTCCTATCCTTTGTTGCTCTTAGCAATGTTTGTCTTTTTACTATCCTTCCCAGTCCCTGTTCTGCCATCCATTTACACAAGCTTCCTAGGTAGGTTGATCATGGCTCTCCATAACTTCCTATCCTTTGTAGCTCTTAGCAATGTTTGTCTTTTTACTATCCTTCCCAGTCCCTGTTCTGCCATCCATTTACACAAGCTTCTTAGGTAAGTTGATCATGGCTCTCCATAACTTCCTATCCTTTGTAGCTCTTAGCAATGTTTGTCTTTTTACTATCCTTCCCAGTCCCTGTTCTGCCATCCATTTACACAAGCTTCTTAGGTAGGTTGATCATGGCTCTCCATAACTTCCTATCCTTTGTAGCTCTTAGGAATGTTTGTCTTTTTTGCTATGCTTCCCAGTCACTGTTTTGCCATCCATTTACACAACCTTGTTAGGTAGATTACTTGCAGTTTGCCTCTGTCCTGTGAGTATTAAATTCTCCAAGTCTTCTTTCTTCATTATATATCCTAAAAATTTCAGTTACTCAGTCCATGATATTCCTAACATTCTTTTATAGAATTACATCTCTGTTTCTTCAAGTCTCCATTTTATCGGTGAGGAAAATATCCAACATTCATTGCCATATGAGATAATTGATATTATATATTCAGCATTCCTTTCTTTGTTTCTAATGAAATTTTTCATAATACTTTGATTAACTTTTAGAGGTGCCTTTCACTATTCCAATGTGACTTCAGATCTCAGTATCATATTTTTCATCATCTCTGATAACACTTCCCAGATAGTAAATTGTAATGCCTCCAAGACGAAACTGCTCTCATTTAACCACCAAAGAGAAAATTTTCAGCCTGTCATCAGAATGGCTGATGCTAGACTTACAGAGAGCAACATACAGTGTCTTCTTGGCTGCACATCTTCAACTGACTTGAAGTGGAGCAGTTACATTGAATCAATAGCTACATCTACTGCAAGGAAAATTGGGTCACTGTATTGTGCCAGAAAATATATTTTGTCAGAGTTCATCTTGCGCATTTACAAATCTACCCATCTTCGCAATGCATTGAATACTGTTGCCATATCTGATCATGTGATCCTGCTACTTATCTTAAGGTTCTTGACAAAATCCAAAGAATGATCAGCAATGTAGTCAATTCTGACTTGTCATCTCAACTTCAGTCACTTTCTTACCAATGTGATATGGCTTCACTCTGTCTTTTCTACATATATTTTCATGGCAACTATTCAGACACACTTTTTTCCCTGGTGCCCTGACTACATGAATTTAAGCATACTACTAGATTGGCATCTAGGTCCCATTATATATATATATATATATATATATAATACATAAAAGGTTAATGGTCAGAGTTGAATCAGATCAAGAAACAGTAGTATTAAAAAGTGCTCAATACACATGTGATAAAAAGTAAAATAAAAATGAAAATAACATGTAGAGCTTTTAACTTTAAAAATTAGATCAGTTGAATGCACTACCTTGGTTTCAACCTTATGGTAACCTAAGTTGATTTTTATCAATTGACCTCCCAATGTTTTATTTTTTTTTAAATTTGAAAAAAAAAAAAAAGCGGTGGGAGGTCAACTGATAAAAATTGCCTGAGGAAACCGTAAGGTTGAAACACTAGTAGAGGATTCAACTGATCTCCTAATTTTTAAAATATATATATATATATATATATATATATGTGTATATATAATAAAATTTTCAAACTTTTTTGATATAAATGCATACCTAGCAAATATCATTATCTTAAGATTCTGTGATCTGTAATCTGTTGTCTCTGTTCTTCCATACTTTTTAGTAAATAATAAACAGTCACAAACATGTCTTTTATATTTGACCATGGTTTATGCCAAAATAAGGAAAAATATCATTTTTTTCTAAACCATTCATAAGTAGTATAAACAACTGAATAAAAAACAATTGTTTTCGATGTATCAATTAATTTTCTTTTTGATTTAAACTAGCCTTTATCTTGTGTAATTTCACTGTTTTGATGGCAAGAGGATGTTGCTGGAACTCATAGACAAGGTAGTATAGAAAAGAATGAGAAATTTTGAAGAAGACAGGATCTGTGATTGTTAGTAAAAAGAACAGATTAAGATACACAAGCTATGAATTGTAACTATCTTAACTATTTTTATTAATCATTTCACCCTAATCAAGGCAGGAATGCCACTTGTAAACAGGGGTCTACATAGAGTGAAAGTGAGAGAAGAGACTGAGTATGGGGAGGATGGAGGAAAAGAAAAAAAGGTGGATGAGATTCAAGAAAACAGGAGATGGTGATTGACATTGCATTTAAATTTTTGAAGATTTTAGTTATCAGGGAAGCAAGTAAATGGCATAGAGTTCCACAAATGGGGAGTGTGAGAAAAGAAACTGCTGCAGTAGAAGTAGTGGTTGCATTTAACTATTTCAATATTAAATGGGTAGGACCTAGATGCCAATCTAGTAATATGCTTAAATTCATGTAGTCAGGGCATCAGGGAAAAAAATGTGTCTGAGTAATTGCCATGAAAATATTTGTAGAAAAGACAGAGAGGAGCCATACCACATTTAGAGGCAATTTGTGTCCAGCCAGCATTCTTGAAAATCTATTTTTAGAACGCATGCATCTACTGCTGGAAAATGTTGAATTTAGTTTCAATGATATTATGTATACCGAGACGGACGGTGTTGCTATGGGTAGTCCTTTGAGCCCTATTCTGGCCAATATTTTCATGGGTTATGACAAGCAACTTTTGTTTGACAAGGTCCATAAACTCCACTTCTACATGAGGTATGTTGATGATACTTTTTCAATTTTTGATTCCGTCAATGATGCCAATGATTATTTTGCAGAATTTAATTCTCTCCATCCGTCTCTTCATTTTACTATAGAGGTTGAGAGTGATGGAAACTCTTTTGTTCCCAAGGTCCGCAAAACTGGTCTAATTTCTGTGTTAGTTCATTGTGCTTTGATGATCTGTTCCCCTTGTTTGTAAGACGGTGAACTTGCTAGTATTCAAAAATTTTTTGAAAATAATGAATATCCCACCAATATCATCAAGCATGTCATAGATGGTAAAATCTGACCTTTTAACGAACCGGTGGTCTTAGGACCTAGTTGGTTTCCTATTTATTTAAGGTTGCCTTGGCTAGACAGGAAGTGCTGACTGTTGCTTGATAGGATTTCAGCTTGTATTGCATCATGCTACAATGCTGTTAAGTTGTGCATTGTTTTTCAAACAAAATCTTCATTGCCTTCCTTTACTAAGGATCGTTTGTCCTATTTTCAAAGAAGTTCAGTAGTATACAAATTCAAATGCTGACGTGAAGCGTTTTACATGCGACGAATCAATCAGAGTTTAGAAATGCGGTTTACACATCTAGCACTTTCACCCAAGACCCTCAACCTCTGGCGTCTTACTCTCTGGGTTGAGGTGTCTACTCGGTCCTAACCGAACTTAAGGGAGTGGCTATAGGTCCCCTGAGCCTCCATAGATTATTTGACCAGTCCGCTGGTTTAATCTTGCTTCCTGCCCACGTTGTGATTTGTTTGATCCAGAAAGCAGAAGTGATGTCCATCCATTCATGGTCGACTGAAGATGTAGACACAGCTGTGGAGTCTGAGCTAAGAAATTTAAAATGCAGCAAAAAAAAAAATTAATATCTGCTGATAAGGGGGTCTCCTCTTTTCACACAGATGGACTTGCCCGAGGTATACATATACTAATACCAGTGAATATCCAGAGAGTAGTACACTGAGTCTGTATTAGAGTAGTATTAGAGGAGGGTAACACAAGAGTCACCGTCACAGCACCTAGACTAAGTAAGGAGTCATACCACGATACTTCAATACTAAGACTGTATATATATTATTGCTACTAACCCACATTTCTGGATCTACTAACCCGTATTACCAGTTTGTATTATTACGTTAATACATTTATTTTCCTTATCTATTCCTGGCGTTTGTTATTTATTGATATTGGATTTCATTTCGTAATCCACAACATCTGCAGAAAGCCGGACAAACAACTATTCAATGGTTGAATTGTTAATGTCTTTTATATAGCAGAAAAGAATAGTAGAGAAAAGAAACAGGTTACAGAAAAGAAAAGTATTTAACGTAAAAACTCATACACTGGATTCTAAACACAGAGAGATTGTATGTGATTACTTGTTGTTAAATCGTCTCAGAACGATATACGACTCTTGTGATGGAGGGATAAAGATTTGTGTGCGGGGCATAAAGTTATAGTGGTGTTCCTCCTCCCAACGCTTGCCTGGGCCAATTCTCTCTTCTCTCCAAGAATTTTCTCCAGTCTGCCTTTTTCAGCATAACTACACATTTATATAGATAAACCTGGCTGGTTATAACTGACCCTCGGCCCGACTACTTCACACACAATTATCATGGGGTTCTGGCCGCTTCAACCAAAATTATATGAATTCCAAAGTTCCTTCTAGCTTACTCAGCTTTATTTCAATTTTTAATTGATAAAAATTATTTCGACCATTTCCATTGTCTTCTGATGACCCAGATTCAATGGGTACAACTTCTGCCCTAGATCAGATTTCCCCATCAGTAAACAAAATGCTCTGATTTAATTTCGCTATTCAAGTCTACTCCAATTTCAATAAAAAAATATACGCGTATGTGTGTGTTTCCCAGACTCTCTCTGTGTCCCACACAACATATCCCTACTACCCAAGCAGTTCATGACTCGTCGATGAGTCAGCATTTGTTGGATAATCCTGATTGTGCCACCAAGTATGAAGACACATTCTTTTCCATTCTACATAATGCTTTCTTGGTATACCATCTTAGAGTACTCGGGAGTTTGTATATCAAATTCTACCAGCCGGGCCTATACAAACAAAAGGGGCATTTTATACATTCATTATGGTTGATTAAAGGCCAAATTTGCTTGTCTCCCTGCAAGAACATCAATCAAGTGACCATCATGCAAATTTAGAAGTGACTGCTACACACCAAAAATTGAAACAACCTATGTCAATGCACTATTGGACAATAAAACAAGACTTAAGAATTCTTCACAGTTGAAAACCACCCTGTGATTACTTGGAGATTATTAATGTCTTGATTGCGTTTGTATATTGCCAATGAATACCTTTTGAAAAAGCATATGTCAGAAGGATCCTAAAGGTATAAAAAAAAAAATGAAGTTTATTTTGTTTAAATCTATGTTTTATTTCTGTGGGTACAAGTTCTTGTTCCTAGATTTTAGTTTAGAAAAACTGAAAAGGTCAATTAAACCATCAATCAATGGGGAATATTAGGTCATATTGAAAAAAGATTCAAAGACCTTGACAGTTTATGAACCCATAACAAGCCTCATTATATGCTGAAACAAAAAAAAGGAGCTGACCATAGTCAGGATCATCAAGTCAATATGAATGGCATTTTTCTTAGCTGTATTGTATGTGTTTTGCCAGGTCTACATACATTTGAATTCAGAGTTTTCCTTCTCCTAGACTTGTTGCCACCCAAGGTTATAGAACCCAGTTTGTCCTGCTATTTTACCCATAACTGTGGAGAGAAAAGGTGGATTCATACCTTTGCCAAGGGTATTGGCATGTAAGTAGAATGTAATGAACTCAACTCTCCAATTCCTCAATCCAAGCCACAATCCATTATTTTACTCTGGGCTGCTCGGTGCAGAGCAGAAATGCAACAGACAAAAGACCCTGTGTCAGACAGTAGGGTTGAAAATACTTTGTATAAATTAAGAGTGATTAGGAATTATATGTTTCATTTGAATTGACTGAGAAGCAAAAAAAAAAGAAAATGATATGTTCAATTTTAAGAAATTGATTTAGTTGGTGAATTCTGCCATAATTCTTGCCTTCAGTTCATCTTTGGTGTTACAAGTAGTTTTGTTGGTCTCTCGCTCAACTGTGCTCTACCCCATCATAATCAAGGAGGTTGCAGTCTGGGGAGTTAGGTGGCCAGATGTAAGGGGTGATGTGATCACAGAAATTGTCTGACAGCCAAGACTAAGTTCTCTTTCTTGTGTGGCATGGTGCAGAGTCCTGTTGCCAGACATAGGTTCTTTCAGAAGCCACCCTCTTGATCCAGATCAGCACTACCTCTGCAGGTCATTTGATGTAGGCCTCCAAGTTGAGTCTGAGACCCTCACTAACAAATTTAGTATTTCTTTTCATATCAGAACGATCAGAGTGTGTCTTCCGAGCTGCCATAACCTCATAATCAGCATTAGACTCATCCAATTCTTTCCAAATCTTCTGCACTGTCCTCAGATTGATACCAAAACACTCTGAAATGTTCCTATTGGAGCTTCTGGCACAAATGTCAAGCATTACTGCATGCTGTTTCCAAATTTACCGTGGAGTGAATTGCATCATGGTGCACTTTTATTCACAAATAGCACCCAACTGACCCTACTATACTGTGCAGTCAAAAAAATCAAAAACAAACAGCACATATGCATGAAATTAAAAATATAAAATGACGACAATTTACCCATCGCACCTTGTATAAAGATGAAAAAAAAAAAAAAAAAACCATTAGAAGTCTTGACCTGGCATCTCAGCTTCAGTCACTTTCCCACTACCACAAAGTTGCCTCTCTTTGCCTTTTCTATAAATACTTTCATGGTAATTGTTTGAATGAGCTCTTCGCTATGGTACATAGACTTATTGAATTTAAGTGCAGTACTAGACTGGTGTCAAGATTCCAACAATTTACAGTTGAGCTAGCTAGATGTAGCCGTAAATACTATGCTAACAGTTTCTTCCCTCACACTTCTTGCTTGTGGAACTCCTTTCTGGCTTCATGCTTTCCAGCCAACTTTAACCTGCAAAAATTTAAATGCAATGCCAATTGCTATCTACTGTCCTCCTGATTACTCTTTCCTCTTCCCGCTCATTATTAATGTTTCTGTTCCTAATTCTTCCACACCCTGTAACCCCTTGTGTCTTAGTGGCTTTACTGCTTTACTTGTGGAACTCCCTTCCAGTTCTATGCTTTCCAGCCAACTTTAATCTGCAAAAATTAAAATGCAATGTCAATCGCTATCTACTGTCCTCCTGATTACTCTTTCCGCTCATTATTAATGTTTCTGTTCCTATTTCTTCCACACCCAGCAGTAACCCCTTGTGTCTTTGTGGCTTTACTGCCATTCTTGTGGAACTCCCTTCTGTTTCCATGCTTTCCAGTCAACTTTAATCTGCAATAATTTAAATGCAATGTCAATTGCTATCTACTGTCCTCCTAATTACTCTTTCCTCTTCCCATTCATTATTAATGTTTCTGTTCCTAATTCTTCCACACCCAGCAGTAACCCCTTGTGTCTTTGTGGCTTTACTGCCATTCTTGTGGAACTCCCTTCTGTTTCCATGCTTTCCAGTCAACTTTAATCTGCAATAATTCAAATGCAATGTCAATTGCTATCTACTGTCCTCCTGATTACTCTTTCCTCTTCCCACTCATTATTAATGTTTCTGTTCCTAATTCTTCCACACCCAGCAGTAACCCCTTGTGTCTTTGTGGCTTTACTGCCATTCTTGTGGAACTCCCTTCTGTTTCCATGCTTTCCAGTCAACTTTAATCTGCAAAAATTTAAATACAATGTCAATTGCTATCTACTGTCCTCTGATTACTCTTTCTTCTGCCTGTTCATTATTAATGTTTCTGTTCCTAATTCTTCCACACCCTGTAAGACCTTCTGTTTTAGGGGCTTTATGCCTTGTATAGGGTGATACCAATTATTAAAAAAAAAGAACTTATCATTATTCAATCATCATAGGAATTTCACTGGAATTCTATGATCTTATCTCACCTATGAGCTAAATATTAAATTCCATCATAAAAGAATGATTTGAGTTTAGATTCTTTGAACTCTTTGATGAATTTATGAGATGTCAGTTCCACTCAAACACTTCCTTCCCATGAACCATTGCTCTGTGGAGCTGACTCCCAAGAGGATCCCTACCTGATCATTACAACCTTAATCTATTCAAGTCTAGGGTTAACTGTTATTTTCAACCACATATCCCCATAAACTGTGCCTCTTACTCTGTAGGAGTAGTAGCACCTGTTAGGTTCCCAGCTATGGGCAAATAGTCAAGCCCCAAACAAAATACTATGGAATTATAAAAATGGTGAAGATGCCAGCAATACATTTTTATATAAATACAACAATATATAAAATTACAATACAACTTTTAAAGCAAAATGACTAACAGTACATTTTATAGGAAATGAAGATGCCAGGAATATATTTTTATATAAAAAAATTACCAACAATATATATTCATAGTAAAATCAACAATACATATATAAAGCAAAATGACCAACAATACATGCTTTACTGCCTTGCATGGGGTGGTACCAATTAAAAAAAAACCCTAAAAACCATAATGATAAACATAGCAGTATAATCTATAGAAAAAGGGATATTTGATCTATAGATTCAGAACCATCTAGAAAGAAAATTACCACCAAACAGAAAATAATACAGTAAAAAGTTAATGAATTCATAAACTGAAATTTGTACTAAAATACCAAGGATAAAGATAAACCCTCAAGTCTACCTAATGTAAATCTACCTTTATTACTAAAATAAATCA
>OZ038520.1:51412014-51432014 GCA_964036315.1 Acanthosepion esculentum | reverse complement strand
GGCTTTGTGCAGGGCCATCCACACTTTTTGGAGAGACGAATACAGGGACCTAGTGCAGCGAATACCACAAGGTCCCGAAACGATATATATTTCAATGAATCATTCATACATTCATTGTAATGTAAACTGGACTGCACCACATACTTGATATATATATATATATATATATATATATATATATATAGGGTGACCCCAAAAAACGGGAATTTTTGAAGTGCGTATTGCCAGACATGTGCAAGTGGCAACACTGCGAGACAGTGACCTTGAGCAAGTAAACATTTCACCATTTTAGTAACGAGAATGAAATTCACAGTATCCCAGCTGAGATGTTGCAGCAGTCAATGAGGAATCTCAACAGCAGATTTCAAGAATGCATTCGTACAGGAGGACGCCATCTACAGGACGTAATTTTTAAAAAATGAAAATTCCACCATTGTTTCTTAAATGGCATGTTTTAAGGTTTCAATTACTATGAATTAAATATTTTTCTTCCATCACTCTTGGTTTTATTGGATGGTTAAAAAGTTCCCGTTTTTTTGGGTCACCCTATATATATATATATATATATATATATATATATATATAAAACACACAAAAATAAATATATAAAGATTTAAGCAGAAAACAGAACAGAATGTCACCACTAGGAACACTTTGTTTCCTGCTTAAACACAATCTTCAGGCCATGTGTGTTTTGTTTTGGCTTGAATATTTATATATCCTGGCCAGTGCTGCATAGGCATATTATATTATTCTAACAGTTATATGGGGGGGGGGTAGGCAGTAATTATTCTAGTGGCTATTGAGTGGAAATAATTGTTGATTTGAATTCAGTTTTGTGACAATTTTATTACTGATTTCTTTTTTAATTTATTGTTATTATTACTTCTACTTGTGTTTATATGTGCATTCATAGTTTGTTAATTTGTTTTGTATTGTTGATATTTACATACACTCTATCTCAGATATTGAGCCCATCTTAAAACCATATTTTTATCATATATACGCACAGACAAACACACATGTTTCTGACTAATTTATTATGTATTTTATTGCATCATGTAAGACTGAAAATTGCATTGTGTGTTTATAAGTATGAAGACATACAGGTTTTGATTTTAATTATATACATGAATATGCAAGAAAGCATTTAATGCAAGAAAACACATAAGTTGTTTTTCAATACAAGACTTTTAACTTTTTACAAAATAAATAATAAATACACAGATATATCTCTAATATAACACACGGATATAACATATATAAACAGAGTGGATAAAGAAATAAATAAAAATAATGGTCGGATAAGCTGTTTTATGCAGGAAACTTTTGTCATTCATTGACCAAGCAGGCACTAGTACTCTTGGTTAAAATTTATAAAATCTTTCTCTTTTAGAAAAATAGGTTTCTTAATTTCAATAAATTTTATCATTGTTTATCTTATTGATAGGTGTTTCCTTCTGTTTAACACAGTGTGGAAAGTCAATATGTTAATTATATCCTTATTTTACCTTCTAGTTACATGTGCTATCCATTTCAGTTGTTGTTCTGTTAGAAGTCTTTAAGTGATGTAGTTTTTGTTATTTGGTAAAGCTCTTTGTGATTTAGTATCACCAGTCTATAAGGTCTGATGAAGAATTGTTTACATTGAGACCTCGTGGATTCATTTGCTTGAAGGCAATTTTAATCATTGATCTGAGAAATCAATTTCATACTTTGGACATTTCCAAATGGTTTTCATAAGAAAGTCTAAATCGGACAAGGCTATTTGAAACATGTTGGCTCCCACATGACCCACCAGAGGGTTGTCATGGTATTCCTGCAAGGCCCACACAACACTTTGGTGAGTCATTTTCCAATTTCTTTTCTATTGGGATTAATGGGAGTGGTATGCTAGGATTAACTACTTATGAAATTATTGTACAACATATCCACATTTCTTTTTCTTTCCAAAAAAATTTAAATATTTTTGAATATAAAAAATAAAAGTTAGTGTCAATGCAATACTCGTTCATTGGGAAATTTCCAATGACACATGGGTGGGTGGTATCTGATTCTGGGATGCAAAATAAACTCATGTACCAAACAACAAAGTGGTGGGTTTAATACTTTCTGTGGCATCCTTGCCTCATATATGAAACAATGTTAAAACAAAATGTCTGTTAGCAAAATTAATTACAGTATAGTGTTGGGATCCTGGAACAGGGAGGAAAATAGGGCTTGGGAGCCAACGTGTTAGAGTGTTGAACAAAACTATCACAAGGGCAGCCATTCCTGTATCCATTTTCTGATCTTATGAATTTGTAAAAGCTGACCAATACATCAAAGTATTTGAAATGTTTAGTATTTACTAAATCCATATTCTTGAAATTATATGATGGATTCAGAGTGTGTCACATCATTTGCTTTCATTCCAATTCCAGATCATAGTTTCTGTTTTGGAAACAATTATCTTCATTCAGTTTCCTGATCTCCTATACTAAATTTGTTATAAGTGACCCATTCACCAAAGCAAGGTCACATCACTTTATAGTTCATATAAACTCTAGTAGAGCTTATTTCATATTCAGTTTCCCTATCTTATATAGTAAATTAGTTATACTTCAAGACAATGTCTCATCACTTTAGAATTCAAACTTGACCTAGTAGAGCCTATTTCACATTCAGTTTCCTTATACCTTATACAAAATTTGCTATAACTGACCCATACACTAAGATATTTGAAGTGCTTAGTATTTATTAATTCAATATTCTGAATATTTATAATGGATTCAGGGTAGGTGCCATCATTGCTTTCATTCCAATTCCAGATCATTGTTTCTGTTTTGGAAAGGTTTATCTTGATTCCTATTTCTTAGAACACTTCATAGAGGATGTTTTCATTTTGATGATGGATTCAGGGTAGGTGCCATCATTGCTTTCTTTCCAATTACAGGTGATATTTTCTGTTTTGGAAAGGTTTATCTTGATTCCTATTTCTTAGAACACTTCATAGAGGATGTTTTTATTTTGATGATAGATTCAGGGTAGGTGCCATCATTGCTTTCTTTCCAATTCCAGATCATAGTTTCTGTTTTGGAAAGGTTTATCGTGATTCCTATTTCTTAGAACACTTGATAGAGGATGTTTTCATTTTGATGATGGATTCAGGGTAGGTGCCATCATTGCTTTCATTCCAATTCCAGATCATAGTTTCTGTTTTGGAAAGGTTTATCTTGATTCCTATTTCTTAGAACACTTGATAGAGGATGTTTTCATTTTGATGATGGATTCAGGGTAGGTTCCATCATTGCTTTCATTCCAATTCCAGATCATAGTTTCTGTTTTGGAAAGGTTTATCTTGATTCCTATTTCTTAGAACACTTGATAGAGGATGTTTTCATTTTGATGATGGATTCAGGGTAGGTTCCATCATTGCTTTCATTCCAATTCCAGATCATTGTTTCTGTTTTGGAAAGGTTTATCTTGATTCCTATTTCTTAGAACATTTAATGTAGTGTCCACACTGACTCAACAGATGTCAGCTTATATAAATCTGGGCATTTCTATGACATCAAGATATAGTGGCGTCACCTACCATTACCTAGGCATACTGTTATCCTATTACTTTTGGTACATCAGGGTATTTTATCTGGTGTTAGATATATTCAAAATCCCAATATGCAAAAATGGAATCTTTTATTTAAATGGGTGTTTCTGGATTTTATGATAAAGGATTCAAGAGGCTGCTATTGCAATTTATTTTATGTGGGTTTTCTTACTCTGCCAGTGAAAGTCATAATTTTCTTTGATTAGCTGATAAGATAGTTTGTCAAAATGATAGAAAATATATCAGATGAGAATTGTTTCACTTCCTTTATAATCATCTGCATATTGTATTAAATTACAATCTGGTTCAATAATTTTATGAGTTCAGTCAGTATAAACATATATATTTTTAATATATAATTATTATTTCTTCTATGTCATATATAAAATTTTGATTATATATATATATATATATATATAGGCTAAGATGATGAAAAATATGGAAAAGACAAAGCAAAATCCGAATATGCAAGTTTACTGGTTTAATGTTGTTTTACTGTCGACGTCAGACGTTTCGGTCTAGTAGACCATCTTCAGGACATGGTTATTGGAAACATATTTATATTTAAGTCAACATAAAGAGACGATAGACACAAGAATATGCAAGTTTACTGGTTTAATGTTGTTTTACTGTCGACGTCAGACGTTTCGGTCTAGTAGACCATCTTCAGGACATGGTTATTGGAAACATATTTATATTTAAGTCAACATAAAGAGACGATAGACACAAGACTAGTCAGAAACAGAAATACTGAAATTTTAAAGTCAGCGTTCCCTTTTTTGGATTCGTTCATGCGGGCGATGCTGCGAAAACACACTCCCAAGAAAGTGACTTTATCTTAAGTGGAAAAGAGGAATTCTATTTGAATCTAGAGCTTATCAGTACGTTTGTCCAGCATTAATCTTGCCAGGAACGGGGAGATGTTAAAGAAGCCGGGTCTAGCATTTACTGTACGTGAAGTGGATATTATGCCTGCCTCATAAATCCGTCTAAGGTTTTTATTATGGATATATTTTAAAATCTTCACAGAGTCAAAATCGAAGATATATGTATAGATATGTGTGTGTGCGTGTGTGTATAGGTGTATCCAAAACTTTAGGTAGATATGTTTGCATATATATATATATGTGCATATGTGTTTATATGTGCGTGGATATAATGCATATATATATATATATATATATATATATATATATATATATATGTGTGTGTGTGTGTGTGTGTGTGTGTGTGTGTGCGTATATGGATATTGTGTCATGTATATAGGATTACATGTAGTCTGAGCATGTAAATATGTGTATATATAAATGTAAATATTTGTGTGTTAGTATATGTAATAAGTGTAAATATATGTAAAAAATAGTAATATAAATAAATATGCAGGTGTAGGTTTTTATGATTGTAGAAATTTTTTTGTGTATTTGTATATATATATATATATATATATATATATATATATATATATATATAAATATATGTGTCTATATATATGTATGTATATATATATATGGAAAGTATTCTAAGGGAAGGACTTAAAGGTCTTTTATTAATGTTTTATCTTAATATTCTCTAATTAGAATTGTGGATTTTTTTTAATCTGCTGGAGGTAATTTCAGTTTAAATTGATAAATTAATTTAAATATATTACTATCACTATATATTTAACTATGAATATGGATAGTAAAATGTTAAAATTAATAATATTTACTTTGATATTTATAAACTTAAGTCATCACCTAACGTTAAACATTAACTGTGAACTTTATGTAAAATTTAAAGAGATATAAATATGAATATGTGTAAAGAATTGAAAACATATATGTAAGTACTGATATATGAAAGTACACGAGTACCTGTGTATGTGACTATGTGTGTAATTGCACTTGTAAATCAACGTATGCATATATGTGATTTACATAAGTGTATGTGTGATAGATATATATGTATATGATAAAACAAAATATATATATATATATATATATATATATATGTGTATTATTGTTATTTCTTTCAACTTTTTCCACAGTTACCATTTTTTTGTATTAGTATTTGTTTTTGCACAATATTGTCTTATTTTTATTTACTGTTTTTGCTTACCTAAATATATATTTATCAACTTTGCCTTTTATAATCACATTTATAATACACACACACCATTAAACTAGTTTATAAAAACTAATTATACAGTAACATCAAACTAAATGAAAAATATTATAAGGAAACTAACAATATCACCTAATGACAAAAACAAAGAAATGAAACTCATCATAAAATAATAATAATAATAATAATACTGAGAAATTGTCCAAATACAAGGTCCTGCAGATCAAGATTAAAAAGATGTGGGGAATGAAGACTTAGACTGTAGCAATAGTAATCTGGGCCTCATGAGAAAAGGAATGGACAATTTTACTAATTGTATGTTGATATTACCTGTCCCAGATAACATCAACATACAAGTTGCCCAGAATATTGCCCTACTAGGAACATCCCATTTACTATGAAAAATGCTATCAATTAAGTGACAATTCTTCTATAGGGCTTAAGGACCATAGTTTGGACCTGGCTTTACAGGATATAAAGCAGGAAACATAACATACACAAATGATAAGTATAATAATAATAATAATAATAATAATCAAGATAACATATTTCACAACCACTATATTATCATACCAATTAATATGCCATTTATTTACTAATAATTCAATTAAATTGCATATCACCAACCAACAAAAAACCCCACAAATCCTTGATAATAATATAAAAAATATGGCATCACAGGTAAGTGTTTTCATATATATATATATATATATATATATATAAGCAGCAAATGATATTGAGCAATGTGACATACAACCCAATATTAAAATCTAAAAAATATAGAGTAAATTCTTGGTTGAGGAAACTGACTACTACTAACCACTAATCTTTTAGCTCTATCTTTATCCAACCCTTCTCTCTCATCTTCCCTCCCCACTACCAATCTAAAGTGTATGTCCAGTATACTTTCTCCATTTGTGAAGGAGGTTTTCTGATGAGCTGAACATCTTGCTGCTCATGAAATAAAAATTATAAACAAAATAGATAACTAAACTCTCCATCTTCTTCTTATCATTGTAATGCTCTGTAGTCTACATTGAGCTCTCCCTGTATTTAATTCCTCCTCAGAATTATCCCTTCTATTCACAAACTGGTAAAATGTATAATTATATATATATATTATAATTATTTAAAAAAAATATGTTTTCATCATGACACAGAAGTATTACCATGTTTTGAAACCAAAACCTAAATCTTAAATTTAACTTAAAATTTAAAGTTTCCATTTCATTTTCAAGTGATGTTGAATAACTTTTGAAATAATGATTTACTCTTTTTATAAGCTAAATAGTATTAGATAGTTTAAGTCGGTGGGAGAATGAGATTACAAATTTTTTAAGGGGATGTTGATTTTTTATGACTTAGGATACAAGTATAATTTAAAGTTGCAAAATAAATATCAGTTAAGGGTTACGTGTGGATGTGAAATTTCTTGTTCATATTGGCTTCCTTAGTTGAGAATGTGTCATTACTGTCTATTTTTTTAAATACACGACAATACAATTGGTATTTTTACTTATTTTCTTACTTTATAAAATACACATTGGGATTTTCTAAATGGGGCTTTCAAATATGATTAAGTTATATTATTTTATATTTTTATTTATAAAGATCTATAATACTATATTTATTATTAAACTAGATATGGTATTGTAAAATTAAAATATTAGAAATTAAGTACACATTTTTTTACTTTCTTATTTTTGGTCAAATAATAGATATATAATTATGCAATTTTTAAAAAATAATTATCATTTAATGAAAACATATTACAATGTCTACAGAAAACAGTTATTTCATTTCTTTGATTTAATAAATTTTTACTTTTCAGAAACTTAATAATATATAACTTTTCATGTAGGCACAAAGGACATGGGTCATTTAATTCTTGTTCATGTTCTTGTTTTTTTATTAGTTTTCATTTTACTGTGGGTATTTTATTTGTTTCTTTTAAATGCCAAAAATATTTGGAGGGGGATGTTTGTTTGCAATACTTATTATTATTGAGGAAGACAGATGTTGGCTTAATCTTAATTTAAATCTATTTTTAGTACTCCCAATGTAAAACTTTTCAATATTAGGATTCTCAATAGATGAGATAGTGCACTGATAAAATATTATGCTCTATTGTGTATCGAGCACTGTTTTTAAAAATGCTAAAGAACTCTGGCTTATAAATATGACTGTTCTTTATATATATGCACACAAATATGGGGGGATAATGAAAATTATTGCAAATCACTTCCCAAATGAACAAATATCAGATTTCTTTGAATTCCTTTTTAGTCAGGCCGATGACTATATAGGAAATTAGATACAAACTGAATTCAACATATATTAACAGAGATAGTTAAATATTTTAAGCTAGTCAATTCTGAATTATTGAAGTTGATAAGATCTCACCAATATCCTCAAGTATACTCTCAATCATTTTTAATATTCTTTAAGAAATTATTCATGGAAACACAAACGGGTGCTGGAGGTTCTTTTGAGGCTATCAAAACATATAAAAGTATTTAAAAAAATAACGCCTGTTTAAAAATATCAGTCGGAATTCCTGGTGCTCCTGTTGTACATCTCGAGATGCTTGACAAAATCGAAAGTATAGTTGAGTATAGTTGCTGCACAAGATCTTTTATAGCGTCACAAAGCGTTTAATACTCAGAGGTCAGTGGTTCTTCTTCTGTGTTAATAATGTGAAAGAAGTAACTCGCATGTGAATTTGATTGCCGCTAAGAATCTTCGACGAGGTGCAATATGCATGCGCCTTCATTCAAAAGTGAAATACAAGGATGCAGACTATAATATATAGAACTAAAATGGGAATCCTGAGATTTTGAATTCATTTTGGCATACCTTTTGGTGTATCTAGTATTACACCGATGCAGTGTGGCTTCCCTCTGTCTTTTCTACAAATATTTCCACAGCAACTGCTATGACGAACTTTCTTTCCTGGTGCCCCGACTGTATGAATGCTACGAGATTGGATAATAGGTTCCACCCTTTTACTGTTGAAATAGTTAAATGTAACTGCCACTTCTACTTCAACAGTTTTGTTTCCCGCTCTTTCCGCCTGTGGGACTGCCTTCCATTCACTTGCTTCCCTGACAATTACAATCTTCAAAAATTTAAATGTAACGTCAATCACCATCTTCTAACTTCTTCAAGCCTGTTCATCTTTTATCCTCCCTGTTCTCAGTTTTTTTCTCTCACTTTCATTCTCTGTAGCCCCCTCCCCACCTTACGTGCTAGTGGCATTCCCGCCTTGCTTAGGGTGAAATGATTAAAAAAAAAATTGTAATTAAAGAAATTAAATTGAAAAAAAAGTATTATATATTTATTTATAGTAAATTGAAAATTGCATTATAAAAAAAACTTAAACACAACGTAAGTTATTGTATATATTTCTAATATAGATGTATATTGAAATTTATGTTTTTACCAATTTATCAACATCAGTTGATTAATACTAATTTTATTCCTGTAATTCTTACTCCTAAACAATATTGTTTTGATTACTGAAAGTACTGAATGTTCTTCCCTTTCATAAAATTAAGACTATAATTATTAATTATTTTTTAATTTTGAAATTATAAAAATTTCTATGTCTTATGAGAGATATAACCTCAAAAGAGAAATAATGGTAGGTTTGTTGTTTATCAACCCATCATGGGACATTTAAAGATGAAACAGTCTTAAATTGCATAAAATTTAAATTGTATTCAACTACAGATTTTTTGTAAGCAAATATTGATATTTTTTGTATGTAATCAAATGTTATCAAATATTGATATTCTTTGTATATAATCATATGCTATCAAATATTGATATTTTTGTATGTAATCATATGGTATCAAATAAGGATATTTTTTGCATACAATCATATGCTATCAAATATTGATATTTTTTTGTCTGTAATCATAAGGTATTAAATACTGTTATTTTTTTACACAATCATATCATATCAACTATTGATTTTTGTAAGTAATCATATGCTATCAACTACTGATTTTTTTTATAAGCAATTATATGCTATCAAATACTGATATTTTTTTACACAATCATATGGTATCATTTGGCATTTTGTAGCTCTTAATAAATTTTGTCTTTTTGTTATCTCTCCTAAATCTTGTTCTGCCAACCATTTACTCAAGCTCATTCTGCTTCTTCTATGTGCCATGTGCCATCAGGACGTAAGTGACCATGGCTCTCCACAATTTCCCATTCTTTGTAGCTCTTAATAAATTTTGTCTTTTTGTTATCTCTCCTAAATCTTGTTCTGCCAAGCATTTACTCAAGCTCATTCTGCTTGTGCCATGTGCCATCAGGACGTAAGCGACCATGGCTCTCCACAATTTCCTGTCCTTTGTAGCTCTTAATAATTTTTGTCTTTTTGTTATCTCTCCTAAACCATGTTCCACCATCCATTTACTCAAGCTTACTAGGTAGCTCATATATTTTCCTCCTTGTCTCTTGTCTTCAATCTACTCTTTGAGTATCAGATTTTCCAAGCCCTCTTTCTTCATTATGTGCCCTAGAAATTTCAACTCTCTCTTCCTGATGTTTAGTGTAAGTTTCCTTTATGTTTCTACTTCCTCTAAAAATTCATTTTTGTTTACATGTTCATTCAATGGCATCCTCAGCACCCTCCTGTAGAACACATTTCTGTTGCTTCAAGTCTCTTCTTCATCTGCAAATCATTCACTGACATATAGGAGGACTGATATTACATAAATGTTCAGGACTCTTTTCTTGTTTCTAATAAAGTTTTTCTGTTTCTTAATATTCTTCTTAGCTTTTGGAAAAGCATCTCTGAGTAAAGTTTTGGAAGAAAAATTGACTGGCCTCATGAATATAAACTGGAAAAATACCAAAAACAGAACAAATTACTGAAATTATGGCTAGGAAATAAATTAAATTTCCTAGTGAAGTGAGATGTCAAGAATATTACTCCCAATATACTTTGTCACACCTGGCTAAATTTAGGATGAATATAATGAAAATGTGGGAATAGATTAAGTAATAAGACAGCATTTGAATGGAATTGTTCTTTTTACAGAAAGAAGCAGATCTACAAAAATTTAAACCAGTGTCAATCATAATTTTTTATCTTCTTAATTCTTGTTCATTACTAACGTTTTTCTTATATTCTCTCACACTTAGTAGCCTCACACATCTTAGTGGCTTTATTGCTTTGCTTGGGGTGAAATGATTAAAAACAAATCTAAAGAAAATTGGTGATATAATAATGTATTAGTAGAGTGTTTAAGATTAATGATAATCTTATCTTAACCCTGAAGCCATGCCTTAGTCACTGCTTCTATTTTTGTAGCATTAGTTGTATGAATTTTTTTTTTATTATATGCTTCCAGAAACTTTTGGTGACTCTGGAAAAGACAGTTTTATTAAAATACCATGCAGAGTTAGAAAGGTAGTGAGCAATAATTTGGGATAGCATAATAACTGTCACACAAGATTTTCTGATGAAGTTATCTACTGAAAATGTATAGGAATATGTAATATACAAATGATATGAAAATCAATTGATAATAAAAGTCTGTCACTGTATAGTGTAACTAATAATGGAGATAAAAACATGTATTCAACAGTATATAAATTCCTGTTCAAATGTGATTAGTGTCAGTTTACTGTGACTTGTATTTTCTAATAGTGTTTATATGTATTGAGTACTATGTCTGATTTACATATAAAACGGTCAAAGGAAATGCTGATTAAGTCAACAAATTATTGTCTGGGAAGTTTTATAACAAATGATTGAAAATATGATGCCAAAATTTATAGGTGTGTTGGAATAGTGAAAAATGCTTTCCAAAAACTAAGCAAAGGAACAAGAATATTTTCATTAGAAACAAAAGAGTGCTGAAAGATTATGTAATATCAATCTTCATAACTGGCATTGAATGATAGAAAATTTCTTTACAGAAGAATAAACTTGAGGTAAGAGAAATGTAGTTTTACAGAAGGATGGTGAGAATGGCATAAACAGAACATGTGGAGAATGAAAACAAAAAAGGAAACATACTTAGAAAAAGACAGTTGTAATTTTGGGGATAAATAATGAAGTAGTAAGGCTTGGAGAATTTGATACACAAAGGATATATTGAAGGCAAAGGAAAACAGCAAGTAACCTACTTAACTAACTTGTATAAATGGATATCAGTACTGGAAGTAGGAAGTATATTAAAATAAAAAAAAACATTGCTAAGGTCTACAAAGGACAGGAAGTTGTAGAGAACTAAAATAAAAAGACACAACATATGAAAGAAAAACACTGAAAAAAATAATCTGCCAAGAGCAAATAAAAATATACTAAAAAAATCTAAGCGTTAAAAATTATTCAAATATCCAGTCAGAATCAGATGATTTCAGGATGTGTTTCCTTTTGGCAAGAAAGCAAACCTTGATGTTTTCTGTATGCAAGAGGTGCACTGACTTTCACATTTGGGATGCAACTTCTATTGCACTAGCCTAAAGAAGAAAAGACAGCATGATGTTTCACATTTGGGATGCATCTTCTATTGCACTGGCCTAAAGAAGAAAAGACAGCATGATGTTTCACATTTGGGATGCATCTATTGCACTGGCCTAAAGAAGAAAAGACAGCATGATGTTTCACATTTGGGATGCATCTTCTATTGTGCACTGGCCTAAAGAAGAAAAGACAGCATGATGTTTCACATTTGGGATGCATCTTCTATTGCACTGGCCTAAAGAAGAAAAGATAGCATAGTGTTGAAATTACAATACACAAATCATCAGATATTGTAATAGAAGATATCCTACACCAGTACCATCCAATATTTTTAAACACCAATGCTTTTTTAATGGGAAGAAGATGTTACCATTTAAAACAGAAGCCTCAAACAGCAATGAGGAACTATTGTTAATTTTTGTTATTCAAAAAGATATTCTGTCCTAAACTTATGGTTTGCCCACCCTATTAAACATCGGATAACATGTTATAGGTCAGATAAAGTAACCAAAAAGATTATTGACCTAAGCATTTTTTATTCTTGACTTAGGCAAATTGTGACAGAGATGGAGGTATATATTTCCTACTTTGAATATGATCACTGGCTTCAAACAAATAGCTTGCTTTTATTCACATAAACCACAAAAGAGACCTAGATGCAGAATTAGAGCCCTTGAAAGACTAGCAATAAACTAGGGGTAAAACTGATGTCCCTAAATCTTGATCATAACACAGAAGAATCAAATATAATAAAATTATATCCTTTTTAAACAAAGCATATGAGAACATTTCAAGATATAAAAAGACTGTCCAGCCAGTGAGACAACAATCCTCATTGAACAAGATTGATAGAAGAAAGAAACAGAAAAGAAACAAAAAGAAAGGTAGAATACTAAACAATTAATAAATAAATTTTTTTTAAATAGTTAATGCTCAATATTTTTAGAAAATAGGAAATCAAATTAATGAAGCCAAACAGAATAAATTATGCATTTCAATATGAAGTAAACCAAAAAATCACAATATTATACAATCAAAACAAAAACAGAAGAAATGTCCTGATTTAAAAAAACACTGAGTCAAATTTAACCCTGACCATACTAATCTAAAGATGCCAGATGAGATACAATATACACTGGTATACATCAGTGCATTACAAAGTCTGTTTCTTTTGTAACCTAGAAATGCTTACTGAATGAGGAATAACCAAAACAGAAGTTGCAAATGAAATGGTAATATTTATAACATCAAGAAAATACAATATTCACCAGCAGTGTGAAGTAAGTAAACCACTGCTATTGGTGGACTACTTAGACAGCATATTACCCTCACTTACCAACATATTTATGTGGAATGAGACATATCCATTTAGTATTCATAGGTATGGTATATAACATTACAAAGTCTGTTTCAAATTACGGTCTGTTTCCAAAACTTTCACATTACAAAATCTGATTCCAAAATTAAACAACCATGTATCTTACAATGAGAAAGTCAAGAAAGCTATAAAAAATAATAATTAATCTGCAATGTTATTGATCCTGACCAGGCATCTTGGCTTCAGTCACTTTTCCACCACTGTAATGTAGTTTTCCTGGGCCTTTTATATAAATATTTTCATAGTAATTGTTTTGATGAACTTTCCTCTATGGTACCTAGACTTGATGAATTTAAGTGCAGTACTAGATTGGTAGCAAGGTGTCATCATTTTACAGTTGAAATGGTTAGATGCAACTGTAAGTTCTATGTTAATAGTTTCTTCTATCATACTTCTCGCTTGTGGAACTCTTTTCTGGTTTCTTGCTTCTCAGTCAACTTTGAACTTCAAAAATTTATTTGCAACATCAAGCATTATCTTATTAATTCTTGTTCTTTTATTGTCTTCTCTCCTTAAAATATATTTTTTTATATTCTCTAACACTTCTGTCTTAGTGGCTTTATTGCCTTGCTTGGGGTGAAATAAATAGATTTATAACACGGCCTCATCATTTTACATTTGAAATGGCTAGATGTAACTGAAAGTTCTATGCTAACAGTTTCTTCTCTTGCACTTCTCACTTGTGGAAATTTCTTCAGGCTTCTTGCTTCCCAGTCAACTTTAAACTTCAAAAATTTAAATGCAATGTCAATTGTTGCTATTATTATAAATACCTATTGTAAATTTATTCTTATAACACACACTTGTACTTGGTATAACATAATTTGTTAAAGTATCTTTTATACGTAATGCTTTCTGAGGACCAACTTCTCGAGAGTTCCTCTCTGCGGCTGCTCGGTCTCACGCTGTCCGCTGATCTGAGATGGAACAAATACATCGAGTCAATTGCATCATCCACCGCAAGAAAAGTTGGTTCCCTGTGCCGAGCCAGGAAATTCTTCTCCCCTGAATCGATCCTCCAAGTCTATAAGTCTACCATTCGACCTTGCATGGAGTATTGCTGCCATTTATGGTCTGGGGCCCCTGCGTGTTGCCTCGGGGTTCTTGATAAGATCCAGAGACGGATATGCAATGTGATTGGCCCTGATCTGTCATCTCGTCTGCAGTCGCTCTCTCACAGACGCAATGTTGCATCACTCTGCCTTTTCTACAAGTACTTCCACGGTAATTGCTCTGAGGAGTTGCTTTCGCTTGTCCCTAAGCCTCGTGAATTTAAGCGTCCTACGAGGCTGGCATCCCGTTCCCACCCCTTCACCGTTGAAACTGTTAGGTGTAGACGTCTTTTCTACTCCAATAGCTTCATGTCTCGCACATCTCGCCTATGGAACTCCCTTCCCTATTACTGTTTCCCTGACAAATACAATCTCCAACGGTTTAAGTGTAGCGTCAATCGTCATCTCCAGTTGCCTTGATCTATCCACTTCCTGACATCTTCCATTCCTATCTGCTCTCGCTCTATATCTCCCGTAACCTCCCCATCTCGATCGGCCCTCCGTCCTTCTCTTTCTCCACATCCCTTCCTTTACCACTCCTATCTGCTCTTCCTCCAACCCTTCTGTAACCCCTTGCGTGATAGTGGCCACCGGCCTTGCTCGGGGTGATACGCTTAAAAAAAAAAAAAAAAAAAAAAATGCTACTGCTGTATGTCTTTATAATTAGTATGAAGACTGACCCCAATGCGACTACTCTCAACTTCATATATATAGAGCACTTGATAGTATAGGATGAGTTCATAGAGTTACTGGGGGTGTACTCTTTACTCCACAATAGTTATCTTAATTCTTGTTTTTTATTGTCTTCGCTCCTTAAAGTATATTTTTCTTATTCATTTATAATATTCAGTAACCCCCTTGTGTCTTAGTGGTTTTATTGCCTTGCTTGGGGTGAAATGATTAAAAACAAAGAGATAATTCACACTGTTTAATAATAATGTCTAGCATAATATCAAATAATGTTGGATTAAAAAATAAAATATATTAATTCTATGAAAATTGCTTTGTTTATGGTTCATATAGAAAATTGAGTAGATACAGGCTTTCAAGATCTGAACAAAAGGGTATGTATTATATAAAAGTCTAATTGAACTTTACTGGGTTGTGGTATTCTTTGGTCCTGATTGCTAGACAGTGATTTCTAATAAAAATGGGTACACAGCTTTTAACCCAGCTCTGCAGAGCACATTTTCTTTTTTAAGACACACAAATATACAGATGTAATTCACATGATTTTACAAAATATGTGGCATGTACTCAAATATGGTATCCACAAGAATAAAGTTTACAGTAAGTAATACTGTGAGAAAAAGTAACACCATGAGGGGCAACTCACTCAGTCAGAAATTTGGAAACAGCATACTGTACTGCTTGGCATTTGTG
Organism: Acanthosepion esculentum; assembly: GCA_964036315.1. Lineage (NCBI taxonomy): Eukaryota > Metazoa > Mollusca > Cephalopoda > Sepiida > Sepiidae > Acanthosepion > Acanthosepion esculentum. Next base: position 51,416,016 of record OZ038520.1, on the reverse strand, counting down.
CAGGAAGCTCTAATATAAACATTTCAGAGTGTTTGGGTGTCAATCTGAGGATGCTATGTCCCCAAAAAATGTATCAAGAGTGATGAAAACCAAATATCCAGTCAACATCATGGTGTTTGAAGTAATCACTAGTGATGGCAACATTATGCCTTCATTCATCTTCCCACAGGACTCAACATGGAGACCTATATCAAGTGCCTTGAGAGGGTAGTGCTGCTGGATGACTCTATGTCTGGCAACAGGACTCTGCACCATGCCAAACAAGCAGGAGAACTCAGTCATGGCTGTCAGACAATTTCTGCATTCACATCACTCCTTACATCTGGGCACCTAACTCCCCAGACTGTATCCCAGTTGATTATTATGTGTGGTATCAGTTAAGTGAAAGACAAACAAAATTCGATATAATACCAAAGATGAACTGAAGGCAACGATAATGACAGTATTCACCTACTTAAACAAGGATACTGTCCAGAAGAGTTGCAGGAGATTCTGAAGTTGTCTGGAGGCCACAGTTGAAGCCAAAGGTGATGTTATTGAATAAATTTACTCTTTAGTATTTAAGAATATTTTTGCATAATTTTGGTAAATATATTGGTTAAAATGAAATGCAAGTATTATTATAATTTTTGTGTCATTTAGATAACAATTCATCCTTTGCACACTGTATATATATGATGAAAATATAGTTCCAGACTGGGGTATAATAATAAACTACATTTGGTAGCAAGGCCTCTGATGGGGATATGGGAGGTTTTGAGGAGTGTTAAACTACCTCTTAACTGCTGTTGTTCCCAGGTCCAACTGGACTCCAGCTGGGAGCAACATTAGGGTTCCTGCTATGGGTAAATAGTGAAACCCCAAACAAAAACCACTATGAAAGTATAAAATTACATTTTTTATTAAAAAGAATTACCAACGACACTTATTTCCAACAATAAATTTTATTGGTAGTATAAAGGCATAGAAATGCATTCAAAATATTTAGACTTTGGCATTAAATAATCTTTAGAGGTTGATATGCAGCTAAATAAGATCAATCAAACCAAAAATAAAGTTTTACGATAAATTTATGGCTTAAAGTGCTCAATATAAGGGATAGAGTGTATATAAATATCAAAGTGGACATTGAAGTCACCACCCAGTCTGTTTCATACTTACATGCAATCTTCAGGCCATATGCATATGGTTTGACAATTGCATTTAAGGATGAAACAGAGAGGGTGTTGATTTCAATGTCCATTTTCATATATATATGATCATTTAAGTTATTTAAGGTATACTATATTTATGGCTTAAAGTGCTCAATATCAGGGATAGAGTGTATATAAATATCAAAGTGGACATTGAAGTCAAAACTATTAATGACATTTGAGCAATACAAAGACAACAAAATGATAACATTATTTGCAATAAGATTTCTGATATTTCACTAGGTTTTTCACTAAACTGAAGCCTGGAGAGAAATGATTTAAAGTTCAAATTTTCAGTTACGCCTGTGCCCTTTTTCAATGAGATGAAGAATGAACAAAGAAGTGGGATTCACTCTCCCAAGGAATGTTGTCGTTGGTTAGACAGCCTACCCCCACCCAGTAGCAATGAATTTCTCTGAATAAAAAGACAACAAAATGATAACAATATTTGCAATAAGATTGCTGATATTTCAGTAGGCCTTTTTTCTAAACTGAAGCCCGGAGAGAAATGATTTAAAGTTCAAATCTTCAGTTACGCCTGTGCCCTTTTTCAATGAGATGAAGAATGAACAAAGAAGTGGGATTCACTCTCCCAAGGAATGTTGTTGTTGGTTAGACAGCCTTCCCCCATCCAGTGGAAATGATTTTCTCTGAATAATTGCAAATTCCTGCTTAATCTCTCAATGTGTGTTTTTATTTTAAACATATTTTTCAGCTCCGATCTGTTTCTTTCTTGTTGGCTGTTGAATGAAGATACTAAACCATACATCTGATGTCATCATATATATATATATATATATATATATATATATATATATATATCTCAATATGTGTGTTTGTGAAATTTGTATGTATATAAATATAAATATATATATCCAATTTATTATATATATTATTTATATATTATATATGTACTGTATATATTGGAAAATACTCAAGAATTGTCATATTTAACATCAATCCTACTAAATATATATATATATATATATGTATGTATACATATATGTACTGAAAAAATCAATCTGCTTATTTTTTTATATATTTTTACAATGTGTACATGTGTTGCTGAACATCCAGATAAAATTTGTAGAGAAAGTATGTAATATAAATATATATATATATATATATATATATATATATATATATATATATATATAAATATATATATAAATGCAATATATGAATAAATATATATGTATATATATATATATATATATATGTATATATATATATATATAAATGCAATATATGAATAAATAAATATATAAATAAATATAAATATATATATAAATGCAATATATATAAATATGTAAATATATATAAATATATATATATAAATGCAATATATATATAAAAATATACAATATATATATAAATGCAATATTTGCAATATATATTTAAATATATATATAAATATATATACATATGCATTTTATTATATGTATTATTTATATATTATATATGCGTGTTGCTTATTAGTAGGTGCTCAATATCAGTGCTAGAGCTAACGTATTTAACATCAATCTAACTATATATATATATATATATATATATATATATATATATATATATATATATATATATATATATATGTATGTTTGTACTGACAAAATCAATCTGCTTAATTTTCCGGATAAAATTTGTAGAGAAACTATCCATAATATTTTTATTTGTGTAATTTTTGCTATCTCTCATCATTATCAGGAATGTTAATGTTATGTTAATTTATTGCGAAGACAAATAAAACTAATAAAACTAATAAAACTTTTATATGTTATAATTGATAATATTAACATTCAATTCATAATAACCATAGATGTATGAAAGTACTCAAATAAAAACATTATGACCTTTCGATACTTTCTCTATAAATTTGATCCAGATGTGTAAGAACTTAGATGTAAACTGGAAAGATGTAATAAAAAACTAATTTATTTTAAAAAAACTAATTAATTATTAATTTTAATAAGACTTGTTTGAATCCTTGCTACCTCAGTATAATATATCATTATATACATACATCTATTGTATACATGATGGCTGTTGACTCATTAAATGAGTATGACCATCACTGACAAGTTTGATGAATTTTTTAAGTTCTCCTGAGAATAAAAATGCCCTTGAAGCTAGTAAGTGACTTGCAATGCATATTGCAAATGTGGTAAAATAAGTTGTTTTGTACAGGGCACAGTCGGAACTTGTATAGGCTTTGCAGTATAAAACTACCTTCCTGAATATTTTGTTGATAGTTATGTAGTTGATTTGGATTTTCGTTTCTCCCACTGCACTTCTCCATGTCCATATTTATCCAAGGTGTTCTTAAAACCAGGTGTTGGTTGATTTGCTATATTAATTAGTGAGAATTAATTGGAGATAACACTTTACAGATATTAAAACTGTTAACAATTTTCTTCTCTATTTTGCATGTATTGAAACTGTCAACAATTTTCTTCTCTATTTTACAGGTATTGAAACTGTCAACATTTTTCTGATCTATTTTGCAGGTATTGAAACCGTCAACATTTTTCTGATCTATTTTACAGGTATTGAAACTGTCAACAATTTTTTGCTCTATTTGAAAAATAGAGGGCACCTACACAAACAACAAGACAGTCTATGGTGGGTGACCCTCATGAACGTGTTGACCCTGTGAAAGACAGTTCACTGGCATGCTTTAATAAGGAAAACTCCAAATATACTACTAGAGGTGTGTCTCAAACAGGCACTGGCATCAAGAGAACATTGCCAAAGAACTTTCAGTACCCTGTTTGCAAAGCCACTTCCATGTCATTAGAGCTGGGTAGCTGTG
>OZ038520.1:51187014-51397014 GCA_964036315.1 Acanthosepion esculentum | reverse complement strand
AGAAATGTGGTTCTTCAGAAAGATACTGAGGATACCATGGGCCAAACATGGGAGCAACAAATTTTTGGAGAGAATGGAAACAAAAATGAAATATACTTAACATAAGGAAGGGAGAATTGAAATTTCTAGAGCACATACTGAGGAAAAATGGCTTGGAAAATTTGAAACTTACAGTACAGAAGGCAAGAGGGATACAGGAAAACAATGCATAAGCTACATAGTGATAAGAAGATTGAGCTTGAGTAAATGAATGGTGGAACATGGTTTAGGAGAGATAAACATAAGACAAAATTAATTACGAGCTACAAAGGAGAGGAAATTGTGGAGAGCCACCATGATTGCCAATGTCCTGAAGGGACACAGAACATTGAAGAATGGACTTCAGTAAATAGATGGCAGAACAATGTTTAGAAAAGATAATGGAAAGATAAAATTTATTAAGAGCTACAAAGACAGTAAATTGTGGAGAGCCATGATCGCCAATGTCCTGAAGGCACATTGCATATAGAATAACTTTGAGTATGGATGGTGGATAAAAGGTTTAGGAGAGATAACAATAAGACAAAATTCATTAAGAGATACAAAAGAGAGGAAATTGTGGAGAGTCATGATCGCCAATGTTCTGAAGGGAACTGCCCATAGAAGAAGAAGAAGAAGAAGAAGAAGAAGAAGAAGAAGAAGAAGAATGCGCTTGACTAAATGGATGGTGGAACAGTGTTTAGAAAAGATAAGTGAACGACAAAATTTATTAAGAGCTATAAAGGACAGGAAATTGTGGAGAGCCATGATCACTAATGTCCTGAAGGGACATGGCACATAGAAGAAGTAGAATGAGCTTGACTAAATGGATGGTGGAACAGTGTTTAGAAAAGATAAGTGAACGACAAAATTTATTAAGAGCTACAAAGGACAGGAAATTGTGGAGAGCCATGATTACTAATGTCCTGAAGGGACATGGCACCTAGAAGAAGTAGAATGAGCTTGACTAAATGGATGGTGGAACAGGGTTTAGAAAAGATAAGTGAAAGACAAAATTTATTAAGAGCTACAAAAGGCAGGAAATTGTGGAGAGCCATGATCACTAATGTCCTGAAGGGACATGGCACATAGAAGAAGTAGAATGAGCTTGACTAAATGGATGGTGGAACAGGGTTTAGAAAAGATAAGTGAAAGACGAAATTTATTAAGAGCTACAAAGGACAGGAAATTGTGGAGAGCCATGATCACTAATGTCCTGAAGGGACATGGCACATAGAAGAAGTAGAATGAGCTTGACTAAATGGATGGTGGAACAGGGTTTAGAAAAGATAAGTGAAAGACAAAATTTATTAAGAGCTACAAAGGACAGGAAATTGTGGAGAGCCATGATCACTAATGTCCTGAAGGGACATGGCACATAGAAGAAGTAGAATGAGCTTGACTAAATGGATGGTGGAACAGGGTTTAAAAAAGATAAGTGAAAGACAAAATTTATTAAGAGCTACAAAGGACAGGAAATTGTGGAGAGCCATGATCACTAATGTCCTGAAGGGACATGGCACATAGAAGAAGTAGAATGAGCTTGACTAAATGGATGGTGGAACAGGGTTTAGAAAAGATAAGTGAAAGACAAAATTTATTAAGAGCTACAAAGGACAGGAAATTGTGGAGAGCCATGATCACTAATGTCCTGAAGGGACATGGCACATAGAAGAAGTAGAATGAGCTTGACTAAATGGATGGTGGAACAGGGTTTAGAAAAGATAAGTGAAAGACAAAATTTATTAAGAGCTACAAAGGACAGGAAATTGTGGAGAGCCATGATCACTAATGTCCTGAAGGGACATGGCACATAGAAGAAGTAGAATGAGCTTGACTAAATGGATGGTGGAACAGGGTTTAGAAAAGATAAGTGAAAGACAAAATTTATTAAGAGCTACAAAGGACAGGAAATTGTGGAGAGCCATGATCACTAATGTCCTGAAGGGACATGGCACATAGAAGAAGTAGAATGGGCTTGACTAAATGGATGGTGGAACAGGGTTTAGAAAAGATAAGTGAAAGACAAAATTTATTAAGAGCTACAAAGGACAGGAAATTGTGGAGAGCCATGATCACTAATGTCCTGAAGGGACATGGCACATAGAAGAAGTAGAATGAGCTTGACTAAATGGATGGTGGAACAGGGTTTAGAAAAGATAAGTGAAAGACAAAATTTATTAAGAGCTACAAAGGACAGGAAATTGTGGAGAGCCATGATCACTAATGTCCTGAAGGGACATGGCACATAGAAGAAGTAGAATGAGCTTGACTAAATGGATGGTGGAACAGGGTTTAGAAAAGATAAGTGAAAGACAAAATTTATTAAGAGCTACAAAGGACAGGAAATTGTGGAGAGCCATGATCACTAATGTCCTGAAGGGACATGGCACATAGGTGAAGTAGAATGAGCTTGAGTAAATGGATGGTGGAACAGGGTTTAGGAAAGATAAGTGAAAGACAAAATTTATTAAGAGCTACAAAGGGCAGGAAATTGTGGAGAGCCATGATCACTAATGTCCTGAAGGGACATGGCACATAGAAGAAGTAGAATGAGCTTGACTAAATGGATGGTGGAACAGGGTTTAGAAAAGATAAGTGAAAGACAAAATTTATTAATTAATTTATTAATTTTTTAAGGAAATTGTGGAGAGCCATGATTGCATACATCCTGAAGAGACATGGCACATAGAAGGAGAAGAATGGGCTTGAGTATATGGATAGTGGAACAAGGTTTTGGAGAGAGAAAAAAAGAGGAAATTTATTAAGAGCTTCAAAGGATAGGAAATTGGGGAGAGCCGTGATTGCCAACGTCCTGAAAGGATACATCTCTTAGAAGAAAAAGAAAAAGATCTTATACTTTGATGGTTATATATGAGTAGGCCTTAAAGGTAACCAGTAACAAATATTTGATATAGCAATATGACACATTTGTCACTTGATGATCTTAATTAAAATAAACATGATTGTAAATGATTAAATTGTGATTACAATATTAAAAGAAACAAAATCAATTAAATACAATATCAATTTCATATTAGTAGAATTTAGAATAGTATCCAAACAAAAAGTGGACAAATGTGAATAGGTAGAAAAACTTTTTTAATGACATGTTAGGTTGGTATCCTCCAGTCAGGACACAGTTTTGTCTTTCATTCTGATGTGAAGGCATGAACCTTGCACACTAAGGCAAAATCCATTGTCAGTAAAAAAAAGTTTTGGCATCGTTTCATTTTTCTATATTATTAAATGCAGTTTTAGTTTTCCCTTAAGTATCAAAATAAAAAAATTTACTCTTCCAAGAATAGACTAAAATTCTCATTTCTACATTTTAAATGATTCCTTCTCTTACCATCTTAATATTGTGTCATCATTTTTATTGTATTTAATATAATGTTTTGGTTTTTATGTTCTCTCAATTCCAATTTGGTTTGTTAAAATTACTTGTGTTGGAAAAGCTATGAGTTAAATTATAGGACTTGTATCTTGTCTTTAAATAACCTAAAAATTACTGATAAGGCATGAATACACCTCCTCCCCTTAGCTGTGGGTTAAGTAATAGGACTTGTATCTTGTCTTTAAATAACCTAAAAATTACTGATAAGGTATGAATACACCTCCTCCCCTTAGCTATGAGTTAAATTATAGGACTTGTATCTTGTCTTTAAATAACCTAAAAATTACTGATAAGGCATGAATACACCTCCTCCCCTTAGCTGTGGGTTAAGTAATAGGACTTGTATCTTGTCTTTAAATAACCTAAAAATTACTGATAAGGTATGAATACACCTCCTCCCCTTAGCTATGAGTTAAATTATAGGACTTGTATCTTGTCTTTAAATAACCTAAAAATTACTGATAAGGCATGAATACACCTCCTCCCCTTAGCTGTGGGTTAAGTAATAGGACTTGTATCTTGTCTTTAAATAACCTAAAAATTACTGATAAGGTATGAATACACCTCCTCCCCTTAGCTATGAGTTAAATTATAGGACTTGTATCTTGTCTTTAAATAACCTAAAAATTACTGATAAGGCATGAATACACCTCCTCCCCTTAGCTGTGGGTTAAGTAATAGGACTTGTATCTTGTCTTTAAATAACCTAAAAATTACTGATAAGGCATGAATACACCTCCTCCCCTTAGCTGTGGGTTAAATTATAGGACTTGTATCTTGTCTTTAAATAACCTAAAAATTACTGATAAGGCATGAATACACCTCCTCCCCTTAGCTGTGGGTTAAATTATAGGACTTGTATCTTGTCTTTAAATAACCTAAAAATTACTGATAAGGCATGAATACACCTCCTCCCCTTAGCTGTGGGTTAAATAATAGGACTTGTATCTTGTCTTTAAATAACCTAAAAATTACTGATAAGGCATGAATACACCTCCTCCCCTTAGCTGTGAGTTAAATTATAGGACTTGTATCTTGTCTTTAAATAACCTAAAAATTACTGATAAGGCATGAATACACCTTCTCCCCTTAGCTGTGAGTTAAATTATAGGACTTGTATCTTGTCTTTAAATAACCTAAAAATTACTGATAAGGCATGAATACACCTCCTCCCCTTAGCTGTGGGTTAAATTATAGGACTTGTATCTTGTCTTTAAATAACCTAAAAATTACTGATAAGGCATGAATACACCTCCTCCCCTTAGCTGTGGGTTAAGTAATAGGACTTGTATCTTGTCTTTAAATAACCTAAAAATTACTGATAAGGTATGAATACACCTCCTCCCCTTAGCCATGAGTTAAATTATAGGACTTGTATCTTGTCTTTAAATAACCTAAAAATTACTGATAAGGCATGAATACACCTCCTCCCCTTAGCTGTGGGTTAAGTAATAGGACTTGTATCTTGTCTTTAAATAACCTAAAAATTACTGATAAGGTATGAATACACCTCCTCCCCTTAGCTATGAGTTAAATTATAGGACTTGTATCTTGTCTTTAAATAACCTAAAAATTACTGATAAGGCATGAATACACCTCCTCCCCTTAGCTGTGGGTTAAGTAATAGGACTTGTATCTTGTCTTTAAATAACCTAAAAATTACTGATAAGGTATGAATACACCTCCTCCCCTTAGCTATGAGTTAAATTATAGGACTTGTATCTTGTCTTTAAATAACCTAAAAATTACTGATAAGGCATGAATACACCTCCTCCCCTTAGCTGTGGGTTAAATAATAGGACTTGTATCTTGTCTTTAAATAACCTAAAAATTACTGATAAGGCATGAATACACCTCCTCCCCTTAGCTGTAGGTTAAATTATAGGACTTGTATCTTGTCTTTAAATAACCTAAAAATTACTGATAAGGCATGAATACACCTCCTCCCCTTAGCTGTGGGTTAAATTATAGGACTTGTATCTTGTCTTTAAATAACCTAAAAATTACTGATAAGGCATGAATACACCTCCTCCCCTTAGCTGTGGGTTAAGTAATAGGACTTGTATCTTGTCTTTAAATAACCTAAAAATTACTGATAAGGTATGAATACACCTCCTCCCCTTAGCTATGAGTTAAATTATAGGACTTGTATCTTGTCTTTAAATAACCTAAAAATTACTGATAAGGCATGAATACACCTCCTCCCCTTAGCTGTGGGTTAAGTAATAGGACTTGTATCTTGTCTTTAAATAACCTAAAAATTACTGATAAGGTATGAATACACCTCCTCCCCTTAGCTATGAGTTAAATTATAGGACTTGTATCTTGTCTTTAAATAACCTAAAAATTACTGATAAGGCATGAATACACCTCCTCCCCTTAGCTGTGGGTTAAGTAATAGGACTTGTATCTTGTCTTTAAATAACCTAAAAATTACTGATAAGGTATGAATACACCTCCTCCCCTTAGCTATGAGTTAAATTATAGGACTTGTATCTTGTCTTTAAATAACCTAAAAATTACTGATAAGGCATGAATACACCTCCTCCCCTTAGCTGTGGGTTAAGTAATAGGACTTGTATCTTGTCTTTAAATAACCTAAAAATTACTGATAAGGCATGAATACACCTCCTCCCCTTAGCTGTGGGTTAAATTATAGGACTTGTATCTTGTCTTTAAATAACCTAAAAATTACTGATAAGGCATGAATACACCTCCTCCCCTTAGCTGTGGGTTAAATTATAGGACTTGTATCTTGTCTTTAAATAACCTAAAAATTACTGATAAGGCATGAATACACCTCCTCCCCTTAGCTGTGGGTTAAATAATAGGACTTGTATCTTGTCTTTAAATAACCTAAAAATTACTGATAAGGCATGAATACACCTCCTCCCCTTAGCTGTGAGTTAAATTATAGGACTTGTATCTTGTCTTTAAATAACCTAAAAATTACTGATAAGGCATGAATACACCTTCTCCCCTTAGCTGTGAGTTAAATTATAGGACTTGTATCTTGTCTTTAAATAACCTAAAAATTACTGATAAGGCATGAATACACCTCCTCCCCTTAGCTGTGGGTTAAATTATAGGACTTGTGTCTTGTCTTTAAATAACCTAAAAATTACTGATAAGGCATGAATACACCTCCTCCCCTTAGCTGTGGGTTAAGTAATAGGACTTGTATCTTGTCTTTAAATAACCTAAAAATTACTGATAAGGTATGAATACACCTCCTCCCCTTAGCCATGAGTTAAATTATAGGACTTGTATCTTGTCTTTAAATAACCTAAAAATTACTGATAAGGCATGAATACACCTCCTCCCCTTAGCTGTGGGTTAAGTAATAGGACTTGTATCTTGTCTTTAAATAACCTAAAAATTACTGATAAGGTATGAATACACCTCCTCCCCTTAGCTATGAGTTAAATTATAGGACTTGTATCTTGTCTTTAAATAACCTAAAAATTACTGATAAGGCATGAATACACCTCCTCCCCTTAGCTGTGGGTTAAGTAATAGGACTTGTATCTTGTCTTTAAATAACCTAAAAATTACTGATAAGGTATGAATACACCTCCTCCCCTTAGCTATGAGTTAAATTATAGGACTTGTATCTTGTCTTTAAATAACCTAAAAATTACTGATAAGGCATGAATACACCTCCTCCCCTTAGCTGTGGGTTAAATAATAGGACTTGTATCTTGTCTTTAAATAACCTAAAAATTACTGATAAGGCATGAATACACCTCCTCCCCTTAGCTGTAGGTTAAATTATAGGACTTGTATCTTGTCTTTAAATAACCTAAAAATTACTGATAAGGCATGAATACACCTCCTCCCCTTAGCTGTGGGTTAAATAATAGGACTTGTATCTTGTCTTTAAATAACCTAAAAATTACTGATAAGGCATGAATACACCTCCTCCTCTTAGCTGTGAGTTAAATTATAGGACTTGTATCTTGTCTTTAAATAACCTAAAAATTACTGATAAGGCATGAATACACCTCCTCCCCTTAGCTGTGGGTTAAATTATAGGACTTGTATCTTGTCTTTAAATAACCTAAAAATTACTGATAAGGCATGAATACACCTCCTCCCCTTAGCTGTGGGTTAAATAATAGGACTTGTATCTTGTCTTTAAATAACCTAAAAATTACTGATAAGGCATGAATACACCTCCTCCCCTTAGCTGTGAGTTAAATTATAGGACTTGTATCTTGTCTTTAAATAACCTAAAAATTACTGATAAGGCATGAATACACCTCCTCCCCTTAGCTGTGAGTTAAATTATAGGACTTGTATCTTGTCTTTAAATAACCTAAAAATTACTGATAAGGCATGAATACACCTCCTCCCCTTAGCTGTGGGTTAAATTATAGGACTTGTATCTTGTCTTTAAATAACCTAAAAATTACTGATAAGGCATTAATACACCTCCTCCCCTTAGCTGTGGGTTAAATAATAGGACTTGTATCTTGTCTTTAAATAACCTAAAAATTACTGATAAGGCATGAATACACCTCCTCCCCTTAGCTGTGGGTTAAATAATAGGACTTGTATCTTGTCTTTAAATAACCTCAAAATTACTGATAAGGCATGAATACGCCTCCTCCCCTTAGCTGTGGGTTAAATAATAGGACTTGTATCTTGTCTTTAAATAACCTAAAAATTACTGATAAGGCATGAATACACCTCCTCCCCTTAGCTGTGGGTTAAATAATAGGACTTGTATCTTGTCTTTAAATAACCTAAAAATTACTGATAAGGCATGAATACACCTCCTCCCCTTAGCTGTGGGTTAAATAATAGGACTTGTATCTTGTCTTTAAATAACCTAAAAATTACTGATAAGGCATGAATACACCTCCTCCCCTTAGCTGTGGGCTAAATAATAGGACTTGTATCTTGTCTTTAAATAACCTAAAAATTACTGATAAGGCATGAATACACCTCCTCCCCTTAGCTGTGGGTTAAATAATAGGACTTGTATCTTGTCTTTAAATAACCTAAAAATTACTGATAAGGCATGAATACACCTCCTCCCCTTAGCTGTGGGTTAAATAATAGGACTTGTATCTTGTCTTTAAATAACCTAAAAATTACTGATAAGGTATGAATACACCTTCTCCCCTTAGCTGTGGGTTAAATAATAGGACTTGTATCTTGTCTTTAAATAACCTAAAAATTACTGATAAGGCATGAATACACCTCCTCCCCTTAGCTGTGGGTTAAATAATAGGACTTGTATCTTGTCTTTAAATAACCTAAAAATTACTGATAAGGCATGAATGCACCTCCTCCCCTTAGCTGTGGGTTAAATAATAGGACTTGTATCTTGTCTTTAAATAACCTAAAAATTACTGATAAGGCATGAATACACCTCCTCCCCTTAGCTGTGGGTTAAATAATAGGACTTGTATCTTGTCTTTAAATAACCTAAAAATTACTGATAAGGCATGAATACACCTCCTCCCCTTAGCTGTGGGTTAAATAATAGGACTTGTATCTTGTCTTTAAATAACCTAAAAATTACTGATAAGGCATGAATACACCTCCTCCCCTTAGCTGTGGGCTAAATAATAGGACTTGTATCTTGTCTTTAAATAACCTAAAAATTACTGATAAGGCATGAATACACCTCCTCCCCTTAGCTGTGGGTTAAATAATAGGACTTGTATCTTGTCTTTAAATAACCTAAAAATTACTGATAAGGCATGAATACACCTCCTCCCCTTAGCTGTGGGTTAAATAATAGGACTTGTATCTTGTCTTTAAATAACCTAAAAATTACTGATAAGGCATGAATACACCTCCTCCCCTTAGCTGTGGGTTAAATAATAGGACTTGTATCTTGTCTTTAAATAACCTAAAAATTACTGATAAGTTATGAATACACCTTCTCCCCTTAGCTGTGGGTTAAATAGCAGGACTTGTATCTGGAAAAATCATTGTTATTCTCATAAAAATTGATGATGCAATATTCACTTGCAAAAAAAAGAAAATTTCTTTTTTCTTACAATGTAAAGTATGAGTTAATACTCAACAGGGAAATTATTAATTTTTATTTTTTGCATGAACTGCTTTAACACAATATGATTCTGTAGTTCTCAGAAAACATTTTGCAACTGATTTTCAGTAATACCCTCAATGATTATTCTAGCGTGCAATTCCTCTAAAGATTGAGGTTTAGTTGAATAAACATTACTTTTCGCATGTCTCCATAAAAAAAAGTCCAGTGAAATCAAACAGAAAATCTGCAAAAAAAAATTTCATTTTCAAGTTTTAAGAAATTAAATGAAAACATAACAGGTAAAACAAATAATAAATAAATTTTCCAAAGCCAGGAAAAACCTAGACTTATCAAGCTTTCTTATCCTCTTTACAGATTGTTTATATCATGTGTAGTTACAAAGCTAAAATACTAAGGGTGGAACCAACAAAATCTTGTCTACCACACTAACAATATCCGGTTCTTGATAATGACTGACATGATTGATAGTACTTCAACAAAAAACATGAACTTTGGAGAATTTATCCAAAATTTTGATTTAGATATACAAATCCAGAACATGATCAGCCTTAACTCCAGCATATCAATGAGGGTCAACTGCCTGCCTTCACTGAGGGACTAAACATAGAAGTCATTCCCTGAGTCAAGATGTTAGTCCAGAGGGGGCTATACATGTTCCAGCAGGACTCTACACATAGCCTACATGAACAAGAAGTTGCTGGCCTATAATTTTAACAATCATGTCCCACCTGGTTTGAAACCTCTAGACTACAATGATTAAGGTATTATCAAGAGGGAGACCAACAGAGAGCCACAAAATACTAAGGACTCTGTTATAAAATAAAATAAGACATATCTTGGCTGATTTGCAGGCAAATAAATGAACATACTCAAGAGCGAGAGTCGGATGTGAATGGGACAAGGCCCGGTCACAAAATGACCATTATCATCGTTTACGCATAGGCCCGACGCACGAGTTCCGGTCGAAAAATAAAATAATATTTCAAAGTGCTTCTATTTTTCAACCAATAAAAATGCTTCCCTCCTAATTATACTCGTGTCATTTTTCGAGCCCATTAAGCCATAAAAAATGCCATGAAAAGGGTCACACAGGGAAGTACAAAGCAGTCAAGGGGAGGCTGGGGAAGAGATCTGTAACGGTCAGTCTGAGCGGTCAGCAGGAGGAACGCCACGCCAACCAGTGGGAACTACTATGAGAGATCAACCCGGATCGGCAGCCGGCTTATGAACTATACTACAAGGTATCTGTCCCAAAACCACACGTTCCTATTGAAATAAATCACGTAAATCTATTTCTGCTGTTGTATTTCTGTCTTGCAACCATATGCTTGTCTATAACAACTCCCTGAAGGTTGACATCAAGGAGCTGATAGCCAACACAATCTAAGCATACAATCTGAGGCTATATCACAAGTATTCTTCTTGTCAAGAGTAGTTTTATTTAATAACTTTTCCTATTTTTCTAAGTCAAACAAATAAATAAATGTATTTCGAAAATATATATGTAATATTTTTGTTATATTCTGTGCTAATAGGAATATATACTTGAAAAACAAGTAAAATAAGTAGAAGTTTATTGTACAAAACCAGTACAATAGGAATAAAGGAAACAGTTATGCACAAGGTCATCATAAGTCAATCCAGTAATGAGGGCTACTATTGGAAGGTTGGTAGTTCTCGCGTAAGTCTGAGTCGTACTCAACAGACCCTGTAGTCTGTTGACATACAGATACTTATAGGTAGTAACTACCTATAGTGTAATCACTCATGGGGGTGACAGGTTATTCCATTACATCAGTTTTCTTTTGAATATCTGTTTTTCTTCACATTATAAACTGTACTCAATTACATAATGTACACTGGGTATACATAAACACATAAGAGTGTACTGAAAAGTTCTTCACCTAACCAAGCAGGGATTTATACAATCCAGGAATTAAATTTTGATTTTGATCATTTGGGAAGATTTTGGGAAGTCATTCTGGCTGAAAACTTTTCAGCATTCCTTTGTACACTAACACATATATACACTTTAAAGTAATTGAAAAAACTATGTATTTTATGTAATTTTTATTGTGTAGACTTATTGCAGCTTGTCTGCTACTGGACATCTCTAAACATCCTTTAGGTGTTATAGCAATCAGTAGTATAAAAGCGAGCGGTTAAAGTAATCAACAGTATAAAAGTGAGGTGTTATAGTAATCAGTAATATAAAAGCGAGGTGTTATAGTAATCAACAGTATAAAAGCTAGGTGTTATAGTAAGCAGTAATATAACAGCTAAGTGATTTACTAATCAGCAGTATAAAAGTTAGGTGTTACAGTAAACAGTAATATAAAAGCAAGATGTTATAGTAATCAGCAGTATAAAAGCTAAGTGATTTAGTAATCAGTAGTATAACAGCTTGGTGTTATAGTAAACAGCAGTATAAAAGCTAGGTATTATAGTAATAAGTCAGTATAAAAGGTAGGTGATTTAGTAATCAGCAGTATAAAAGGTAGGTGTTATAGTAATCCGCAGTATAAAAGCTGAGTGATTTACTAATCAGCAGTATAAAAACTAGGTGTTATAGTAATCAGCAGTATAAAAGCTAGGTGTTATAGTAATAAGGCAGTATAACAGTTAAGTGATTTAGTAATCAGCAGTATAATAGCTAAGTGATTTAGTAATCAGTTGTATAACAGCTAAGTGATTTAGTAATCAGCAGTATAACAGCTAAGTGATTTAGTAATCAGCAGTATAAAAGCTAAGTGTTATAGTAATAAGGTAGTATAAAAAGTAGGTGTTATAGTAATCAGCAGTATAACAGCTAAGTGATTTAGTAATCAGCAGTATAACAGCTAAGTTTTTTTAATAATCAGCATTATAAAAGCTAGGTGTTATAGTAATCAGCAGTATAAAAGCTAGGTGTTATAGTAATAAGGCAGTATAAAAGCTAGGTGTTATAGTAATCAGCAGTATAAAAGCTAGGTGTTACAGTAAACAGTAATATAAAAGCTAGATGTTATAGCAATCAGCAGTATAAAAAGGACATAAATTCAGTGTGGTAGTAACAAAATGAGAATTGTCTAAGGGAGATTTCTTTTCTTGAGCAAACCAGTTTCTTAATTTCAACTAAAACACATGATGTGGCTTCACCACTAAAGATGACCATGTATATGTTTCTCTTCCCTTTCTCTCAGCTATCTCAACATCTTCTATTATTCTGAAGATTGTGTGAGCATGAAACTTGAGTAACGTCTTTCTAGGTAATCAAGACATTGAGCACTTTTTTACACACACACGCAATAAAATTGTTACTCAAGTCTCACGCGATCTTCAGATGACTAGAACATCTTCTAGTTATCTGAAAATTGCGTGAGCATGAAACTTGAGTAGCTCAAGTAACAACTTGGGCTTGGGTGTTTTTTTGCTCTGCCTAGGTAATCTAGACACTGAGCACTTTTCTTTACCGAGTAGGTAGGTGTTTGCCTTTAAGTCTTTTTCACTTTTCTTTCTTTGTTCAGAATATTTTCATGATTATAGTCTTTTGGGAAGTTGACTGTTGATTTCACCAATGTATTTGTTTTTCTCTAATATATATGTATAAATATATGTGCGTGTCAACTGAGATCAAATACAGATCAGAATGATAAGATAAAGAACAATTAAGAAGAAATTGAAAATGTTTTGATTTTATTTTATTATTTTCTCATGAAGCTTTAATAAAAGTGAAACATTAGATTTATAAATGTTTCCTATTTGTTCTTTATCTCATCATATATATATATATATATATATATATATATATATATATACATATTATCCCTCACTGGCAGTTGCATGACTCAGATTTTCATGCACAACGTATTCTTTCTGCTACTGGTGACGGATAATATATATATTTATTAATATATATTCAATAGCTTTGGTATATTACATTGAGTAGTATTTTATTAACACCAGCTTTTAATGTGCAATAACTTTATATATATATATATATATATATATATATATATATATATATATATATATATATATATATATATATATACATACATATATATATATATTCAACCATATATTGTTAAATATAACAGACAGAGAATGTCTATTATGTTTTATCAGTATGTCATCCTTGATGGTGAACATCTGCGTTTTAATGTCCATATAACCACTCCGATGATGGCTCATGACAGCCAAAAGCTTAGATCACCGATCAATATAATAAAGAAATATCCAAATGTTGGAAAATTTTAGCCTTAACACTTTATTTTTTATAAATAAAAATTTATGAACATTATATTTAAAAAAAAAAATGTAAGTAAATAAATGAATAAGTGCACAACGTAAGGTGAGGAGGAGGAAGATCAAGTATATTGGAAATGTATCAGTGGTGGTGGGATTTAAATGAAAGCTCTACATCTTAAATTTTGATCTTTTTTTAATACTACTGTTTTTTGACACTACCGATTCCTGGTCTAATTCAACTCTGATCATTAATTCCTTCATTACATATATATATATATATATATATATATATATATATATATATATATATGGTTAATGATCATACATTTATTAGAAAATATATTCTGTTTAAAAACAGGAGTCATAAAAATGACTTCAAATGTCCACATGTTTCTCTTCATACTCTGTTCATCCTGTTTGTCCTTAATGTTTCTTTTTCTCATATTCTTTCACAATCAATAACTTCTTGCATCTTCATCACCATTCAAACCAATGTGAACAATCCTTTCTTTAACTGTATAGTACGTGCTATGCATCTTACTCACTTTATTGTCTTACTTGGGGTGAAATGATTAAGTAGTTTATGGCATTTGAGTAAACAAAAAGTTAGCAGATACTTCATCTTTGAATATAATTCATCTTTGGCTTGCATTTAAAATATCAATATTGTGGCATTAGTCTACATACAATTACCTATAGTCTACAACATTTGAGTAAATATCAGACTACTCATTATCTCAACATTAGAACTAAGGTACCCAAACTAATATTCAGTACAACAATATTATAGAATTAAGCTCAGTGTATTTATAGCCCCTTGTCTTTGGGTAAACATTAGCCTATCATATACCTTAACTTTGTATGTGGGAGATATGTTTTGAATCATTTTTTTTTTGTAGTGAGGAAAGTAAAAGAATAGAGATATTTTATGGAATATATTCCATTAAACTGAGCAGTCTTTTCCAAACAGGGTTCCTCGGAACCCTAACATTCCGCAAAAGATAACCAAGGGTTCCATGAAAACAGGTGAGATGAGTTAAAACAAGTATCAAGAGCAAAGACAGAAATCGTCGTCTCTCAACTGAAAGTGTTTATCTAAAATTTGACCTTGAATTAAGTAATTGTGTAGCAAGAGACAGGCACACGCTTCACATTAGAGAAACATGTTTCACTTTATCAAATGGCTCTGAAAGTAACATTTTCTTATCCCATTTATTGGTTCACAGGACATTTTGCCTTGATTTACTTTATATCTTTTCAACATTGCCAGTAAAAGATAAAAATTTAAAAAAACTGATGCAGCAATTATCTGTTTTCAGTCCCTGTCTATATTTCTGAGATGAAGTATTATGTACATTATTTACATTATTCGGACTATTGTCTTCATCTTTGTCGCCATATTTATTACAACGCTTTGGTCGTTGTACGTTCCAACCTTCTTTAGGTAGTTGGAATGTCAAACTGAACCCTTTATTTTGCTCACTGGGGTAGACTGTTCTAGTTCCACATGCCATGTTTAATAGATGTCAGTTATCAGTAATCAACTGTTAATTTCCCTCTGATAGTTCTCCACTGCCTTAACCAGGTATTGAACTCACACTCTTTGGGTCCTGTCACTGGATCTAACTAACGCCTTTATCCACTGTGCCATGTGTATCTGAGTATTATAAACCTAATGTCTTCAGCTCATTTTTTACCAGTGCTCATATTGCAATTTTTGTTGTTAGTCTGAATAATGTAAATAATGTTTTCATTCTGTTTTCATTTATATTATAAGTATATGATATTGGTTACTTATGTTGATTTTTCATGTTTGAGTTTAGATTTTTTTTTTTGTGTGAATGAAAACTCCCTGATGAAGTATTATAAACGAATAGTATGAATTTTATTTAGCATTACCGAAAAATTTGACAGAGAAGTATTAGTTTTTTCTTAAAACAGTTACTCAAAAATATGATATTTACCATATAAACTATGATGAAAATAAAAATGAGAAAGATATGGTATATAATTTTGTTTTTGTGCAGGGGTTCTTTGAGACATGTAATTTATTTTAAGGGTTACACCAGGGTAAAAAGATTGGGAAATGCTGAAATAGAGTAATAAGTGGAAATGTGTGTGTGTGTGTGTGTGTGTGTGTGTGTGTGTGTGTGTGTGTGTGTGTGTGTGCGCACATTTGGCTTGATTGAATATGGAGGGAAAAGAAACGTTGCTGTTTTATAATTGCTGACAGTAACTTTATAAATTGCTGATAATAAATTAGTGAATGTGCTAACTGTCCATCCTGATAGTTGATATCTCAGTTGAACAATTTATTTAAAGAAAACATGGCTGTTGGAAGAGAATAGCCAAAAGTACTTCTGTATAATTTCACATTTATACTGGTAATAATCAAATTTTTGTTGTTGGGCGGGTCGGGACACAAAGGAAAGCACTAATACACACATTGAATAAGGAATTATTAGAGTGAGTCATAAGTAATTTTTATTTTGTAGAAACATCACACTTCACACTGCTTCCTTTCAGATAAACAATATGGCTTCCATTTCTCCATGTCTACTACTAATATGTTAACTGAATTTGTTTATCAAGCTTTGGATAAGAGCGGTGAAGCTCAGGCTGTGGCTCTCACATTGAAGAGAGTTTAGTATGCTGGCCTTCTCCAAAAACTCAAAGGTTACAGTGTCTCTGGACAAATATGTGGCTTAATCCAATTGTGCCTAACAAATTGTGTAATGAATCCCATATTGAACAGACATGTATCGGGTTATCTCCTCTTCGTTTCGTAACCCTTTCAACAGGGGTCTCTCTCTCCCACGTGTATAAATATTCGTTCATCCTTCTCTCTTTCTCTTTTTCCTGCTTACACCCACGTGTGAGCAACTACCTCGATTTCGGCCGCGGGCCGAAACCTCGCACGTGGAGCGAGGTACCAAAAACTTTCCCTAACATATCCAATATGTGAACTCTAATACACAACCAGCGTTTCCCATGTTCAGGGAACACGCTAAAAACAAAATTCACCCATATGGACATTTCAACTCAAACACACAACACAATAACTTTCCATACAGACACTAACGTTTTATTCATGTTTTAAACGATGTATTTGTAATTCTTGTATCAATCTGTTTGTCATTAATATATATTTGTTTTGTACATATATATCTGTCTTGTTCATTTTATTTTGCTTTCTTTGGACTCCATCATAGTCCAACATTACTATGTAGCGGGACTGGCCAGCAGGAAGTCTTAGTCCAGAGATTTTATCCTCACATTAACCCGCCGGTCCCCTACACATGATTTTAGTTAATTTTATATTAATGCAGGGGCCTCACAGGTCTCTATCCTTGGACCTATGTTGCTTCTCATCTTCATCAACAATCATCCTTATGTCATAAATTCCCAACTAGGTATTTATGTTGATGACACAACTATTTATCCATATCTTAGTAGCAAGTCCAGTAATTTTGGCAAAGTAAAACTGGCAACTGTTCTTGAAAAGTACCTCCAATCAATAGTTAACTGGGGCAATTAATAGGTTTTAAATTTTAATGCTTCCAAAACAAAAACGGCTAATTTAACCACCATAGAGAAACTTTTCTGTCATCAGTATGGCTGATGCTAACCTCCAGGGAAGCAATATTTTATGCCTTCTTGGGCTCATGGTTTCCACTGACACAATGTGGAGTGATTATATTGTATCAGTTACTAAGTTTACTACTAGTCAATTCACTGTGTTCTGCCAGATCTGATCAGAATCCACCTTGCACATTTATCTGGTCTGGTGCTGCTACTATAAATAATGAGATTCTTGACAAAATTCAACGTATTCAATCCTGGCTTGGCAGCTCAACTCCAACCACTTTATCCTCACATGGTATAGTTTCCTTCTGTCTTTTCCACAAATAATTTCATATATTTTTGAATTGGACATAGTCCGACAATTTATTTAAAGACATTTATAATATGTTTAACATTCTTTTTTATAGATACAAGTATTATTATAAAACAGAGCATTTGCTTAAATACTTGTATCTATAAAAAAGAACGTTAAACATATTATAAATGTCTTTAAATAAATAATTTCATGGCAACTGTTCTAATGAGATTTCATTCTGGTTGCCTTAACTGTATGAATTTAAGTTTAATAATAGATTGGCAATTAAGTCCCACCATTTTACTGTTGAGCAAGGTAAATGCAACCATATGTTCTATTCTAATAGTTTTTTTTTGTTGCACTTCTCACCTGTGGAATTCCTTTCTCCTATAGCATTTGGATATATATGTATATATCAGTTTTTTATGGGTATCCTATATTTACTGCATGGCATCTATGCCTGTTTAATTATAGTTTTCTGTCTTGAGCTTTCAGAATATGTAGCCTAGAATACCTAGATAAAGAACAATAAGGACACTGAAAAAAAACTTTTAAACTCTATCATTACCCCCATCATTTCATTCTAAAAATGAGAGAAAAAACACGCATAAAATGCATAAAATTAAAAAAGTAAGTACTAGTAAGTTTATAATTCTGCCAACAAACCATTTGTCCACCAAACTTGAAAAACATTTAAGTATACCAGACACTAAAATTATAACCCCTACCTTTAAGAGTGTCAAAGAGTTGGTGAGCAAAGAACATAGAATCAACAAAATGTATCAGATGTTGGTATATATAAAACTATCTGCAAGCAATGCAATAAGAAATATATAGGTGAGATGTCTAGAAAACTGAAAATCTACATTTATGAAGACAAGAGATCTTTTTTGGGGATAAAACATTAAACTACTTAGTAAAACATAAAAACAAAACAGCCATAACTTTGATTTAAAAAATGTTACCTTAGAAAAAAACAAAAACAAAAACATAACTGCAACCTAATTTGGAGAAAAGACCTAGAGGTAATATTAATAAATAATTAATACATAATATATAATTAATACATAATAAACACATATCAAATGTAATTTTTCATACAACCAATATTCATAAAACCTTTACTTAAAGAATGTAAGATGAGAAAATTTACAGATGATGCAACCTAATATTCAGCAGAGACAAATATTTGGAGGTGGGGTTGCAAAAAATTATAAATTTAGCCTTAAGTTATCAAAGGCCGCCAACATGGTTAGCAGAAAGAATATTTAAAATTTCCAGTACCTCCTTGCTTTGATAGTTTTTCCTTTCTTTTTCATTTCTTTCCTTATTGTATTTTGTTAAAATAAAACCCTACAAAAACACTACAATTGGTATGGCCTTGATATTACACATTCACTTCCAATATTCTTCATATTTATCATGAAATCAAGAAACAGCCGTTTTTAATACATACTTAAATTATGCTACCATTTCAATAATTAAATGCAGTAAACACAGGACACCCACACTACAAAATTGATATATACTATTTGCCTTCCTCTTTGGTACCTTGATTTCTTGAATTTAAGCATAATACTGGATTGGCAGTTAGACCACATCATTCTACTGTTCAAATTGCTAGATATAACTAAGTTCTATTTTAATAATTTCTTGTCCTTCTCACAGGTGGAATTCTCACCCTGTTTTTTGTTTTCCTGTTGACTATAATCTTCAAAAATTTAAATGTAACATCAATTGTCTCCTTGAATCCTGGTCTTTTATAGCATTCTTTGTTTCTTTTACACTCAATAACCATTTGTGTCTTAGTGGCTTTACCACCTTGTTTGGGGTGAAATAATTACAAAAATAATAATGTCAAAAAATTAACACATGATCACATTTTCTTTGTTGATTGATTTCACCCCAAGGAAGACAGTAAAGTCACTGAGATGCAAGGGGTCACTAGGTGTGGAATAGTTAGAAACAGGAACATTGCTAAGGAGCAAGAACAGAGGAAGAGTAATCAGGAGGACAGTAGATAGCTATCGATATTGCAATCAAATATTTACAGATTAAAGTTGGCTGGAAAACATGGATCTGGAAGAATTATGGTTACATCTTGCCAGCTCAACTGTAAATTGGTGAGATCTTGTTGCCTGTCTAATTTGAAGAGTCTAAGCACCATATTGAACAGCTCATGCAAACAATTACCATGAAAGTATTTATAAAAATGGCACAGTGGTGGGAAAGTGACTGAAGACGAGCTGCCAGATCAGGACCAATAATATTGCTGATTCTTCTTTAGATTTTAAAAGGAGCTCTAGATAAATAGCAGGGACCCGGATCATATGTTGCAGCAATATTCTAAGCATGGATGAATCGTAGACTTATAGATATGTAGGATAGATTCTGGAAGAGAAAAATTGTTTCACACAGCACAGTGAACCAATTTTATTAGCAGCTGACTTAGCAATGAATTCAGTATAGACTTTACACTTCATTTCAACTGAGAATGTTAGCCCGAGAAGGTGCAATGAGCCACTTTCCTGGCAGTTAGCATCAGCCATGCTGATGTAAAGCAAAGAGGGTTCCCTCAGATGATCAATAGAGAGCAGTTAATTTTGGAAGCATTAAAATTAACAAGCCATCCGTTGCCCCAGTTAACAACAGACTGTGGGTCATTTTAGATATCAGCCAGCATTTTGACCTTATCAAACTGGTCAGACTGACTATTGAGACATTAGTGTAGATACCAAGTTGAGAGCTAATGCCATCGGGAGGGTCATTAATAAAAATCAAAATCAAAACAAAGTAGGACTAAGGATGGATCCCTGGGTGGTATCTGCATTAGTATGAAAGGAACTGGAAGAATAGTTGTTCAGGATTACTTTCATTTCATGATTCGATATGAAAGATTGGATCAATTCAAAAAAAAGTGTCTGGAGACACTGTAACTTTACTACTTGACTAATGAAAACAAAGCAACATAATTGTTCCTTATTTAATCATGTAAGACTGACTCCAGCAATAAAACCATTATTAGTCTGAAGACATTCCTTCTTGAAATGAAACATGCCAATAAGTTCTTCCCATTTTGTTATTTGCTTATCCAAAATTAGTCTGATATGTATATTTGTCTATCACATCTTTCTATGAATGAGTTTTAATATTTATATTTTATTTTTCTGTGGAGAAATTGCAATTGAAATATATATATATATATATATATATATATATATATATATATATATATATATATACTTTGACTGTATATCCATCTTTTTAGACGTATTGCTATTTTATATATTATATATACATACATATTTTATAGGATTATGACAAAAAAAATCTGTCACTGCTTGTATCAATTCTATTAAATTTCTGATATTGGCACTTTATTGCAAAGACTGCTTGCCTTAAATGTCTTTTCTTTCAGACTTCCACTGACTGACAGTGTTTCTGGCTTTATAAAATCTTATTGCTATTATATACATTTGTATGTGTTCTGTACCATATATATTTGTATGTGTGTGTCCTCTAATATGAACTTTGAATGGCATACAATTTAACCTGAAAGGTTAACAGCATATCACCTTTTCATATCATATTTCCACACTTGACTCATTGCTCAGTATGACAGTGCCTCAAAAGAAGGGAACCTAACATGAGGGTCAATGTTTTCAGGAACTGAATTCCATTTCAATGTTCAAGTTATTGTTTTTTTTATTGCTTCTGGCAGTTTACTATCTTCAACTTCATTTATATGCTATATGTTGACAATCATGGCTCTCCACAATTTCCTGTCCTTTGAAAGTCTTATTAATATTTGTTCTCTTACTGTCTTTCTCAGTCTCTGAGTACTGTGAGTGTTGCATTCTCCAAGTGCTCTTTCCTTTGCCCCAAGAATTTCAACAGTCCCTTTATGATTATAAGTATAAGTATCCTTTTTGCTTCTATTTTTCTTGAGATTTCCTCATTGCTCTCATGCAGTGTCCATGGTATTCTTAGCATTTTTCTCAAGAACCACATTTGTTAATTCAATGTTAAGGAAATTATCCATCATTCACTGCCACAGAAGAGGATTAATTTTACATATCTGCTCAACACTAATACTTTGCTTAGCTTTTGGAAGGCATCATTCACTATTCCAATATGCACTCGAATTACAGTGTCACATTTTCTGTCGTCTGTTAAAACATTATCCAGATAAATTTCTGTACTTGCTTGACGTTGCCATTTCCAATTTCTAGCTTGCATCATGGGGGTGGTTCCTTTTACTGACAGCCATACATTTTGGCTGTCTTACAATTAATGTTTAATCCTTTAAGTAACAATTCCTTATATATCCATGTTTGGAATGAAAATAAAGAAGAACTTTTGTGTACCTGTTGAGATTAAGTGCTATATATATATATATATATATATATATATATATATATATAAAATGAATCATCATTATTGTTAAAGAGAAAGTGAAGGAGGAAGGAGAACCTAGAAAATTAGAAATTTCTGTAAAAAAAAAATGAAATGATTAATAGTATAGCAATATAAAGGAAAAGCAAAGCATGAACTTACCACTAAAAATTCTTTTTTGTCAACAATTTGATTACCATCTGCATCAAACATGTTAAATGCAATCCTAAACCCAGAATGAGGTTCTGAAATTAGATTAAGAAAATAAAGAAAACAAAATTATGGTTTTATGAGAAAACAGTAGAAATGTTATATTGGTACAGTGGATTCCACTTAAGCAAAGCACACACTGGGACCATGAATTTTAGTTCTGACAAGTGGTCATTTCATTTGAATGAATTTGCATAAAATGGACAAAATTATTTTATTCTTTACTAGTATAGTTAGATATTACAAAATTTAACCAGAATCCACTGTACATTATACAGTGATAATTTCAGATCAAAATTCATTTAATAACCAAGTGATTGAATAGATATTTATTGATTCACTATCATGTTCTTCTATGTGCCGTGTCCCTTCATGACGTAGGCGATCATAGCTCTCTACAATTTCCTGTCCTTTGTAGCTCTTAATAAATTTTGTCTTTTTTCTGTCTCTCCCAAACACTGCTCTGCCATCCATTCACTTAAGCTTGCCAATTAGGTTATACATTGTTGTCCTCTTTCCTTCTTGCCTTCAATCTGTCCCTGTGAGTATCAAATTTACCAATCCCACTTCCTATATTATGTGCCCTAGGAATTTCACTTCCTGATTTTAAATATAAGGGTCCTTTTTGTTTCCATTTTCTCTAAAACTTTGTAATTACTTACATGTTTAGTCTATGGTATTCTCAGCATCTTTCTGTAGAACCACGTTTCTGTTGCTTCAAGTCTCTTCTTCATCTGTGAGGAGATTGTTCAGCATTCACTACCATATTAGAGGACTGATATTACATAACAGTTCAGTACTCTTTTCTTTGTTTCTAGGAAATTGTCCAGCATTCAATACCATATAGGAGGATGGATATTAAACCATCTTTCACTATCCCAATATGCTTTCAGCTTTCAGTGTTACACGTTCCATCATCTGTTAAAATGCTTCAAAGATATTTAAATTGTTATATTTGTTTCATTTTGGTTTATCCTTAATTTGTATGTTGGGCTGTTCCTTTCGTGAACAATACATTCTGTCTACTTGCAATTGATAGTTAGTCCTTTCTTCTTGCTTTCCTTCACTGTAGGAGTTCTTCTAGTTTCCTTTCTATGACTGCTATCAACACTGTCATCTGCATATCTTATATTGTTAAGATTATGGCTGCTGATAATGAATCCTGGTAGGAATTGTAATTCTTTCAGAATCACTTCGCTGTATAGGTTGAATAAGTGTGGTAAGAATACACATACTAGTCTTACGCTCCTTTCTATTTACTGAACTCATTTTCTATCCATATGCAGGCGGATTGCTAACAGTATAGGTTCTGGGTTTCCCAAATATCCTTCCCAAATATGTCGAGGTTACCTAGCAGTTCCAACAGTTCTTTGTTACATACATTATTAAATGTTTTTGCATAATCTATAAAACATCACTACATCTCTTTCTGTATTTGTAATGCTCTTTCTGATATCATTCTCAACATAAATATTGCATTCCTTGTTCCAGTGACTTTAATGAACCTGCACTATTATCATATTTCACCAATATAGATATAATAAAAAATATATGACTGAATGACTTCTGACTTCTTGTCACAATTCAGCAGTTTGTGGTTAGCTTAAGTACAAAGATAACTTTTTCTTTCATCAGTTTCTATATTTTCTGGTGAGTTATTGTAAACATGATATAGTAACCTAGGTGAATAAAATAAGAGATTCCATTTATCAATGAACATATTGGTTCAGTGCATGTTGTAGTACAGGGGTGAGTAACCTTTTTCATGGAGATCTGCATCACTGTTAGTCCTGTGTAAAGTGGGTGGTATCACAATAACAATTTGCATTTCGCAATGACAATATACGAGGGTCATTCAATAAATAAGTTGAATTTTTCAGTATAAGGACTTCTAATACAGATAGAAGCTTACTCTTTTTTATTTTTTTTTGTTTTACTTCTTTTTCACATGGATTTAATTTCTTTTGCAGATTAAAAAAACTTTGAGAGTTTTGGCGATTAACAAAGATGGCCGACCAAGAAGCATGCTCCAGGATTGAACAGCGGTCAGTTATCAGGTTTTTGGTTGCTGAAGGATGCAAACAAGTTGAAATTCATAGGAGAATGTCAACTGTGTATGGTGCCACATGTTTCAGCCCAAAAAATCTCTACAAGTCAGCTAAATTGTTTAAAGAAGGACGGAGCAGTGTTGAGGATGAAGACAGGCCTGGGAGGCCTACAGAAGTGAGGTCTCCTGATGTGATCGAATCAGTCAATGACCTCATTCAGCCTGACAGAAGGGTGACAGTGGATGACATTGCAAGGACTTTGAGCTTATCTGTTGGGACAAACGCAGGGGTCATCAGTCAGAAGGAGTCATCTTGCATCATAACAACGCAAGGCCTCACACAGCAGCCCAAATGTTGCAGACCATCAACGAGCTGGGCTGGGAACTGCTCCCTCATCCACCTTACAGACCTTGCCCCTTCACACTTTCACCTGTTTGGTCCCTTGAAAGCATTCACGAGAGGCACAAAGTTTAAAAGTGACGATGAAGTTAAAAGTGTTGTGAGTGACTGGCTGAGACATCAGTCCAAAGATTTTTACGCTGAGGGAATACGGAAGCTTGTGCACAGATGGGAAAAGTGTATGACAGTGCTGGCAGACTATGTTGAAAAATTAAAAAAAAAAGTAAGCTTCTATCTGTATTAGAAGTCCTTATACCGAAAAATTCACCTTATTTATTGAATGACCCTCGTAAATAACAATCCCACATGCACATGTTATCTGTACATTTATTTGCTTATTAGATACATTTTGTGAACAGATTTCATAAATATATGAGAAATTATTTCAGTATATAATAGATCTGTTACTACTAGTTAGATTAGTAGATCTGAAAAAATATTTTACAATAATCAGAAATTCTTGATAATCTCATAAACCTATTTACACAGAAGCGTATAAATTTTTATGTCAGTCTGAAATGATTAGGCATTAACATCAACAAAGTGTGTGACATTGCAATCCAGACGTATTAGATCACTGGTATTTAGAAATATACTGAAAAAAAGGATCTTAAAGAGTGATGATTTGAGACAATTTGAAGTCACTCAAACTGTCAGAATAAAAAAATATTTTACAATAATCAGAAATTCTTGATAATCTCATAAACCTATTTACACAGAAGCGTATAAATTTTTATGTCAGTCTGAAATGATTAGGCATTAACATCAACAAAGTGTGTGACATTGCAATCCAGACGTATTAGATCACTGGTATTTAGAAATATACTGAAAAAAGGATCTTAAAGAGTGATGATTTGAGACAATTTGAAGTCACTCAAACTGTCAGAATAAAAAAATATTTTTAAGGAAAAACCCTTTTTTTGTAAGTAAATTTAATTGCATGAAGGAGAATGAAAGATTAAGTTTGTTTTTCTCAATTTGTAGAGGAAAACTGAATGAGGTGTGTGATATGAATATGGAAGTAGGTAGTAAACATAGATAACAAATGTCGTTTTTTATATGGATAGGTTAAGATTGAAACAGAATCAAGGTGTAGTGATTCTTGGAAAAAAGTTGAGTCAATTGAAATTTGAAATGAGTAAGAGGGTCATCAGATTGTACAACTTTCGAAAGTTTTCTGATAACAAATTTAAAATTTTACTACATGCAATTTATTGGTTATTTTAAAAAATAAACTGAGATAACTTGGATGAGAAGGAACTCGATTCAAAGTATAGTAGCATTGGAGATTCAAATATAACCCAGTTCATTACTTTAAGACCAGTCTGTCAACCCTGCTTGTAGGTCATCAGTATTCGATTAAGAGCTTATTAAATGGAGATAGGGTTTAGTTTTGTTTTATAATAAGAGACTTTTTACTACAAAAATTGCATATATTTCTCTACTCTAAGAAACATATAGACTGGATTGTAGGACTGGTTATCGGTTTGAAAAATGTTGTGTTTGCTTCGATTGACTTTCTATGCTACTTTTTAAAATAAGTTGGGTTAAGTTGGACAATGAATGAGAAGAAAGTCAATTGAAAATGGAATAATTTTGATCATTTTCAAATCTAGCTGAATTCCTGACTTGTAGTCCAGCCTGTCAACCCTGCTTGTAGGTCATCAGTATTCAATTAAGAGCTTATTAAATGGAGATAGGGTTTAGTTTTGTTTTATAATAAGAGACTTTTTACTACAAAAATTGCTTATATTTCTCTACTCTAAGAAACATATAGACTGGATTGTAGGACTGGTTATCGGTTTGAAAAATGTTGTGTTTGCTTCGATTGACTTTCTATGCTACTTTTTAAAATAAGTTGGGTTAAGTTGGACAATGAATGAGAAGAAAGTCAATTGAAAATGGAATAATTTTGATCATTTTCAAATCTAGCTGAATTCCTGACTTGTAGTCCAGCCTGTCAACCCTGCTTGTAGGTCATCAGTATTCAATTAAGAGCTTATTAAATGGAGATAGGGTTTAGTTTTGTTTTATAATAAGAGACTTTTTACTACAAAAATTGCATATATTTCTCTACTCTAAGAAACATATAGACTGGATTGTAGGACTGGTTATCGGTTTGAAAAATGTTGTGTTTGCTTCGATTGACTTTCTATGCTACTTTTTAAAATAAGTTGGGTTAAGTTGGACAATGAATGAGAAGAAAGTCAATTGAAAATGGAATAATTTTGATCATTTTCAAATCTAGCTGAATTCCTGACTTGTAGTCCAGCCTGTCAACCCTGCTTGTAGGTCATCAGTATTCGATTAAGAGCTTATTAAATGGAGATAGGGTTTAGTTTTGTTTTATAATAAGAGACTTTTTACTACAAAAATTGCTTATATTTCTCTACTCTAAGAAACATATAGACTGGATTGTAGGACTGGTTATCGGTTTGAAAAATGTTGTGTTTGCTTCGATTGACTTTCTATGCTACTTTTTAAAATAAGTTGGGTTAAGTTGGACAATGAATGAGAAGAAAGTCAATTGAAAATGGAATAATTTTGATCATTTTCAAATCTAGCTGAATTCCTGACTTGTAGTCCAGCCTGTCAACCCTGCTTGTAGGTCATCAGTATTCGATTAAGAGCTTATTAAATGGAGATAGGGTTTAGTTTTGTTTTATAATAAGAGACTTTTTACTACAAAAATTGCTTATATTTCTCTACTCTAAGAAACATATAGACTGGATTGTAGGACTGGTTATCGGTTTGAAAAATGTTGTGTTTGCTTCGATTGACTTTCTATGCTACTTTTTAAAATAAGTTTGGTTAAGTTGGACAATGAATGAGAAGAAAGTCAATTGAAAATGGAATAATTTTGATCATTTTCAAATCTAGCTGAATTCCTGACTTGTAGTCCAGCCTGTCAACCCTGCTTGTAGGTCATCAGTATTCGATTAAGAGCTTATTAAATGGAGATAGGGTTTAGTTTTGTTTTATAATAAGAGACTTTTTACTACAAAAATTGCATATATTTCTCTACTCTAAGAAACATATAGACTGGATTGTAGGACTGGTTATCGGTTTGAAAAATGTTGTGTTTGCTTCGATTGACTTTCTATGCTACTTTTTAAAATAAGTTGGGTTAAGTTGGACAATGAATGAGAAGAAAGTCAATTGAAAATGGAATAATTTTGATCATTTTCAAATCTAGCTGAATTCCTGACTTGTAGTCCAGCCTGTCAACCCTGCTTGTAGGTCATCAGTATTCGATTAAGAGCTTATTAAATGGAGATAGGGTTTAGTTTTGTTTTATAATAAGAGACTTTTTACTACAAAAATTGCATATATTTCTCTACTCTAAGAAACATATAGACTGGATTGTAGGACTGGTTATCGGTTTGAAAAATGTTGTGTTTGCTTCGATTGACTTTCTATGCTACTTTTTAAAATAAGTTTGGTTAAGTTGGACAATGAATGAGAAGAAAGTCAATTGAAAATGGAATAATTTTGATCATTTTCAAATCTAGCTGAATTCCTGACTTGTAGTCCAGCCTGTCAACCCTGCTTGTAGGTCATCAGTATTCGATTAAGAGCTTATTAAATGGAGATAGGGTTTAGTTTTGTTTTATAATAAGAGACTTTTTACTACAAAAATTGCATATATTTCTCTACTCTAAGAAACATATAGACTGGATTGTAGGACTGGTTATCGGTTTGAAAAATGTTGTGTTTGCTTCGATTGACTTTCTATGCTACTTTTTAAAATAAGTTGGGTTAAGTTGGACAATGAATGAGAAGAAAGTCAATTGAAAATGGAATAATTTTGATCATTTTCAAATCTAGCTGAATTCCTGACTTGTAGTCCAGCCTGTCAACCCTGCTTGTAGGTCATCAGTATTCGATTAAGAGCTTATTAAATGGAGATAGGGTTTAGTTTTGTTTTATAATAAGAGACTTTTTACTACAAAAATTGCATATATTTCTCTACTCTAAGAAACATATAGACTGGATTGTAGGACTGGTTATCGGTTTGAAAAATGATGTGTTTGCTTCGATTGACTTTCTATGCTACTTTTTAAAATAAGTTGGGTTAAGTTGGACAATGAATGAGAAGAAAGTCAATTGAAAATGGAATAATTTTGATCATTTTCAAATCTAGCTGAATTCCTGACTTGTAGTCCAGCCTGTCAACCCTGCTTGTAGGTCATCAGTATTCGATTAAGAGCTTATTAAATGGAGATAGGGTTTAGTTTTGTTTTATAATAAGAGACTTTTTACTACAAAAATTGCATATATTTCTCTACTCTAAGAAACATATAGACTGGATTGTAGGACTGGTTATCGGTTTGAAAAATGTTGTGTTTGCTTCGATTGACTTTCTATGCTACTTTTTAAAATAAGTTGGGTTAAGTTGGACAATGAATGAGAAGAAAGTCAATTGAAAATGGAATAATTTTGATCATTTTCAAATCTAGCTGAATTCCTGACTTGTAGTCCAGCCTGTCAACCCTGCTTGTAGGTCATCAGTATTCGATTAAGAGCTTATTAAATGGAGATAGGGTTTAGTTTTGTTTTATAATAAGAGACTTTTTACTACAAAAATTGCTTATATTTCTCTACTCTAAGAAACATATAGACTGGATTGTAGGACTGGTTATCGGTTTGAAAAATGTTGTGTTTGCTTCGATTGACTTTCTATGCTACTTTTTAAAATAAGTTTGGTTAAGTTGGACAATGAATGAGAAGAAAGTCAATTGAAAATGGAATAATTTTGATCATTTTCAAATCTAGCTGAATTCCTGACTTGTAGTCCAGCCTGTCAACCCTGCTTGTAGGTCATCAGTATTCGATTAAGAGCTTATTAAATGGAGATAGGGTTTAGTTTTGTTTTATAATAAGAGACTTTTTACTACAAAAATTGCATATATTTCTCTACTCTAAGAAACATATAGACTGGATTGTAGGACTGGTTATCGGTTTGAAAAATGTTGTGTTTTCTTCGATTGACTTTCTATGCTACTTTTTAAAATAAGTTGGGTTAAGTTGGACAATGAATGAGAAGAAAGTCAATTGAAAATGGAATAATTTTGATCATTTTCAAATCTAGCTGAATTCCTGACTTGTAGTCCAGCCTGTCAACCCTGCTTGTAGGTCATCAGTATTCAATTAAGAGCTTATTAAATGGAGATAGGGTTTAGTTTTGTTTTATAATAAGAGACTTTTTACAACAAAAATTGCATATATTTCTCTACTCTAAGAAACATATAGACTGGATTGTAGGACTGGTTATCGGTTTGAAAAATGTTGTGTTTGCTTCGATTGACTTTCTATGCTACTTTTTAAAATAAGTTGGGTTAAGTTGGACAATGAATAAGAAGAAAGTCAATTGAAAATGGAATAATTTTGATCATTTTCAAATCTAGCTGAATTCCTGACTTGTAGTCCAGCCTGTCAACCCTGCTTGTAGGTCATCAGTATTCGATTAAGAGCTTATTAAATGGAGATAGGGTTTAGTTTTGTTTTATAATAAGAGACTTTTTACTACAAAAATTGCATATATTTCTCTACTCTAAGAAACATATAGACTGGATTGTAGGACTGGTTATCGGTTTGAAAAATGTTGTGTTTTCTTCGATTGACTTTCTATGCTACTTTTTAAAATAAGTTGGGTTAAGTTGGACAATGAATGAGAAGAAAGTCAATTGAAAATGGAATAATTTTGATCATTTTCAAATCTAGCTGAATTCCTGACTTGTAGTCCAGCCTGTCAACCCTGCTTGTAGGTCATCAGTATTCAATTAAGAGCTTATTAAATGGAGATAGGGTTTAGTTTTGTTTTATAATAAGAGACTTTTTACAACAAAAATTGCATATATTTCTCTACTCTAAGAAACATATAGACTGGATTGTAGGACTGGTTATCGGTTTGAAAAATGTTGTGTTTGCTTCGATTGACTTTCTATGCTACTTTTTAAAATAAGTTGGGTTAAGTTGGACAATGAATAAGAAGAAAGTCAATTGAAAATGGAATAATTTTGATCATTTTCAAATCTAGCTGAATTCCTGACTTGTAGTCCAGCCTGTCAACCCTGCTTGTAGGTCATCAGTATTCGATTAAGAGCTTATTAAATGGAGATAGGGTTTAGTTTTGTTTTATAATAAGAGACTTTTTACTACAAAAATTGCATATATTTCTCTACTCTAAGAAACATATAGACTGGATTGTAGGACTGGTTATCGGTTTGAAAAATGTTGTGTTTTCTTCGATTGACTTTCTATGCTACTTTTTAAAATAAGTTGGGTTAAGTTGGACAATGAATGAGAAGAAAGTCAATTGAAAATGGAATAATTTTGATCATTTTCAAATCTAGCTGAATTCCTGACTTGTAGTCCAGCCTGTCAACCCTGCTTGTAGGTCATCAGTATTCAATTAAGAGCTTATTAAATGGAGATAGGGTTTAGTTTTGTTTTATAATAAGAGACTTTTTACTACAAAAATTGCATATATTTCTCTACTCTAAGAAACATATAGACTGGATTGTAGGACTGGTTATCGGTTTGAAAAATGTTGTGTTTGCTTCGATTGACTTTCTATGCTACTTTTTAAAATAAGTTGGGTTAAGTTGGACAATGAATGAGAAGAAAGTCAATTGAAAATGGAATAATTTTGATCATTTTCAAATCTAGCTGAATTCCTGACTTGTAGTCCAGCCTGTCAACCCTGCTTGTAGGTCATCAGTATTCAATTAAGAGCTTATTAAATGGAGATAGGGTTTAGTTTTGTTTTATAATAAGAGACTTTTTACTACAAAAATTGCATATATTTCTCTACTCTAAGAAACATATAGACTGGATTGTAGGACTGGTTATCGGTTTGAAAAATGTTGTGTTTGCTTCGATTGACTTTCTATGCTACTTTTTAAAATAAGTTGGGTTAAGTTGGACAATGAATGAGAAGAAAGTCAATTGAAAATGGAATAATTTTGATCATTTTCAAATCTAGCTGAATTCCTGACTTGTAGTCCAGCCTGTCAACCCTGCTTGTAGGTCATCAGTATTCAATTAAGAGCTTATTAAATGGAGATAGGGTTTAGTTTTGTTTTATAATAAGAGACTTTTTACTACAAAAATTGCATATATTTCTCTACTCTAAGAAACATATAGACTGGATTGTAGGACTGGTTATCGGTTTGAAAAATGTTGTGTTTGCTTCGATTGACTTTCTATGCTACTTTTTAAAATAAGTTGGGTTAAGTTGGACAATGAATGAGAAGAAAGTCAATTGAAAATGGAATAATTTTGATCATTTTCAAATCTAGCTGAATTCCTGACTTGTAGTCCAGCCTGTCAACCCTGCTTGTAGGTCATCAGTATTCAATTAAGAGCTTATTAAATAGAGATAGGGTTTAGTTTTGTTTTATAATAAGAGACTTTTTACTACAAAAATTGCATATATTTCTCTACTCTAAGAAACATATAGACTGGATTGTAGGACTGGTTATCGGTTTGAAAAATGTTGTGTTTGCTTCGATTGACTTTCTATGCTACTTTTTAAAATAAGTTGGGTTAAGTTGGACAATGAATGAGAAGAAAGTCAATTGAAAATGGAATAATTTTGATCATTTTCAAATCTAGCTGAATTCCTGACTTGTAGTCCAGCCTGTCAACCCTGCTTGTAGGTCATCAGTATTCGATTAAGAGCTTATTAAATGGAGATAGGGTTTAGTTTTGTTTTATAATAAGAGACTTTTTACTACAAAAATTGCATATATTTCTCTACTCTAAGAAACATATAGACTGGATTGTAGGACTGGTTATCGGTTTGAAAAATGTTGTGTTTGCTTCGATTGACTTTCTATGCTACTTTTTAAAATAAGTTGGGTTAAGTTGGACAATGAATGAGAAGAAAGTCAATTGAAAATGGAATAATTTTGATCATTTTCAAATCTAGCTGAATTCCTGACTTGTAGTCCAGCCTGTCAACCCTGCTTGTAGGTCATCAGTATTCAATTAAGAGCTTATTAAATGGAGATAGGGTTTAGTTTTGTTTTATAATAAGAGACTTTTTACAACAAAAATTGCATATATTTCTCTACTCTAAGAAACATATAGACTGGATTGTAGGACTGGTTATCGGTTTGAAAAATGTTGTGTTTGCTTCGATTGACTTTCTATGCTACTTTTTAAAATAAGTTGGGTCAAGTTGGACAATGAATGAGAAGAAAGTCAATTGAAAATGGAATAATTTTGATCATTTTCAAATCTAGCTGAATTCCTGACTTGTAGTCCAGCCTGTCAACCCTGCTTGTAGGTCATCAGTATTTGATTAAGAGATTATTAAATGGAGATAGGGTTTAGTTTTGTTTTATAATAAGAGACTTTTTACTACAAAAATTGCATATATTTCTCTACTCTAAGAAACATATAGACTGGATTGTAGGACTGGTTATCGGTTTGAAAAATGTTGTGTTTGCTTCGATTGACTTTCTATGCTACTTTTTAAAATAAGTTGGGTTAAGTTGGACAATGAATGAGAAGAAAGTCAATTGAAAATGGAATAATTTTGATCATTTTCAAATCTAGCTGAATTCCTGACTTGTAGTCCAGCCTGTCAACCCTGCTTGTAGGTCATCAGTATTCAATTAAGAGCTTATTAAATGGAGATAGGGTTTAGTTTTGTTTTATAATAAGAGACTTTTTACTACAAAAATTGCATATATTTCTCTACTCTAAGAAACATATAGACTGGATTGTAGGACTGGTTATCGGTTTGAAAAATGTTGTGTTTGCTTCGATTGACTTTCTATGCTACTTTTTAAAATAAGTTGGGTCAAGTTGGACAATGAATGAGAAGAAAGTCAATTGAAAATGGAATAATTTTGATCATTTTCAAATCTAGCTGAATTCCTGACTTGTAGTCCAGCCTGTCAACCCTGCTTGTAGGTCATCAGTATTCGATTAAGAGCTTATTAAATAGAGATAGGGTTTAGTTTTGTTTTATAATAAGAGACTTTTTACTACAAAAATTGCATATATTTCTCTACTCTAAGAAACATATAGACTGGATTGTAGGACTGGTTATCGGTTTGAAAAATGTTGTGTTTGCTTCGATTGACTTTCTATGCTACTTTTTAAAATAAGTTGGGTCAAGTTGGACAATGAATGAGAAGAAAGTCAATTGAAAATGGAATAATTTTGATCATTTTCAAATCTAGCTGAATTCCTGACTTGTAGTCCAGCCTGTCAACCCTGCTTGTAGGTCATCAGTATTCGATTAAGAGCTTATTAAATAGAGATAGGGTTTAGTTTTGTTTTATAATAAGAGACTTTTTACTACAAAAATTGCATATATTTCTCTACTCTAAGAAACATATAGACTGGATTGTAGGACTGGTTATCGGTTTGAAAAATGTTGTGTTTGCTTCGATTGACTTTCTATGCTACTTTTTAAAATAAGTTGGGTTAAGTTGGACAATGAATGAGAAGAAAGTCAATTGAAAATGGAATAATTTTGATCATTTTCAAATCTAGCTGAATTCCTGACTTGTAGTCCAGCCTGTCAACCCTGCTTGTAGGTCATCAGTATTCGATTAAGAGCTTATTAAATAGAGATAGGGTTTAGTTTTGTTTTATAATAAGAGACTTTTTACTACAAAAATTGCATATATTTCTCTACTCTAAGAAACATATAGACTGGATTGTAGGACTGGTTATCGGTTTGAAAAATGTTGTGTTTGCTTCGATTGACTTTCTATGCTACTTTTTAAAATAAGTTGGGTCAAGTTGGACAATGAATGAGAAGAAAGTCAATTGAAAATGGAATAATTTTGATCATTTTCAAATCTAGCTGAATTCCTGACTTGTAGTCCAGCCTGTCAACCCTGCTTGTAGGTCATCAGTATTCGATTAAGAGCTTATTAAATGGAGATAGGGTTTAGTTTTGTTTTATAATAAGAGACTTTTTACTACAAAAATTGCATATATTTCTCTACTCTAAGAAACATATAGACTGGATTGTAGGACTGGTTATCGGTTTGAAAAATGTTGTGTTTGCTTCGATTGACTTTCTATGCTACTTTTTAAAATAAGTTGGGTCAAGTTGGACAATGAATGAGAAGAAAGTCAATTGAAAATGGAATAATTTTGATCATTTTCAAATCTAGCTGAATTCCTGACTTGTAGTCCAGCCTGTCAACCCTGCTTGTAGGTCATCAGTATTCAATTAAGAGCTTATTAAATGGAGATAGGGTTTAGTTTTGTTTTATAATAAGAGACTTTTTACTACAAAAATTGCATATATTTCTCTACTCTAAGAAACATATAGACTGGATTGTAGGACTGGTTATCGGTTTGAAAAATGTTGTGTTTGCTTCGATTGACTTTCTATGCTACTTTTTAAAATAAGTTGGGTCAAGTTGGACAATGAATGAGAAGAAAGTCAATTGAAAATGGAATAATTTTGATCATTTTCAAATCTAGCTGAATTCCTGACTTGTAGTCCAGCCTGTCAACCCTGCTTGTAGGTCATCAGTATTCGATTAAGAGCTTATTAAATAGAGATAGGGTTTAGTTTTGTTTTATAATAAGAGACTTTTTACTACAAAAATTGCATATATTTCTCTACTCTAAGAAACATATAGACTGGATTGTAGGACTGGTTATCGGTTTGAAAAATGTTGTGTTTGCTTCGATTGACTTTCTATGCTACTTTTTAAAATAAGTTCGGTTAAGTTGGACAATGAATGAGAAGAAAGTCAATTGAAAATGGAATAATTTTGATCATTTTCAAATCTAGCTGAATTCCTGACTTGTAGTCCAGCCTGTCAACCCTGCTTGTAGGTCATCAGTATTCAATTAAGAGCTTATTAAATGGAGATAGGGTTTAGTTTTGTTTTATAATAAGAGACTTTTTACTACAAAAATTGCATATATTTCTCTACTCTAAGAAACATATAGACTGGATTGTAGGACTGGTTATCGGTTTGAAAAATGTTGTGTTTGCTTCGATTGACTTTCTATGCTACTTTTTAAAATAAGTTGGGTTAAGTTGGACAATGAATAAGAAGAAAGTCAATTGAAAATGGAATAATTTTGATCATTTTCAAATCTAGCTGAATTCCTGACTTGTAGTCCAGCCTGTCAACCCTGCTTGTAGGTCATCAGTATTCAATTAAGAGCTTATTAAATGGAGATAGGGTTTAGTTTTGTTTTATAATAAGAGACTTTTTACTACAAAAATTGCATATATTTCTCTACTCTAAGAAACATATAGACTGGATTGTAGGACTGGTTATCGGTTTGAAAAATGTTGTGTTTGCTTCGATTGACTTTCTATGCTACTTTTTAAAATAAGTTGGGTTAAGTTGGACAATGAATGAGAAGAAAGTCAATTGAAAATGGAATAATTTTGATCATTTTCAAATCTAGCTGAATTCCTGACTTGTAGTCCAGCCTGTCAACCCTGCTTGTAGGTCATCAGTATTCAATTAAGAGCTTATTAAATGGAGATAGGGTTTAGTTTTGTTTTATAATAAGAGACTTTTTACTACAAAAATTGCATATATTTCTCTACTCTAAGAAACATATAGACTGGATTGTAGGACTGGTTATCGGTTTGAAAAATGTTGTGTTTGCTTCGATTGACTTTCTATGCTACTTTTTAAAATAAGTTGGGTTAAGTTGGACAATGAATAAGAAGAAAGTCAATTGAAAATGGAATAATTTTGATCATTTTCAAATCTAGCTGAATTCCTGACTTGTAGTCCAGCCTGTCAACCCTGCTTGTAGGTCATCAGTATTCAATTAAGAGCTTATTAAATGGAGATAGGGTTTAGTTTTGTTTTATAATAAGAGACTTTTTACTACAAAAATTGCATATATTTCTCTACTCTAAGAAACATATAGACTGGATTGTAGGACTGGTTATCGGTTTGAAAAATGTTGTGTTTGCTTCGATTGACTTTCTATGCTACTTTTTAAAATAAGTTGGGTTAAGTTGGACAATGAATGAGAAGAAAGTCAATTGAAAATGGAATAATTTTGATCATTTTCAAATCTAGCTGAATTCCTGACTTGTAGTCCAGCCTGTCAACCCTGCTTGTAGGTCATCAGTATTCAATTAAGAGCTTATTAAATGGAGATAGGGTTTAGTTTTGTTTTATAATAAGAGACTTTTTACTACAAAAATTGCATATATTTCTCTACTCTAAGAAACATATAGACTGGATTGTAGGACTGGTTATCGGTTTGAAAAATGTTGTGTTTGCTTCGATTGACTTTCTATGCTACTTTTTAAAATAAGTTGGGTTAAGTTGGACAATGAATGAGAAGAAAGTCAATTGAAAATGGAATAATTTTGATCATTTTCAAATCTAGCTGAATTCCTGACTTGTAGTCCAGCCTGTCAACCCTGCTTGTAGGTCATCAGTATTCGATTAAGAGCTTATTAAATGGAGATAGGGTTTAGTTTTGTTTTATAATAAGAGACTTTTTACTACAAAAATTGCATATATTTCTCTACTCTAAGAAACATATAGACTGGATTGTAGGACTGGTTATCGGTTTGAAAAATGTTGTGTTTGCTTCGATTGACTTTCTATGCTACTTTTTAAAATAAGTTGGGTTAAGTTGGACAATGAATGAGAAGAAAGTCAATTGAAAATGGAATAATTTTGATCATTTTCAAATCTAGCTGAATTCCTGACTTGTAGTCCAGCCTGTCAACCCTGCTTGTAGGTCATCAGTATTCAATTAAGAGCTTATTAAATGGAGATAGGGTTTAGTTTTGTTTTATAATAAGAGACTTTTTACTACAAAAATTGCATATATTTCTCTACTCTAAGAAACATATAGACTGGATTGTAGGACTGGTTATCGGTTTGAAAAATGTTGTGTTTGCTTCGATTGACTTTCTATGCTACTTTTTAAAATAAGTTGGGTTAAGTTGGACAATGAATGAGAAGAAAGTCAATTGAAAATGGAATAATTTTGATCATTTTCAAATCTAGCTGAATTCCTGACTTGTAGTCCAGCCTGTCAACTCTGCTTGTAGGTCATCAGTATTCAATTAAGAGCTTATTAAATGGAGATAGGGTTTAGTTTTGTTTTATAATAAGAGACTTTTTACTACAAAAATTGCATATATTTCTCTACTCTAAGAAACATATAGACTGGATTGTAGGACTGGTTATCGGTTTGAAAAATGTTGTGTTTGCTTCGATTGACTTTCTATGCTACTTTTTAAAATAAGTTGGGTTAAGTTGGACAATGAATGAGAAGAAAGTCAATTGAAAATGGAATAATTTTGATCATTTTCAAATCTAGCTGAATTCCTGACTTGTAGTCCAGCCTGTCAACCCTGCTTGTAGGTCATCAGTATTCAATTAAGAGCTTATTAAATGGAGATAGGGTTTAGTTTTGTTTTATAATAAGAGACTTTTTACTACAAAAATTGCATATATTTCTCTACTCTAAGAAACATATAGACTGGATTGTAGGACTGGTTATCGGTTTGAAAAATGTTGTGTTTGCTTCGATTGACTTTCTATGCTACTTTTTAAAATAAGTTGGGTTAAGTTGGACAATGAATGAGAAGAAAGTCAATTGAAAATGGAATAATTTTGATCATTTTCAAATCTAGCTGAATTCCTGACTTGTAGTCCAGCCTGTCAACCCTGCTTGTAGGTCATCAGTATTCAATTAAGAGCTTATTAAATGGAGATAGGGTTTAGTTTTGTTTTATAATAAGAGACTTTTTACTACAAAAATTGCATATATTTCTCTACTCTAAGAAACATATAGACTGGATTGTAGGACTGGTTATCGGTTTGAAAAATGTTGTGTTTGCTTCGATTGACTTTCTATGCTACTTTTTAAAATAAGTTGGGTTAAGTTGGACAATGAATAAGAAGAAAGTCAATTGAAAATGGAATAATTTTGATCATTTTCAAATCTAGCTGAATTCCTGACTTGTAGTCCAGCCTGTCAACCCTGCTTGTAGGTCATCAGTATTCAGTTAAGAGCTTATTAAATGGAGATAGGGTTTAGTTTTGTTTTATAATAAGAGACTTTTTACTACAAAAATTGC
The DNA here is from genome assembly GCA_964036315.1 of Acanthosepion esculentum. Classification (NCBI taxonomy): domain Eukaryota; kingdom Metazoa; phylum Mollusca; class Cephalopoda; order Sepiida; family Sepiidae; genus Acanthosepion; species Acanthosepion esculentum. The sequence continues at coordinate 51,358,335 of OZ038520.1, read as the reverse complement.
ATATATTTCTCTACTCTAAGAAACATATAGACTGGATTGTAGGACTGGTTATCGGTTTGAAAAATGTTGTGTTTGCTTCGATTGACTTTCTATGCTACTTTTTAAAATAAGTTGGGTTAAGTTGGACAATGAATGAGAAGAAAGTCAATTGAAAATGGAATAATTTTGATCATTTTCAAATCTAGCTGAATTCCTGACTTGTAGTCCAGCCTGTCAACCCTGCTTGTAGGTCATCAGTATTCAATTAAGAGCTTATTAAATGGAGATAGGGTTTAGTTTTGTTTTATAATAAGAGACTTTTTACTACAAAAATTGCATATATTTCTCTACTCTAAGAAACATATAGACTGGATTGTAGGACTGGTTATCGGTTTGAAAAATGTTGTGTTTGCTTCGATTGACTTTCTATGCTACTTTTTAAAATAAGTTGGGTTAAGTTGGACAATGAATGAGAAGAAAGTCAATTGAAAATGGAATAATTTTGATCATTTTCAAATCTAGCTGAATTCCTGACTTGTAGTCCAGCCTGTCAACCCTGCTTGTAGGTCATCAGTATTCGATTAAGAGCTTATTAAATGGAGATAGGGTTTAGTTTTGTTTTATAATAAGAGACTTTTTACTACAAAAATTGCATATATTTCTCTACTCTAAGAAACATATAGACTGGATTGTAGGACTGGTTATCGGTTTGAAAAATGTTGTGTTTGCTTCGATTGACTTTCTATGCTACTTTTTAAAATAAGTTGGGTTAAGTTGGACAATGAATGAGAAGAAAGTCAATTGAAAATGGAATAATTTTGATCATTTTCAAATCTAGCTGAATTCCTGACTTGTAGTCCAGCCTGTCAACCCTGCTTGTAGGTCATCAGTATTCGATTAAGAGCTTATTAAATAGAGATAGGGTTTAGTTTTGTTTTATAATAAGAGACTTTTTACTACAAAAATTGCATATATTTCTCTACTCTAAGAAACATATAGACTGGATTGTAGGACTGGTTATCGGTTTGAAAAATGTTGTGTTTGCTTCGATTGACTTTCTATGCTACTTTTTAAAATAAGTTGGGTTAAGTTGGACAATGAATGAGAAGAAAGTCAATTGAAAATGGAATAATTTTGATCATTTTCAAATCTAGCTGAATTCCTGACTTGTAGTCCAGCCTGTCAACCCTGCTTGTAGGTCATCAGTATTCGATTAAGAGCTTATTAAATGGAGATAGGGTTTAGTTTTGTTTTATAATAAGAGACTTTTTACTACAAAAATTGCATATATTTCTCTACTCTAAGAAACATATAGACTGGATTGTAGGACTGGTTATCGGTTTGAAAAATGTTGTGTTTGCTTCGATTGACTTTCTATGCTACTTTTTAAAATAAGTTGGGTTAAGTTGGACAATGAATGAGAAGAAAGTCAATTGAAAATGGAATAATTTTGATCATTTTCAAATCTAGCTGAATTCCTGACTTGTAGTCCAGCCTGTCAACCCTGCTTGTAGGTCATCAGTATTCAATTAAGAGCTTATTAAATAGAGATAGGGTTTAGTTTTGTTTTATAATAAGAGACTTTTTACTACAAAAATTGCATATATTTCTCTACTCTAAGAAACATATAGACTGGATTGTAGGACTGGTTATCGGTTTGAAAAATGTTGTGTTTGCTTCGATTGACTTTCTATGCTACTTTTTAAAATAAGTTGGGTTAAGTTGGACAATGAATGAGAAGAAAGTCAATTGAAAATGGAATAATTTTGATCATTTTCAAATCTAGCTGAATTCCTGACTTGTAGTCCAGCCTGTCAACCCTGCTTGTAGGTCATCAGTATTCAATTAAGAGCTTATTAAATGGAGATAGGGTTTAGTTTTGTTTTATAATAAGAGACTTTTTACTACAAAAATTGCATATATTTCTCTACTCTAAGAAACATATAGACTGGATTGTAGGACTGGTTATCGGTTTGAAAAATGTTGTGTTTGCTTCGATTGACTTTCTATGCTACTTTTTAAAATAAGTTGGGTTAAGTTGGACAATGAATGAGAAGAAAGTCAATTGAAAATGGAATAATTTTGATCATTTTCAAATCTAGCTGAATTCCTGACTTGTAGTCCAGCCTGTCAACCCTGCTTGTAGGTCATCAGTATTCGATTAAGAGCTTATTAAATGGAGATAGGGTTTAGTTTTGTTTTATAATAAGAGACTTTTTACTACAAAAATTGCATATATTTCTCTACTCTAAGAAACATATAGACTGGATTGTAGGACTGGTTATCGGTTTGAAAAATGTTGTGTTTGCTTCGATTGACTTTCTATGCTACTTTTTAAAATAAGTTGGGTTAAGTTGGACAATGAATGAGAAGAAAGTCAATTGAAAATGGAATAATTTTGATCATTTTCAAATCTAGCTGAATTCCTGACTTGTAGTCCAGCCTGTCAACCCTGCTTGTAGGTCATCAGTATTCGATTAAGAGCTTATTAAATGGAGATAGGGTTTAGTTTTGTTTTATAATAAGAGACTTTTTACTACAAAAATTGCATATATTTCTCTACTCTAAGAAACATATAGACTGGATTGTAGGACTGGTTATCGGTTTGAAAAATGTTGTGTTTGCTTCGATTGACTTTCTATGCTACTTTTTAAAATAAGTTGGGTTAAGTTGGACAATGAATAAGAAGAAAGTCAATTGAAAATGGAATAATTTTGATCATTTTCAAATCTAGCTGAATTCCTGACTTGTAGTCCAGCCTGTCAACCCTGCTTGTAGGTCATCAGTATTCAATTAAGAGCTTATTAAATGGAGATAGGGTTTAGTTTTGTTTTATAATAAGAGACTTTTTACTACAAAAATTGCATATATTTCTCTACTCTAAGAAACATATAGACTGGATTGTAGGACTGGTTATCGGTTTGAAAAATGTTGTGTTTGCTTCGATTGACTTTCTATGCTACTTTTTAAAATAAGTTGGGTTAAGTTGGACAATGAATGAGAAGAAAGTCAATTGAAAATGGAATAATTTTGATCATTTTCAAATCTAGCTGAATTCCTGACTTGTAGTCCAGCCTGTCAACCCTGCTTGTAGGTCATCAGTATTCAATTAAGAGCTTATTAAATGGAGATAGGGTTTAGTTTTGTTTTATAATAAGAGACTTTTTACTACAAAAATTGCATATATTTCTCTACTCTAAGAAACATATAGACTGGATTGTAGGACTGGTTATCGGTTTGAAAAATGTTGTGTTTGCTTCGATTGACTTTCTATGCTACTTTTTAAAATAAGTTGGGTTAAGTTGGACAATGAATAAGAAGAAAGTCAATTGAAAATGGAATAATTTTGATCATTTTCAAATCTAGCTGAATTCCTGACTTGTAGTCCAGCCTGTCAACCCTGCTTGTAGGTCATCAGTATTCAATTAAGAGCTTATTAAATGGAGATAGGGTTTAGTTTTGTTTTATAATAAGAGACTTTTTACTACAAAAATTGCATATATTTCTCTACTCTAAGAAACATATAGACTGGATTGTAGGACTGGTTATCGGTTTGAAAAATGTTGTGTTTGCTTCGATTGACTTTCTATGCTACTTTTTAAAATAAGTTGGGTTAAGTTGGACAATGAATGAGAAGAAAGTCAATTGAAAATGGAATAATTTTGATCATTTTCAAATCTAGCTGAATTCCTGACTTGTAGTCCAGCCTGTCAACCCTGCTTGTAGGTCATCAGTATTCGATTAAGAGCTTATTAAATGGAGATAGGGTTTAGTTTTGTTTTATAATAAGAGACTTTTTACTACAAAAATTGCATATATTTCTCTACTCTAAGAAACATATAGACTGGATTGTAGGACTGGTTATCGGTTTGAAAAATGTTGTGTTTTCTTCGATTGACTTTCTATGCTACTTTTTAAAATAAGTTGGGTTAAGTTGGACAATGAATAAGAAGAAAGTCAATTGAAAATGGAATAATTTTGATCATTTTCAAATCTAGCTGAATTCCTGACTTGTAGTCCAGCCTGTCAACCCTGCTTGTAGGTCATCAGTATTCAATTAAGAGCTTATTAAATGGAGATAGGGTTTAGTTTTGTTTTATAATAAGAGACTTTTTACAACAAAAATTGCATATATTTCTCTACTCTAAGAAACATATAGACTGGATTGTAGGACTGGTTATCGGTTTGAAAAATGTTGTGTTTGCTTCGATTGACTTTCTATGCTACTTTTTAAAATAAGTTGGGTTAAGTTGGACAATGAATGAGAAGAAAGTCAATTGAAAATGGAATAATTTTGATCATTTTCAAATCTAGCTGAATTCCTGACTTGTAGTCCAGCCTGTCAACCCTGCTTGTAGGTCATCAGTATTCAGTTAAGAGCTTATTAAATGGAGATAGGGTTTAGTTTTGTTTTATAATAAGAGACTTTTTACTACAAAAATTGCATATATTTCTCTACTCTAAGAAACATATAGACTGGATTGTAGGACTGGTTATCGGTTTGAAAAATGTTGTGTTTGCTTCGATTGACTTTCTATGCTACTTTTTAAAATAAGTTGGGTTAAGTTGGACAATGAATGAGAAGAAAGTCAATTGAAAATGGAATAATTTTGATCATTTTCAAATCTAGCTGAATTCCTGACTTGTAGTCCAGCCTGTCAACCCTGCTTGTAGGTCATCAGTATTCAATTAAGAGCTTATTAAATGGAGATAGGGTTTAGTTTTGTTTTATAATAAGAGACTTTTTACTACAAAAATTGCATATATTTCTCTACTCTAAGAAACATATAGACTGGATTGTAGGACTGGTTATCGGTTTGAAAAATGTTGTGTTTGCTTCGATTGACTTTCTATGCTACTTTTTAAAATAAGTTGGGTTAAGTTGGACAATGAATGAGAAGAAAGTCAATTGAAAATGGAATAATTTTGATCATTTTCAAATCTAGCTGAATTCCTGACTTGTAGTCCAGCCTGTCAACCCTGCTTGTAGGTCATCAGTATTCAATTAAGAGCTTATTAAATGGAGATAGGGTTTAGTTTTGTTTTATAATAAGAGACTTTTTACTACAAAAATTGCATATATTTCTCTACTCTAAGAAACATATAGACTGGATTGTAGGACTGGTTATCGGTTTGAAAAATGTTGTGTTTGCTTCGATTGACTTTCTATGCTACTTTTTAAAATAAGTTGGGTTAAGTTGGACAATGAATAAGAAGAAAGTCAATTGAAAATGGAATAATTTTGATCATTTTCAAATCTAGCTGAATTCCTGACTTGTAGTCCAGCCTGTCAACCCTGCTTGTAGGTCATCAGTATTCGATTAAGAGCTTATTAAATGGAGATAGGGTTTAGTTTTGTTTTATAATAAGAGACTTTTTACTACAAAAATTGCATATATTTCTCTACTCTAAGAAACATATAGACTGGATTGTAGGACTGGTTATCGGTTTGAAAAATGTTGTGTTTGCTTCGATTGACTTTCTATGCTACTTTTTAAAATAAGTTGGGTTAAGTTGGACAATGAATAAGAAGAAAGTCAATTGAAAATGGAATAATTTTGATCATTTTCAAATCTAGCTGAATTCCTGACTTGTAGTCCAGCCTGTCAACCCTGCTTGTAGGTCATCAGTATTCGATTAAGAGCTTATTAAATGGAGATAGGGTTTAGTTTTGTTTTATAATAAGAGACTTTTTACTACAAAAATTGCATATATTTCTCTACTCTAAGAAACATATAGACTGGATTGTAGGACTGGTTATCGGTTTGAAAAATGTTGTGTTTGCTTCGATTGACTTTCTATGCTACTTTTTAAAATAAGTTGGGTTAAGTTGGACAATGAATGAGAAGAAAGTCAATTGAAAATGGAACAATTTTGATCATTTTCAAATCTAGCTGAATTCCTGACTTGTAGTCCAGCCTGTCAACCCTGCTTGTAGGTCATCAGTATTCGATTAAGAGCTTATTAAATGGAGATAGGGTTTAGTTTTGTTTTATAATAAGAGACTTTTTACTACAAAAATTGCATATATTTCTCTACTCTAAGAAACATATAGACTGGATTGTAGGACTGGTTATCGGTTTGAAAAATGTTGTGTTTGCTTCGATTGACTTTCTATGCTACTTTTTAAAATAAGTTGGGTTAAGTTGGACAATGAATAAGAAGAAAGTCAATTGAAAATGGAATAATTTTGATCATTTTCAAATCTAGCTGAATTCCTGACTTGTAGTCCAGCCTGTCAACCCTGCTTGTAGGTCATCAGTATTCGATTAAGAGCTTATTAAATGGAGATAGGGTTTAGTTTTGTTTTATAATAAGAGACTTTTTACTACAAAAATTGCATATATTTCTCTACTCTAAGAAACATATAGACTGGATTGTAGGACTGGTTATCGGTTTGAAAAATGTTGTGTTTGCTTCGATTGACTTTCTATGCTACTTTTTAAAATAAGTTGGGTTAAGTTGGACAATGAATGAGAAGAAAGTCAATTGAAAATGGAATAATTTTGATCATTTTCAAATCTAGCTGAATTCCTGACTTGTAGTCCAGCCTGTCAACCCTGCTTGTAGGTCATCAGTATTCAATTAAGAGCTTATTAAATGGAGATAGGGTTTAGTTTTGTTTTATAATAAGAGACTTTTTACTACAAAAATTGCATATATTTCTCTACTCTAAGAAACATATAGACTGGATTGTAGGACTGGTTATCGGTTTGAAAAATGTTGTGTTTGCTTCGATTGACTTTCTATGCTACTTTTTAAAATAAGTTGGGTTAAGTTGGACAATGAATGAGAAGAAAGTCAATTGAAAATGGAATAATTTTGATCATTTTCAAATCTAGCTGAATTCCTGACTTGTAGTCCAGCCTGTCAACCCTGCTTGTAGGTCATCAGTATTCAATTAAGAGCTTATTAAATGGAGATAGGGTTTAGTTTTGTTTTATAATAAGAGACTTTTTACTACAAAAATTGCATATATTTCTCTACTCTAAGAAACATATAGACTGGATTGTAGGACTGGTTATCGGTTTGAAAAATGTTGTGTTTGCTTCGATTGACTTTCTATGCTACTTTTTAAAATAAGTTGGGTTAAGTTGGACAATGAATGAGAAGAAAGTCAATTGAAAATGGAATAATTTTGATCATTTTCAAATCTAGCTGAATTCCTGACTTGTAGTCCAGCCTGTCAACCCTGCTTGTAGGTCATCAGTATTCAATTAAGAGCTTATTAAATGGAGATAGGGTTTAGTTTTGTTTTATAATAAGAGACTTTTTGCTAAAAAAATTGCATATATTTCTCTACTCTAAGAAACATATAGACTGGATTGTAGGACTGGTTATCGGTTTGAAAAATGTTGTGTTTGCTTCGATTGACTTTCTATGCTACTTTTTAAAATAAGTTGGGTTAAGTTGGACAATGAATGAGAAGAAAGTCAATTGAAAATGGAATAATTTTGATCATTTTCAAATCTAGCTGAATTCCTGACTTGTAGTCCAGCCTGTCAACCCTGCTTGTAGGTCATCAGTATTCAATTAAGAGCTTATTAAATGGAGATAGGGTTTAGTTTTGTTTTATAATAAGAGACTTTTTACTACAAAAATTGCATATATTTCTCTACTCTAAGAAACATATAGACTGGATTGTAGGACTGGTTATCGGTTTGAAAAATGTTGTGTTTGCTTCGATTGACTTTCTATGCTACTTTTTAAAATAAGTTGGGTTAAGTTGGACAATGAATGAGAAGAAAGTCAATTGAAAATGGAATAATTTTGATCATTTTCAAATCTAGCTGAATTCCTGACTTGTAGTCCAGCCTGTCAACCCTGCTTGTAGGTCATCAGTATTCGATTAAGAGCTTATTAAATGGAGATAGGGTTTAGTTTTGTTTTATAATAAGAGACTTTTTACTACAAAAATTGCATATATTTCTCTACTCTAAGAAACATATAGACTGGATTGTAGGACTGGTTATCGGTTTGAAAAATGTTGTGTTTGCTTCGATTGACTTTCTATGCTACTTTTTAAAATAAGTTGGGTTAAGTTGGACAATGAATGAGAAGAAAGTCAATTGAAAATGGAATAATTTTGATCATTTTCAAATCTAGCTGAATTCCTGACTTGTAGTCCAGCCTGTCAACCCTGCTTGTAGGTCATCAGTATTCAATTAAGAGCTTATTAAATGGAGATAGGGTTTAGTTTTGTTTTATAATAAGAGACTTTTTACTACAAAAATTGCATATATTTCTCTACTCTAAGAAACATATAGACTGGATTGTAGGACTGGTTATCGGTTTGAAAAATGTTGTGTGCTTCGATTGACTTTCTATGCTACTTTTTAAAATAAGTTGGGTTAAGTTGGACAATGAATAAGAAGAAAGTCAATTGAAAATGGAATAATTTTGATCATTTTCAAATCTAGCTGAATTCCTGACTTGTAGTCCAGCCTGTCAACCCTGCTTGTAGGTCATCAGTATTCAATTAAGAGCTTATTAAATGGAGATAGGGTTTAGTTTTGTTTTATAATAAGAGACTTTTTACTACAAAAATTGCATATATTTCTCTACTCTAAGAAACATATAGACTGGATTGTAGGACTGGTTATCGGTTTGAAAAATGTTGTGTTTGCTTCGATTGACTTTCTATGCTACTTTTTAAAATAAGTTGGGTTAAGTTGGACAATGAATGAGAAGAAAGTCAATTGAAAATGGAATAATTTTGATCATTTTCAAATCTAGCTGAATTCCTGACTTGTAGTCCAGCCTGTCAACCCTGCTTGTAGGTCATCAGTATTCAATTAAGAGCTTATTAAATGGAGATAGGGTTTAGTTTTGTTTTATAATAAGAGACTTTTTGCTAAAAAAATTGCATATATTTCTCTACTCTAAGAAACATATAGACTGGATTGTAGGACTGGTTATCGGTTTGAAAAATGTTGTGTTTGCTTCGATTGACTTTCTATGCTACTTTTTAAAATAAGTTGGGTTAAGTTGGACAATGAATGAGAAGAAAGTCAATTGAAAATGGAATAATTTTGATCATTTTCAAATCTAGCTGAATTCCTGACTTGTAGTCCAGCCTGTCAACCCTGCTTGTAGGTCATCAGTATTCAATTAAGAGCTTATTAAATGGAGATAGGGTTTAGTTTTGTTTTATAATAAGAGACTTTTTACTACAAAAATTGCATATATTTCTCTACTCTAAGAAACATATAGACTGGATTGTAGGACTGGTTATCGGTTTGAAAAATGTTGTGTTTGCTTCGATTGACTTTCTATGCTACTTTTTAAAATAAGTTGGGTTAAGTTGGACAATGAATGAGAAGAAAGTCAATTGAAAATGGAATAATTTTGATCATTTTCAAATCTAGCTGAATTCCTGACTTGTAGTCCAGCCTGTCAACCCTGCTTGTAGGTCATCAGTATTCGATTAAGAGCTTATTAAATGGAGATAGGGTTTAGTTTTGTTTTATAATAAGAGACTTTTTACTACAAAAATTGCATATATTTCTCTACTCTAAGAAACATATAGACTGGATTGTAGGACTGGTTATCGGTTTGAAAAATGTTGTGTTTGCTTCGATTGACTTTCTATGCTACTTTTTAAAATAAGTTGGGTTAAGTTGGACAATGAATGAGAAGAAAGTCAATTGAAAATGGAATAATTTTGATCATTTTCAAATCTAGCTGAATTCCTGACTTGTAGTCCAGCCTGTCAACCCTGCTTGTAGGTCATCAGTATTCGATTAAGAGCTTATTAAATGGAGATAGGGTTTAGTTTTGTTTTATAATAAGAGACTTTTTACTACAAAAATTGCATATATTTCTCTACTCTAAGAAACATATAGACTGGATTGTAGGACTGGTTATCGGTTTGAAAAATGTTGTGTTTGCTTCGATTGACTTTCTATGCTACTTTTTAAAATAAGTTGGGTTAAGTTGGACAATGAATAAGAAGAAAGTCAATTGAAAATGGAATAATTTTGATCATTTTCAAATCTAGCTGAATTCCTGACTTGTAGTCCAGCCTGTCAACCCTGCTTGTAGGTCATCAGTATTCGATTAAGAGCTTATTAAATGGAGATAGGGTTTAGTTTTGTTTTATAATAAGACACTTTTTACTACAAAAATTGCATATATTTCTCTACTCTAAGAAACATATAGACTGGATTGTAGGACTGGTTATCGGTTTGAAAAATGTTGTGTTTGCTTCGATTGACTTTCTATGCTACTTTTTAAAATAAGTTGGGTTAAGTTGGACAATGAATGAGAAGAAAGTCAATTGAAAATGGAATAATTTTGATCATTTTCAAATCTAGCTGAATTCCTGACTTGTAGTCCAGCCTGTCAACCCTGCTTGTAGGTCATCAGTATTCGATTAAGAGCTTATTAAATGGAGATAGGGTTTAGTTTTGTTTTATAATAAGAGACTTTTTACTACAAAAATTGCATATATTTCTCTACTCTAAGAAACATATAGACTGGATTGTAGGACTGGTTATCGGTTTGAAAAATGTTGTGTTTGCTTCGATTGACTTTCTATGCTACTTTTTAAAATAAGTTGGGTTAAGTTGGACAATGAATAAGAAGAAAGTCAATTGAAAATGGAATAATTTTGATCATTTTCAAATCTAGCTGAATTCCTGACTTGTAGTCCAGCCTGTCAACCCTGCTTGTAGGTCATCAGTATTCGATTAAGAGCTTATTAAATGGAGATAGGGTTTAGTTTTGTTTTATAATAAGAGACTTTTTACTACAAAAATTGCATATATTTCTCTACTCTAAGAAACATATAGACTGGATTGTAGGACTGGTTATCGGTTTGAAAAATGTTGTGTTTGCTTCGATTGACTTTCTATGCTACTTTTTAAAATAAGTTGGGTTAAGTTGGACAATGAATGAGAAGAAAGTCAATTGAAAATGGAATAATTTTGATCATTTTCAAATCTAGCTGAATTCCTGACTTGTAGTCCAGCCTGTCAACCCTGCTTGTAGGTCATCAGTATTCGATTAAGAGCTTATTAAATGGAGATAGGGTTTAGTTTTGTTTTATAATAAGAGACTTTTTACTACAAAAATTGCATATATTTCTCTACTCTAAGAAACATATAGACTGGATTGTAGGACTGGTTATCGGTTTGAAAAATGTTGTGTTTGCTTCGATTGACTTTCTATGCTACTTTTTAAAATAAGTTGGGTTAAGTTGGACAATGAATGAGAAGAAAGTCAATTGAAAATGGAATAATTTTGATCATTTTCAAATCTAGCTGAATTCCTGACTTGTAGTCCAGCCTGTCAACCCTGCTTGTAGGTCATCAGTATTCGATTAAGAGCTTATTAAATGGAGATAGGGTTTAGTTTTGTTTTATAATAAGAGACTTTTTGCTACAAAAATTGCATATATTTCTCTACTCTAAGAAACATATAGACTGGATTGTAGGACTGGTTATCGGTTTGAAAAATGTTGTGTTTGCTTCGATTGACTTTCTATGCTACTTTTTAAAATAAGTTGGGTTAAGTTGGACAATGAATGAGAAGAAAGTCAATTGAAAATGGAATAATTTTGATCATTTTCAAATCTAGCTGAATTCCTGACTTGTAGTCCAGCCTGTCAACCCTGCTTGTAGGTCATCAGTATTCAATTAAGAGCTTATTAAATGGAGATAGGGTTTAGTTTTGTTTTATAATAAGAGACTTTTTACTACAAAAATTGCATATATTTCTCTACTCTAAGAAACATATAGACTGGATTGTAGGACTGGTTATCGGTTTGAAAAATGTTGTGTTTGCTTCGATTGACTTTCTATGCTACTTTTTAAAATAAGTTGGGTTAAGTTGGACAATGAATGAGAAGAAAGTCAATTGAAAATGGAATAATTTTGATCATTTTCAAATCTAGCTGAATTCCTGACTTGTAGTCCAGCCTGTCAACCCTGCTTGTAGGTCATCAGTATTCAATTAAGAGCTTATTAAATGGAGATAGGGTTTAGTTTTGTTTTATAATAAGAGACTTTTTACTACAAAAATTGCATATATTTCTCTACTCTAAGAAACATATAGACTGGATTGTAGGACTGGTTATCGGTTTGAAAAATGTTGTGTTTGCTTCGATTGACTTTCTATGCTACTTTTGAAAATAAGTTGGGTTAAGTTGGACAATGAATGAGAAGAAAGTCAATTGAAAATGGAATAATTTTGATCATTTTCAAATCTAGCTGAATTCCTGACTTGTAGTCCAGCCTGTCAACCCTGCTTGTAGGTCATCAGTATTCAATTAAGAGCTTATTAAATGGAGATAGGGTTTAGTTTTGTTTTATAATAAGAGACTTTTTACTACAAAAATTGCATATATTTCTCTACTCTAAGAAACATATAGACTGGATTGTAGGACTGGTTATCGGTTTGAAAAATGTTGTGTTTGCTTCGATTGACTTTCTATGCTACTTTTGAAAATAAGTTGGGTTAAGTTGGACAATGAATGAGAAGAAAGTCAATTGAAAATGGAATAATTTTGATCATTTTCAAATCTAGCTGAATTCCTGACTTGTAGTCCAGCCTGTCAACCCTGCTTGTAGGTCATCAGTATTCGATTAAGAGCTTATTAAATGGAGATAGGGTTTAGTTTTGTTTTATAATAAGAGACTTTTTACTACAAAAATTGCATATATTTCTCTACTCTAAGAAACATATAGACTGGATTGTAGGACTGGTTATCGGTTTGAAAAATGTTGTGTTTGCTTCGATTGACTTTCTATGCTACTTTTTAAAATAAGTTGGGTTAAGTTGGACAATGAATGAGAAGAAAGTCAATTGAAAATGGAATAATTTTGATCATTTTCAAATCTAGCTGAATTCCTGACTTGTAGTCCAGCCTGTCAACCCTGCTTGTAGGTCATCAGTATTCGATTAAGAGCTTATTAAATGGAGATAGGGTTTAGTTTTGTTTTATAATAAGAGACTTTTTACTACAAAAATTGCATATATTTCTCTACTCTAAGAAACATATAGACTGGATTGTAGGACTGGTTATCGGTTTGAAAAATGTTGTGTTTGCTTCGATTGACTTTCTATGCTACTTTTTAAAATAAGTTGGGTTAAGTTGGACAATGAATGAGAAGAAAGTCAATTGAAAATGGAATAATTTTGATCATTTTCAAATCTAGCTGAATTCCTGACTTGTAGTCCAGCCTGTCAACCCTGCTTGTAGGTCATCAGTATTCGATTAAGAGCTTATTAAATGGAGATAGGGTTTAGTTTTGTTTTATAATAAGAGACTTTTTACTACAAAAATTGCATATATTTCTCTACTCTAAGAAACATATAGACTGGATTGTAGGACTGGTTATCGGTTTGAAAAATGTTGTGTTTGCTTCGATTGACTTTCTATGCTACTTTTTAAAATAAGTTGGGTTAAGTTGGACAATGAATGAGAAGAAAGTCAATTGAAAATGGAATAATTTTGATCATTTTCAAATCTAGCTGAATTCCTGACTTGTAGTCCAGCCTGTCAACCCTGCTTGTAGGTCATCAGTATTCGATTAAGAGCTTATTAAATGGAGATAGGGTTTAGTTTTGTTTTATAATAAGAGACTTTTTACTACAAAAATTGCATATATTTCTCTACTCTAAGAAACATATAGACTGGATTGTAGGACTGGTTATCGGTTTGAAAAATGTTGTGTTTGCTTCGATTGACTTTCTATGCTACTTTTTAAAATAAGTTCGGTTAAGTTGGACAATGAATGAGAAGAAAGTCAATTGAAAATGGAATAATTTTGATCATTTTCAAATCTAGCTGAATTCCTGACTTGTAGTCCAGCCTGTCAACCCTGCTTGTAGGTCATCAGTATTCAATTAAGAGCTTATTAAATGGAGATAGGGTTTAGTTTTGATTTATAATAAGAGACTTTTTACTACAAAAATTGCATATATTTCTCTACTCTAAGAAACATATAGACTGGATTGTAGGACTGGTTATCGGTTTGAAAAATGTTGTGTTTGCTTCGATTGACTTTCTATGCTACTTTTTAAAATAAGTTCGGTTAAGTTGGACAATGAATGAGAAGAAAGTCAATTGAAAATGGAATAATTTTGATCATTTTCAAATCTAGCTGAATTCCTGACTTGTAGTCCAGCCTGTCAACCCTGCTTGTAGGTCATCAGTATTCAATTAAGAGCTTATTAAATGGAGATAGGGTTTAGTTTTGTTTTATAATAAGAGACTTTTTACTACAAAAATTGCATATATTTCTCTACTCTAAGAAACATATAGACTGGATTGTAGGACTGGTTATCGGTTTGAAAAATGTTGTGTTTGCTTCGATTGACTTTCTATGCTACTTTTTAAAATAAGTTCGGTTAAGTTGGACAATGAATGAGAAGAAAGTCAATTGAAAATGGAATAATTTTGATCATTTTCAAATCTAGCTGAATTCCTGACTTGTAGTCCAGCCTGTCAACCCTGCTTGTAGGTCATCAGTATTCAATTAAGAGCTTATTAAATGGAGATAGGGTTTAGTTTTGTTTTATAATAAGAGACTTTTTACTACAAAAATTGCATATATTTCTCTACTCTAAGAAACATATAGACTGGATTGTAGGACTGGTTATCGGTTTGAAAAATGTTGTGTTGGCTTCGATTGACTTTCTATGCTACTTTTTAAAATAAGTTGGGTTAAGTTGGACAATGAATGAGAAGAAAGTCAATTGAAAATGGAATAATTTTGATCATTTTCAAATCTAGCTGAATTCCTGACTTGTAGTCCAGCCTGTCAACCCTGCTTGTAGGTCATCAGTATTCAATTAAGAGCTTATTAAATGGAGATAGGGTTTAGTTTTGTTTTATAATAAGAGACTTTTTACTACAAAAATTGCATATATTTCTCTACTCTAAGAAACATATAGACTGGATTGTAGGACTGGTTATCGGTTTGAAAAATGTTGTGTTTGCTTCGATTGACTTTCTATGCTACTTTTTAAAATAAGTTGGGTTAAGTTGGACAATGAATGAGAAGAAAGTCAATTGAAAATGGAATAATTTTGATCATTTTCAAATCTAGCTGAATTCCTGACTTGTAGTCCAGCCTGTCAACCCTGCTTGTAGGTCATCAGTATTCAATTAAGAGCTTATTAAATGGAGATAGGGTTTAGTTTTGTTTTATAATAAGAGACTTTTTACTACAAAAATTGCATATATTTCTCTACTCTAAGAAACATATAGACTGGATTGTAGGACTGGTTATCGGTTTGAAAAATGTTGTGTTTGCTTCGATTGACTTTCTATGCTACTTTTTAAAATAAGTTGGGTTAAGTTGGACAATGAATGAGAAGAAAGTCAATTGAAAATGGAATAATTTTGATCATTTTCAAATCTAGCTGAATTCCTGACTTGTAGTCCAGCCTGTCAACCCTGCTTGTAGGTCATCAGTATTCAATTAAGAGCTTATTAAATGGAGATAGGGTTTAGTTTTGTTTTATAATAAGAGACTTTTTACTACAAAAATTGCATATATTTCTCTACTCTAAGAAACATATAGACTGGATTGTAGGACTGGTTATCGGTTTGAAAAATGTTGTGTTTGCTTCGATTGACTTTCTATGCTACTTTTTAAAATAAGTTGGGTTAAGTTGGACAATGAATGAGAAGAAAGTCAATTGAAAATGGAATAATTTTGATCATTTTCAAATCTAGCTGAATTCCTGACTTGTAGTCCAGCCTGTCAACCCTGCTTGTAGGTCATCAGTATTCAATTAAGAGCTTATTAAATGGAGATAGGGTTTAGTTTTGTTTTATAATAAGAGACTTTTTACTACAAAAATTGCATATATTTCTCTACTCTAAGAAACATATAGACTGGATTGTAGGACTGGTTATCGGTTTGAAAAATGTTGTGTTTGCTTCGATTGACTTTCTATGCTACTTTTTAAAATAAGTTCGGTTAAGTTGGACAATGAATGAGAAGAAAGTCAATTGAAAATGGAATAATTTTGATCATTTTCAAATCTAGCTGAATTCCTGACTTGTAGTCCAGCCTGTCAACCCTGCTTGTAGGTCATCAGTATTCAATTAAGAGCTTATTAAATGGAGATAGGGTTTAGTTTTGTTTTATAATAAGAGACTTTTTACTACAAAAATTGCATATATTTCTCTACTCTAAGAAACATATAGACTGGATTGTAGGACTGGTTATCGGTTTGAAAAATGTTGTGTTTGCTTCGATTGACTTTCTATGCTACTTTTTAAAATAAGTTCGGTTAAGTTGGACAATGAATGAGAAGAAAGTCAATTGAAAATGGAATAATTTTGATCATTTTCAAATCTAGCTGAATTCCTGACTTGTAGTCCAGCCTGTCAACCCTGCTTGTAGGTCATCAGTATTCAATTAAGAGCTTATTAAATGGAGATAGGGTTTAGTTTTGTTTTATAATAAGAGACTTTTTACTACAAAAATTGCATATATTTCTCTACTCTAAGAAACATATAGACTGGATTGTAGGACTGGTTATCGGTTTGAAAAATGTTGTGTTTGCTTCGATTGACTTTCTATGCTACTTTTTAAAATAAGTTCGGTTAAGTTGGACAATGAATGAGAAGAAAGTCAATTGAAAATGGAATAATTTTGATCATTTTCAAATCTAGCTGAATTCCTGACTTGTAGTCCAGCCTGTCAACCCTGCTTGTAGGTCATCAGTATTCAATTAAGAGCTTATTAAATGGAGATAGGGTTTAGTTTTGTTTTATAATAAGAGACTTTTTACTACAAAAATTGCATATATTTCTCTACTCTAAGAAACATATAGACTGGATTGTAGGACTGGTTATCGCTTTGAAAAATGTTGTGTTTGCTTCGATTGACTTTCTATGCTACTTTTTAAAATAAGTTGGGTTAAGTTGGACAATGAATGAGAAGAAAGTCAATTGAAAATGGAATAATTTTGATCATTTTCAAATCTAGCTGAATTCCTGACTTGTAGTCCAGCCTGTCAACCCTGCTTGTAGGTCATCAGTATTCAATTAAGAGCTTATTAAATGGAGATAGGGTTTAGTTTTGTTTTATAATAAGAGACTTTTTACTACAAAAATTGCATATATTTCTCTACTCTAAGAAACATATAGACTGGATTGTAGGACTGGTTATCGGTTTGAAAAATGTTGTGTTTGCTTCGATTGACTTTCTATGCTACTTTTTAAAATAAGTTGGGTTAAGTTGGACAATGAATGAGAAGAAAGTCAATTGAAAATGGAATAATTTTGATCATTTTCAAATCTAGCTGAATTCCTGACTTGTAGTCCAGCCTGTCAACCCTGCTTGTAGGTCATCAGTATTCGATTAAGAGCTTATTAAATGGAGATAGGGTTTAGTTTTGTTTTATAATAAGAGACTTTTTACTACAAAAATTGCATATATTTCTCTACTCTAAGAAACATATAGACTGGATTGTAGGACTGGTTATCGGTTTGAAAAATGTTGTGTTTGCTTCGATTGACTTTCTATGCTACTTTTTAAAATAAGTTGGGTTAAGTTGGACAATGAATGAGAAGAAAGTCAATTGAAAATGGAATAATTTTGATCATTTTCAAATCTAGCTGAATTCCTGACTTGTAGTCCAGCCTGTCAACCCTGCTTGTAGGTCATCAGTATTCGATTAAGAGCTTATTAAATAGAGATAGGGTTTAGTTTTGTTTTATAATAAGAGACTTTTTACTACAAAAATTGCATATATTTCTCTACTCTAAGAAACATATAGACTGGATTGTAGGACTGGTTATCGGTTTGAAAAATGTTGTGTTTGCTTCGATTGACTTTCTATGCTACTTTTTAAAATAAGTTGGGTTAAGTTGGACAATGAATGAGAAGAAAGTCAATTGAAAATGGAATAATTTTGATCATTTTCAAATCTAGCTGAATTCCTGACTTGTAGTCCAGCCTGTCAACCCTGCTTGTAGGTCATCAGTATTCAATTAAGAGCTTATTAAATGGAGATAGGGTTTAGTTTTGTTTTATAATAAGAGACTTTTTACTACAAAAATTGCATATATTTCTCTACTCTAAGAAACATATAGACTGGATTGTAGGACTGGTTATCGGTTTGAAAAATGTTGTGTTTGCTTCGATTGACTTTCTATGCTACTTTTTAAAATAAGTTGGGTTAAGTTGGACAATGAATGAGAAGAAAGTCAATTGAAAATGGAATAATTTTGATCATTTTCAAATCTAGCTGAATTCCTGACTTGTAGTCCAGCCTGTCAACCCTGCTTGTAGGTCATCAGTATTCAATTAAGAGCTTATTAAATGGAGATAGGGTTTAGTTTTGTTTTATAATAAGAGACTTTTTACTACAAAAATTGCATATATTTCTCTACTCTAAGAAACATATAGACTGGATTGTAGGACTGGTTATCGGTTTGAAAAATGTTGTGTTTGCTTCGATTGACTTTCTATGCTACTTTTTAAAATAAGTTGGGTTAAGTTGGACAATGAATGAGAAGAAAGTCAATTGAAAATGGAATAATTTTAATCATTTTCAAATCTAGCTGAATTCCTGACTTGTAGTCCAGCCTGTCAACCCTGCTTGTAGGTCATCAGTATTCGATTAAGAGCTTATTAAATGGAGATAGGGTTTAGTTTTGTTTTATAATAAGAGACTTTTTACTACAAAAATTGCATATATTTCTCTACTCTAAGAAACATATAGACTGGATTGTAGGACTGGTTATCGGTTTGAAAATGTTGTGTTTGCTTCGATTGACTTTCTATGCTACTTTTTAAAATAAGTTGGGTTAAGTTGGACAATGAATGAGAAGAAAGTCAATTGAAAATGGAATAATTTTGATCATTTTCAAATCTAGCTGAATTCCTGACTTGTAGTCCAGCCTGTCAACCCTGCTTGTAGGTCATCAGTATTCAGTTAAGAGCTTATTAAATGGAGATAGGGTTTAGTTTTGTTTTATAATAAGAGACTTTTTACTACAAAAATTGCATATATTTCTCTACTCTAAGAAACATATAGACTGGATTGTAGGACTGGTTATCGGTTTGAAAAATGTTGTGTTTGCTTCGATTGACTTTCTATGCTACTTTTTAAAATAAGTTGGGTTAAGTTGGACAATGAATGAGAAGAAAGTCAATTGAAAATGGAATAATTTTGATCATTTTCAAATCTAGCTGAATTCCTGACTTGTAGTCCAGCCTGTCAACCCTGCTTGTAGGTCATCAGTATTCGATTAAGAGCTTATTAAATAGAGATAGGGTTTAGTTTTGTTTTATAATAAGAGACTTTTTACTACAAAAATTGCATATATTTCTCTACTCTAAGAAACATATAGACTGGATTGTAGGACTGGTTATCGGTTTGAAAAATGTTGTGTTTGCTTCGATTGACTTTCTATGCTACTTTTTAAAATAAGTTGGGTTAAGTTGGACAATGAATGAGAAGAAAGTCAATTGAAAATGGAATAATTTTGATCATTTTCAAATCTAGCTGAATTCCTGACTTGTAGTCCAGCCTGTCAACCCTGCTTGTAGGTCATCAGTATTCAATTAAGAGCTTATTAAATGGAGATAGGGTTTAGTTTTGTTTTATAATAAGAGACTTTTTACTACAAAAATTGCATATATTTCTCTACTCTAAGAAACATATAGACTGGATTGTAGGACTGGTTATCGGTTTGAAAAATGTTGTGTTTGCTTCGATTGACTTTCTATGCTACTTTTTAAAATAAGTTGGGTTAAGTTGGACAATGAATGAGAAGAAAGTCAATTGAAAATGGAATAATTTTGATCATTTTCAAATCTAGCTGAATTCCTGACTTGTAGTCCAGCCTGTCAACCCTGCTTGTAGGTCATCAGTATTCAGTTAAGAGCTTATTAAATGGAGATAGGGTTTAGTTTTGTTTTATAATAAGAGACTTTTTACTACAAAAATTGCATATATTTCTCTACTCTAAGAAACATATAGACTGGATTGTAGGACTGGTTATCGGTTTGAAAAATGTTGTGTTTGCTTCGATTGACTTTCTATGCTACTTTTTAAAATAAGTTGGGTTAAGTTGGACAATGAATGAGAAGAAAGTCAATTGAAAATGGAATAATTTTGATCATTTTCAAATCTAGCTGAATTCCTGACTTGTAGTCCAGCCTGTCAACCCTGCTTGTAGGTCATCAGTATTCGATTAAGAGCTTATTAAATAGAGATAGGGTTTAGTTTTGTTTTATAATAAGAGACTTTTTACTACAAAAATTGCATATATTTCTCTACTCTAAGAAACATATAGACTGGATTGTAGGACTGGTTATCGGTTTGAAAAATGTTGTGTTTGCTTCGATTGACTTTCTATGCTACTTTTTAAAATAAGTTGGGTTAAGTTGGACAATGAATGAGAAGAAAGTCAATTGAAAATGGAATAATTTTGATCATTTTCAAATCTAGCTGAATTCCTGACTTGTAGTCCAGCCTGTCAACCCTGCTTGTAGGTCATCAGTATTCAATTAAGAGCTTATTAAATGGAGATAGGGTTTAGTTTTGTTTTATAATAAGAGACTTTTTACTACAAAAATTGCATATATTTCTCTACTCTAAGAAACATATAGACTGGATTGTAGGACTGGTTATCGGTTTGAAAAATGTTGTGTTTGCTTCGATTGACTTTCTATGCTACTTTTTAAAATAAGTTGGGTTAAGTTGGACAATGAATGAGAAGAAAGTCAATTGAAAATGGAATAATTTTGATCATTTTCAAATCTAGCTGAATTCCTGACTTGTAGTCCAGCCTGTCAACCCTGCTTGTAGGTCATCAGTATTCAGTTAAGAGCTTATTAAATGGAGATAGGGTTTAGTTTTGTTTTATAATAAGAGACTTTTTACTACAAAAATTGCATATATTTCTCTACTCTAAGAAACATATAGACTGGATTGTAGGACTGGTTATCGGTTTGAAAAATGTTGTGTTTGCTTCGATTGACTTTCTATGCTACTTTTTAAAATAAGTTGGGTTAAGTTGGACAATGAATGAGAAGAAAGTCAATTGAAAATGGAATAATTTTGATCATTTTCAAATCTAGCTGAATTCCTGACTTGTAGTCCAGCCTGTCAACCCTGCTTGTAGGTCATCAGTATTCGATTAAGAGCTTATTAAATGGAGATAGGGTTTAGTTTTGTTTTATAATAAGAGACTTTTTACTACAAAAATTGCATATATTTCTCTACTCTAAGAAACATATAGACTGGATTGTAGGACTGGTTATCGGTTTGAAAAATGTTGTGTTTGCTTCGATTGACTTTCTATGCTACTTTTTAAAATAAGTTGGGTTAAGTTGGACAATGAATGAGAAGAAAGTCAATTGAAAATGGAATAATTTTGATCATTTTCAAATCTAGCTGAATTCCTGACTTGTAGTCCAGCCTGTCAACCCTGCTTGTAGGTCATCAGTATTCAATTAAGAGCTTATTAAATAGAGATAGGGTTTAGTTTTGTTTTATAATAAGAGACTTTTTACTACAAAAATTGCATATATTTCTCTACTCTAAGAAACATATAGACTGGATTGTAGGACTGGTTATCGGTTTGAAAAATGTTGTGTTTGCTTCGATTGACTTTCTATGCTACTTTTTAAAATAAGTTGGGTTAAGTTGGACAATGAATGAGAAGAAAGTCAATTGAAAATGGAATAATTTTGATCATTTTCAAATCTAGCTGAATTCCTGACTTGTAGTCCAGCCTGTCAACCCTGCTTGTAGGTCATCAGTATTCGATTAAGAGCTTATTAAATGGAGATAGGGTTTAGTTTTGTTTTATAATAAGAGACTTTTTACTACAAAAATTGCATATATTTCTCTACTCTAAGAAACATATAGACTGGATTGTAGGACTGGTTATCGGTTTGAAAAATGTTGTGTTTGCTTCGATTGACTTTCTATGCTACTTTTTAAAATAAGTTGGGTTAAGTTGGACAATGAATGAGAAGAAAGTCAATTGAAAATGGAATAATTTTGATCATTTTCAAATCTAGCTGAATTCCTGACTTGTAGTCCAGCCTGTCAACCCTGCTTGTAGGTCATCAGTATTCAATTAAGAGCTTATTAAATGGAGATAGGGTTTAGTTTTGTTTTATAATAAGAGACTTTTTACTACAAAAATTGCATATATTTCTCTACTCTAAGAAACATATAGACTGGATTGTAGGACTGGTTATCGGTTTGAAAAATGTTGTGTTTGCTTCGATTGACTTTCTATGCTACTTTTTAAAATAAGTTGGGTTAAGTTGGACAATGAATGAGAAGAAAGTCAATTGAAAATGGAATAATTTTGATCATTTTCAAATCTAGCTGAATTCCTGACTTGTAGTCCAGCCTGTCAACCCTGCTTGTAGGTCATCAGTATTCGATTAAGAGCTTATTAAATGGAGATAGGGTTTAGTTTTGTTTTATAATAAGAGACTTTTTACTACAAAAATTGCATATATTTCTCTACTCTAAGAAACATATAGACTGGATTGTAGGACTGGTTATCGGTTTGAAAAATGTTGTGTTTGCTTCGATTGACTTTCTATGCTACTTTTTAAAATAAGTTGGGTTAAGTTGGACAATGAATAAGAAGAAAGTCAATTGAAAATGGAATAATTTTGATCATTTTCAAATCTAGCTGAATTCCTGACTTGTAGTCCAGCCTGTCAACCCTGCTTGTAGGTCATCAGTATTCAATTAAGAGCTTATTAAATGGAGATAGGGTTTAGTTTTGTTTTATAATAAGAGACTTTTTACTACAAAAATTGCATATATTTCTCTACTCTAAGAAACATATAGACTGGATTGTAGGACTGGTTATCGGTTTGAAAAATGTTGTGTTTGCTTCGATTGACTTTCTATGCTACTTTTTAAAATAAGTTGGGTTAAGTTGGACAATGAATGAGAAGAAAGTCAATTGAAAATGGAATAATTTTGATCATTTTCAAATCTAGCTGAATTCCTGACTTGTAGTCCAGCCTGTCAACCCTGCTTGTAGGTCATCAGTATTCAATTAAGAGCTTATTAAATGGAGATAGGGTTTAGTTTTGTTTTATAATAAGAGACTTTTTACTACAAAAATTGCATATATTTCTCTACTCTAAGAAACATATAGACTGGATTGTAGGACTGGTTATCGGTTTGAAAAATGTTGTGTTTGCTTCGATTGACTTTCTATGCTACTTTTTAAAATAAGTTGGGTTAAGTTGGACAATGAATAAGAAGAAAGTCAATTGAAAATGGAATAATTTTGATCATTTTCAAATCTAGCTGAATTCCTGACTTGTAGTCCAGCCTGTCAACCCTGCTTGTAGGTCATCAGTATTCAATTAAGAGCTTATTAAATGGAGATAGGGTTTAGTTTTGTTTTATAATAAGAGACTTTTTACTACAAAAATTGCATATATTTCTCTACTCTAAGAAACATATAGACTGGATTGTAGGACTGGTTATCGGTTTGAAAAATGTTGTGTTTGCTTCGATTGACTTTCTATGCTACTTTTTAAAATAAGTTGGGTTAAGTTGGACAATGAATGAGAAGAAAGTCAATTGAAAATGGAATAATTTTGATCATTTTCAAATCTAGCTGAATTCCTGACTTGTAGTCCAGCCTGTCAACCCTGCTTGTAGGTCATCAGTATTCAATTAAGAGCTTATTAAATAGAGATAGGGTTTAGTTTTGTTTTATAATAAGAGACTTTTTACTACAAAAATTGCATATATTTCTCTACTCTAAGAAACATATAGACTGGATTGTAGGACTGGTTATCGGTTTGAAAAATGTTGTGTTTGCTTCGATTGACTTTCTATGCTACTTTTTAAAATAAGTTGGGTTAAGTTGGACAATGAATAAGAAGAAAGTCAATTGAAAATGGAATAATTTTGATCATTTTCAAATCTAGCTGAATTCCTGACTTGTAGTCCAGCCTGTCAACCCTGCTTGTAGGTCATCAGTATTCAATTAAGAGCTTATTAAATGGAGATAGGGTTTAGTTTTGTTTTATAATAAGAGACTTTTTACTACAAAAATTGCATATATTTCTCTACTCTAAGAAACATATAGACTGGATTGTAGGACTGGTTATCGGTTTGAAAAATGTTGTGTTTGCTTCGATTGACTTTCTATGCTACTTTTTAAAATAAGTTGGGTTAAGTTGGACAATGAATGAGAAGAAAGTCAATTGAAAATGGAATAATTTTGATCATTTTCAAATCTAGCTGAATTCCTGACTTGTAGTCCAGCCTGTCAACCCTGCTTGTAGGTCATCAGTATTCGATTAAGAGCTTATTAAATGGAGATAGGGTTTAGTTTTGTTTTATAATAAGAGACTTTTTACTACAAAAATTGCATATATTTCTCTACTCTAAGAAACATATAGACTGGATTGTAGGACTGGTTATCGGTTTGAAAAATGTTGTGTTTGCTTCGATTGACTTTCTATGCTACTTTTTAAAATAAGTTGGGTTAAGTTGGACAATGAATGAGAAGAAAGTCAATTGAAAATGGAATAATTTTGATCATTTTCAAATCTAGCTGAATTCCTGACTTGTAGTCCAGCCTGTCAACCCTGCTTGTAGGTCATCAGTATTCGATTAAGAGCTTATTAAATGGAGATAGGGTTTAGTTTTGTTTTATAATAAGAGACTTTTTACTACAAAAATTGCATATATTTCTCTACTCTAAGAAACATATAGACTGGATTGTAGGACTGGTTATCGGTTTGAAAAATGTTGTGTTTGCTTCGATTGACTTTCTATGCTACTTTTTAAAATAAGTTGGGTTAAGTTGGACAATGAATGAGAAGAAAGTCAATTGAAAATGGAATAATTTTGATCATTTTCAAATCTAGCTGAATTCCTGACTTGTAGTCCAGCCTGTCAACCCTGCTTGTAGGTCATCAGTATTCGATTAAGAGCTTATTAAATGGAGATAGGGTTTAGTTTTGTTTTATAATAAGAGACTTTTTACTACAAAAATTGCATATATTTCTCTACTCTAAGAAACATATAGACTGGATTGTAGGACTGGTTATCGGTTTGAAAAATGTTGTGTTTGCTTCGATTGACTTTCTATGCTACTTTTTAAAATAAGTTGGGTTAAGTTGGACAATGAATGAGAAGAAAGTCAATTGAAAATGGAATCATTTTGATCATTTTCAAATCTAGCTGAATTCCTGACTTGTAGTCCAGCCTGTCAACCCTGCTTGTAGGTCATCAGTATTCAGTTAAGAGCTTATTAAATGGAGATAGGGTTTAGTTTTGTTTTATAATAAGAGACTTTTTACTACAAAAATTGCATATATTTCTCTACTCTAAGAAACATATAGACTGGATTGTAGGACTGGTTATCGGTTTGAAAAATGTTGTGTTTGCTTCGATTGACTTTCTATGCTACTTTTTAAAATAAGTTGGGTTAAGTTGGACAATGAATGAGAAGAAAGTCAATTGAAAATGGAATAATTTTGATCATTTTCAAATCTAGCTGAATTCCTGACTTGTAGTCCAGCCTGTCAACCCTGCTTGTAGGTCATCAGTATTCGATTAAGAGCTTATTAAATGGAGATAGGGTTTAGTTTTGTTTTATAATAAGAGACTTTTTACTACAAAAATTGCATATATTTCTCTACTCTAAGAAACATATAGACTGGATTGTAGGACTGGTTATCGGTTTGAAAAATGTTGTGTTTGCTTCGATTGACTTTCTATGCTACTTTTTAAAATAAGTTGGGTTAAGTTGGACAATGAATAAGAAGAAAGTCAATTGAAAATGGAATAATTTTGATCATTTTCAAATCTAGCTGAATTCCTGACTTGTAGTCCAGCCTGTCAACCCTGCTTGTAGGTCATCAGTATTCAATTAAGAGCTTATTAAATGGAGATAGGGTTTAGTTTTGTTTTATAATAAGAGACTTTTTACTACAAAAATTGCATATATTTCTCTACTCTAAGAAACATATAGACTGGATTGTAGGACTGGTTATCGGTTTGAAAAATGTTGTGTTTGCTTCGATTGACTTTCTATGCTACTTTTTAAAATAAGTTGGGTTAAGTTGGACAATGAATGAGAAGAAAGTCAATTGAAAATGGAATAATTTTGATCATTTTCAAATCTAGCTGAATTCCTGACTTGTAGTCCAGCCTGTCAACCCTGCTTGTAGGTCATCAGTATTCGATTAAGAGCTTATTAAATGGAGATAGGGTTTAGTTTTGTTTTATAATAAGAGACTTTTTACTACAAAAATTGCATATATTTCTCTACTCTAAGAAACATATAGACTGGATTGTAGGACTGGTTATCGGTTTGAAAAATGTTGTGTTTGCTTCGATTGACTTTCTATGCTACTTTTTAAAATAAGTTGGGTTAAGTTGGACAATGAATGAGAAGAAAGTCAATTGAAAATGGAATAATTTTGATCATTTTCAAATCTAGCTGAATTCCTGACTTGTAGTCCAGCCTGTCAACCCTGCTTGTAGGTCATCAGTATTCAATTAAGAGCTTATTAAATGGAGATAGGGTTTAGTTTTGTTTTATAATAAGAGACTTTTTACTACAAAAATTGCATATATTTCTCTACTCTAAGAAACATATAGACTGGATTGTAGGACTGGTTATCGGTTTGAAAAATGTTGTGTTTGCTTCGATTGACTTTCTATGCTACTTTTTAAAATAAGTTGGGTTAAGTTGGACAATGAATGAGAAGAAAGTCAATTGAAAATGGAATAATTTTGATCATTTTCAAATCTAGCTGAATTCCTGACTTGTAGTCCAGCCTGTCAACCCTGCTTGTAGGTCATCAGTATTCAATTAAGAGCTTATTAAATGGAGATAGGGTTTAGTTTTGTTTTATAATAAGAGACTTTTTACTACAAAAATTGCATATATTTCTCTACTCTAAGAAACATATAGACTGGATTGTAGGACTGGTTATCGGTTTGAAAAATGTTGTGTTTGCTTCGATTGACTTTCTATGCTACTTTTTAAAATAAGTTGGGTTAAGTTGGACAATGAATGAGAAGAAAGTCAATTGAAAATGGAATAATTTTGATCATTTTCAAATCTAGCTGAATTCCTGACTTGTAGTCCAGCCTGTCAACCCTGCTTGTAGGTCATCAGTATTCAATTAAGAGCTTATTAAATGGAGATAGGGTTTAGTTTTGTTTTATAATAAGAGACTTTTTACTACAAAAATTGCATATATTTCTCTACTCTAAGAAACATATAGACTGGATTGTAGGACTGGTTATCGGTTTGAAAAATGTTGTGTTTGCTTCGATTGACTTTCTATGCTACTTTTTAAAATAAGTTGGGTTAAGTTGGACAATGAATGAGAAGAAAGTCAATTGAAAATGGAATAATTTTGATCATTTTCAAATCTAGCTGAATTCCTGACTTGTAGTCCAGCCTGTCAACCCTGCTTGTAGGTCATCAGTATTCAATTAAGAGCTTATTAAATGGAGATAGGGTTTAGTTTTGTTTTATAATAAGAGACTTTTTACTACAAAAATTGCATATATTTCTCTACTCTAAGAAACATATAGACTGGATTGTAGGACTGGTTATCGGTTTGAAAAATGTTGTGTTTGCTTCGATTGACTTTCTATGCTACTTTTTAAAATAAGTTCGGTTAAGTTGGACAATGAATGAGAAGAAAGTCAATTGAAAATGGAATAATTTTGATCATTTTCAAATCTAGCTGAATTCCTGACTTGTAGTCCAGCCTGTCAACCCTGCTTGTAGGTCATCAGTATTCGATTAAGAGCTTATTAAATAGAGATAGGGTTTAGTTTTGTTTTATAATAAGAGACTTTTTACTACAAAAATTGCATATATTTCTCTACTCTAAGAAACATATAGACTGGATTGTAGGACTGGTTATCGGTTTGAAAAATGTTGTGTTTGCTTCGATTGACTTTCTATGCTACTTTTTAAAATAAGTTGGGTTAAGTTGGACAATGAATGAGAAGAAAGTCAATTGAAAATGGAATAATTTTGATCATTTTCAAATCTAGCTGAATTCCTGACTTGTAGTCCAGCCTGTCAACCCTGCTTGTAGGTCATCAGTATTCAATTAAGAGCTTATTAAATGGAGATAGGGTTTAGTTTTGTTTTATAATAAGAGACTTTTTACTACAAAAATTGCATATATTTCTCTACTCTAAGAAACATATAGACTGGATTGTAGGACTGGTTATCGGTTTGAAAAATGTTGTGTTTGCTTCGATTGACTTTCTATGCTACTTTTTAAAATAAGTTGGGTTAAGTTGGACAATGAATGAGAAGAAAGTCAATTGAAAATGGAATAATTTTGATCATTTTCAAATCTAGCTGAATTCCTGACTTGTAGTCCAGCCTGTCAACCCTGCTTGTAGGTCATCAGTATTCAATTAAGAGCTTATTAAATGGAGATAGGGTTTAGTTTTGTTTTACAATAAAGATTCCATATATTTGTCAACTCAAAGAAACATTTAGATTGAGTGGTTAGATTTTTTACACCATTGAAAGCCCAATGCTACTAGATTTTGAATTTTTCTACTTTTGATTTGAGGGCGACATTTTTAAAAATATATTGTACTATTAATGAGAAGAAGGTTAATTAAAAATTTGATAGCACTGGAGGCTTTCAAATGTAGACCAATTCACTAATTATACTGAAAGGTAGTCAACCTTGGAGATCACCAATATTTGATTAAAAAAACAAGTAGATTGTAAGAGTGTCTCTTATAATAGTGGGTTTACTGTTGTTCTGCAGCAATGGCAAAAACAAACCCCTCAAATTTTACTAGAGTAGTTTCACATATTTCTTTACTCCTTCAAAGAAGTGTTACCAGATTGGGCTACTTTTAAAAATCCATCACTACTAAATTTTGAATTTCACTATTTGTAACTTTTTGAGTTACTTTTTAAAAAGTAAAAAAGATAAGCTGTACTAACTTGGGCTCTGAAGTCAATTTAAAATGTTATACTCAGCTTTCACATGCAACCCCCAGTTTACTACTTGTAGCCTAATTAGACAACCCTGAAAGGCAGCACAAAACATCTTAATAAAATAATAACAATGAAAGACAAAATTATGTGAAACAAAAATATCACTAGAATAAGTCTGTTCTTGAAAAGTAAATTTCACTTATCCTGTTTTTCCAAGTAGGTTAACAATATCAGTAGAAACAAGTAGTTAATTTAAAAATGCACATGCACACAAAGAATAGTGCTAACAATTGATACAGGAAACATTTTTCAATTATTACCTGTATATGCAGTTGGCATAAAAGTTATTGGCATGAAATTTGGAATTTGTCAGCTGAAAGATGACATTGTGTTGATGTTTAACATGGAAAGAAAACTATAGTACCTCTCCCAGACAGGGTGGTAAAAGAAAGTGAGAAGAAAGGACTAATTGTTACCTGCAAGACAACAGAAAGTATAGTCATCAGAAAGAGAAAATTCCCAAGAGTTACGGATCAAAGATGTCAAAATCACACAAGTATAGTAGTTTAAATATCTGGGAAGTGTTTTAACAGAGAATGGAAAATGTAACACCAAAATCTGAAGGCATATTTGCATAGCGAAAATGCCTTCTAAAAGCTAAGAAACAGGAAAATTTAATTAGAAACAAAGAAACAGTGGTAGATTTCTATGTGATATCAATTATGATATATGGTAGTGAATGTTGGGCAATGTCCCTATGGATGTGGAGAAAAATAATGGAAACAGAAATGTGGTTCTACAGAAGGATATTGATGGAGCAAGTAAGCAACAAAGATGTGTCAAATAAACTAACCACAAAAAAAACAAAAAAAAACAAAACTCATACTCAGAATCAAACTGAAATTTCTTTTACACATGATGAGGAAGGATGACTTGGTAAACTTAACCTTCACAAGTGTGGTGATAGAGAAAGTTACTTATTGAGAAAAAGGGCATGTGTGTTCTGTATGATATGCTGAAGACAAAATAATCAAAATAGAAATAAGTCAGTCACAGGTGTTGCCATAAATGCATCTCAGATATATGCTAATATTGTGTGTCCTCTCTCACCTGTCAACCAATGAAAAAACTGTTTTGTTGATAAAAGTCGTTGGTGTTCTCAAATTAAAAAAAAAGTTGTTTTTATTTTTTCTGCCTCATTTGTTGGCTTGCATATTGATTTCTGACCATTTACATGTATTGGGATTTGTGACATTAGACCTGCGATTAGTGATTTAAACATTTCTTTCTGCCCAAGGATCTTTGAGTTTGGACTTGCTATTTTTTTTATATTGTTGTGGAATTAGGTTACCACATTAATTATTTGAACACATTGTTTACAGGGAAAGAAACAAAGTTTAAAGATTTTCTTTTTTTTACTACAACAAAGTAGTAAAGGCAAGAATGATAGTAGAAGGTAGTAAGGCATTTGCCTGAAGATCCTGAGTGAATGGATGGTAGAAAAGGGTGGGGCTTAGTAAAGTCTTAAGAGCTACAAGGAATAGGAAGTTTTGGAGAACCACGATTGTCCATATCTTGAGGGGACAGATCACATAGAAGAAACTGAATTAAAATTGTGGCCTAGTCATGGGTTCTCATTTGTACTAATGCTCTTGAGAAAGGCATGAGTTCTTCTGCCCTAGTTATATGTTAAGTATCAGTGTAGATTGTGCTATCTAGACAAGAGTAGAAGCCAGTCTAGGAGAAGGACAACTATAAATTCAAAACTTTTTTAATCAATTCACCCCAAGCAAAGCAATAAAGTCACTAAGATACAAGGGGTTACTGAATGTTAGTGAATATGAGACAAGAGTCAGAAGAGATTTCCACAAGTGAGAAGCGTGAGAGAGAAAAACTGTTAGCATAAAACTTACGGTTGCATCTAGCTATTTCAACTGTAAAATGATGAGACCTAGCTGCCAATCTAGTACTGCATTTAAATTCATAAAGTCTAGGTATCATAGTGCAAATTCATCAGAACAATTAGCATGAAAGTATTTATAGAAATGGCACAAGGAAGCTATGTTACAGCAGTTGAAAAAGGACTGAATCCAAGATGCCAATATTACCAATGACACTGCAGATTCTTCTCTGGATTATATCAAGAATTTCTAAATATATAGCAGGAACACCAGACCATGTGTGGCAGCGGTATTCAAAGAAAGGATGAATGATAGACTTACAAATATCTAAGATAGATTTGGGTGAGAAAAATTGTCTAGCATGACATAGTGAACCAAATTTCTTCACAGCAGACGTAGCAGTTGATTCTATATACTCTTTCCACTACATTTCAGTTGAAAACCTTGTCCAAGAAGGTGCAATGTGTCACTTACCTGGAGACAAGTATCAGCTATATTGATGGAAGGTCAAAAAAGCTTCTCATGGATGATTGAGAGAGCAGATTAATTTATGAGGTTTCAAAATGAACAAGCAACTCTTAGCCCATTTAATATTTTCTGATCTGACGGAACAAGGTCTAGAGAATAAAAAGAATGTGAAATCATTTCCAAGGCCTTTAATATTTTCAGATCTGATTGTTGAAGGCTGTGGAGTATTGCAGTGTTTTATCTCTGATACATTAAAGTGAGTTTCTTTTCTTGCATGTTTAAAAGATTTAACTGCAGGCAATAGATGGTTGTTGAAATTGTAACACTGACTGGTAGCAACCCAAGATGTGGTACAAGGCTGAAAATATGGAGCACACAGTGAGGATCGATCTCACTGCTCAGTCATAACTGACCTAGCAAGACAAGCATGTTAGCCATTACATCATGTCAATCTTCTCATAGAGTTTTATGGCAGTTTAAGAAGTGGAGCTTAGATGTGGTACAAGGCTGACAATATGGAGCACAGAGTGAGGATCGATCTCACTGCTCAGTCATAACTGACCTAGCAAGACAAGCATGTAAGCCATTACATCATGTCAATCTTCTCATAGAGTTTTATGGCAGTTTACGAAGTGGAGCTTAGATGTGGTACAAGGCTGACAATATGGAGCACAGAGTGAGGATCGATCTCATTGCTCAGTCATAACTGACCTAGCAAGACGAGCATGTAAGCCATTACATCATGTCAATCTTCTCATAGAGTTTTATGGCAGTTTACGAAGTGGAGCTTAGATGTGGTACAAGGCTGACAATATGGAGCACAGAGTGAGGATCGATCTCACTGCTCAGTCATAACTGACCTAGCAAGACAAGCATGTTAGCCATTACATCATGTCAATCTTCT
Organism: Acanthosepion esculentum; assembly: GCA_964036315.1. Taxonomy (NCBI): domain Eukaryota; kingdom Metazoa; phylum Mollusca; class Cephalopoda; order Sepiida; family Sepiidae; genus Acanthosepion; species Acanthosepion esculentum. The sequence goes on along the minus strand of OZ038520.1, from coordinate 51,326,156 downwards.
CATAGAGTTTTATGTCAGTTTACGAAGTGGAGCTTAGATGTGGTACAAGGCTGACAATATGGAGCACAGAGTGAGGATCGATCTCACTGCTCAGTCATAACTGACCTAGCAAGACAAGCATGTTAGCCATTACATCATGTCAATCTTCTAATAGAGTTTTATGGCACTTTACGAAGTGGAGCTTAGATGTGGTACAAGGCTGACAATATGGAGCACAGAGTGAGGATCGATCTCACTGCTCAGTCATAACTGACCCAGCAAGACAAGCATGTAAGCCATTACATCATGTCAATCTTCTCATAGAGTTTTATGTCAGTTTACGAAGTGGAGCTTAGATGTGGTACAAGGCTGACAATATGGAGCACAGAGTGAGGATCGATCTCACTGCTCAGTCATAACTGACCTAGCAAGACAAGCATGTAAGCCATTACATCATGTCAATCTTCTCATAGAGTTTTATGGCAGTTTACGAAGTGGAGCTTAGATGTGGTACAAGGCTGACAATATGGAGCACAGAGTGAGGATCGATCTCACTGCTCAGTCATAACTGACCTAGCAAGACAAGCATGTTAGCCATTACATCATGTCAATCTTCTCATAGAGTTTTATGGCAGTTTACGAAATGGAGCTTAGATGTGGTACAAGGCTGACAATATGGAGCACAGAGTGAGGATCGATCTCACTGCTCAGTCATAACTGACCTAGCAAGACAAGCATGTAAGCCATTACATCATGTCAATCTTCTCATAGAGTTTTATGTCAGTTTACGAAGTGGAGCTTAGATGTGGTACAAGGCTGACAATATGGAGCACAGAGTGAGGATCGATCTCACTGCTCAGTCATAACTGACCTAGCAAGACAAGCATGTAAGCCATTACATCATGTCAATCTTCTCATAGAGTTTTATGGCAGTTTACGAAGTGGAGCTTAGATGTGGTACAAGGCTGACAATATGGAGCACAGAGTGAGGATCGATCTCACTGCTCAGTCATAACTGACCAAGCAAGACAAGCATGTTAGCCATTACATCATGTCAATCTTCTCATAGAGTTTTATGTCAGTTTACGAAGTGGAGCTTAGATGTGGTACAAGGCTGACAATATGGAGCACAGAGTGAGGATCGATCTCACTGCTCAGTCATAACTGACCTAGCAAGACAAGCATGTAAGCCATTACATCATGTCAATCTTCTCATAGAGTTTTATGGCAGTTTACGAAGTGGAGCTTAGATGTGGTACAAGGCTGACAATATGGAGCACAGAGTGAGGATCGATCTCACTGCTCAGTCATAACTGACCTAGCAAGACAAGCATGTTAGCCATTACATCATGTCAATCTTCTCATAGAGTTTTATGGCAGTTTACGAAATGGAGCTTAGATGTGGTACAAGGCTGACAATATGGAGCACAGAGTGAGGATCGATCTCACTGCTCAGTCATAACTGACCTAGCAAGACAAGCATGTAAGCCATTACATCATGTCAATCTTCTCATAGAGTTTTATGTCAGTTTACGAAGTGGAGCTTAGATGTGGTACAAGGCTGACAATATGGAGCACAGAGTGAGGATCGATCTCACTGCTCAGTCATAACTGACCTAGCAAGACAAGCATGTAAGCCATTACATCATGTCAATCTTCTCATAGAGTTTTATGGCAGTTTACGAAGTGGAGCTTAGATGTGGTACAAGGCTGACAATATGGAGCACAGAGTGAGGATCGATCTCACTGCTCAGTCATAACTGACCTAGCAAGACAAGCATGTAAGCCATTACATCATGTCAATCTTCTCATAGAGTTTTATGGCAGTTTACGAAGTGGAGCTTAGATGTGGTACAAGGCTGACAATATGGAGCACAGAGTGAGGATCGATCTCACTGCTCAGTCATAACTGACCTAGCAAGACAAGCATGTTAGCCATTACATCATGTCAATCTTCTCATAGAGTTTTATGGCAGTTTACGAAGTGGAGCTTAGATGTGGTACAAGGCTGACAATATGGAGCACACAGTGAGGATCGATCTCACTGCTCAGTCATAACTGACCTAGCAAGACAAGCATGTTAGCCATTACATCATGTCAATCTTCTCATAGAGTTTTATGGCAGTTTACGAAGTGGAGCTTAGATGTGGTACAAGGCTGACAATATGGAGCACAGAGTGAGGATCGATCTCACTGCTCAGTCATAACTGACCTAGCAAGACAAGCATGTTAGCCATTACATCATGTCAATCTTCTCATAGAGTTTTATGGCAGTTTACGAAGTGGAGCTTAGATGTGGTACAAGGCTGACAATATGGAGCACAGAGTGAGGATCGATCTCACTGCTCAGTCGTAACTGACCTAGCAAGACAAGCATGTAAGCCATTACATCATGTCAATCTTCTCATAGAGTTTTATGGCAGTTTACGAAGTGGAGCTTAGATGTGGTACAAGGCTGACAATATGGAGCACACAGTGAGGATCGATCTCACTGCTCAGTCATAACTGACCTAGCAAGACAAGCATGTTAGCCATTACATCATGTCAATCTTCTCATAGAGTTTTATGGCAGTTTACGAAGTGGAGCTTAGATGTGGTACAAGGCTGACAATATGGAGCACACAGTGAGGATCGATCTCACTGCTCAGTCGTAACTGACCTAGCAAGACAAGCATGTAAGCCATTACATCATGTCAATCTTCTCATAGAGTTTTATGGCAGTTTACGAAGTGGAGCTTAGATGTGGTACAAGGCTGACAATATGGAGCACACAGTGAGGATCGATCTCACTGCTCAGTCATAACTGACCTAGCAAGACAAGCATGTTAGCCATTACATCATGTCAATCTTCTCATAGAGTTTTATGGCAGTTTACGAAGTGGAGCTTAGATGTGGTACAAGGCTGACAATATGGAGCACAGAGTGAGGATCGATCTCACTGCTCAGTCATAACTGACCTAGCAAGACAAGCATGTTAGCCATTACATCATGTCAATCTTCTCATAGAGTTTTATGGCAGTTTACGAAGTGGAGCTTAGATGTGGTACAAGGCTGACAATATAGAGCACAGAGTGAGGATCGATCTCACTGCTCAGTCAGAACTGACCTAGCAAGACAAGCATGTTAGCCATTACATCATGTCAATCTTCTCATAGAGTTTTATGGCAGTTTACGAAGTGGAGCTTAGATGTGGTACAAGGCTGACAATATGGAGCACACAGTGAGGATCGATCTCACTGCTCAGTCATAACTGACCTAGCAAGACAAGCATGTTAGCCATTACATCATGTCAATCTTCTCATAGAGTTTTATGGCAGTTTACGAAGTGGAGCTTAGATGTGGTACAAGGCTGACAATATGGAGCACACAGTGAGGATCGATCTCACTGCTCAGTCATAACTGACCTAGCAAGACAAGCATGTTGGCCATTACATCATGTCAAGGTGCTCATAGAGTTTTATGGCAATTTACGAAGTGGAGCTTAGATGTGGTACAAGGCTGACAATATGGAGCACAGAGTGAGGATCGATCTCACTGCTCAGTCATAACTGACCCAGCAAGACAAGCATGTTAGCCATTACATCATGTCAATCTTCTCATAGAGTTTTATGGCAGTTTAGGAAGTGGAGCTTAGATGTGGTACAAGGCTGACAATATGGAGCACAGAGTGAGGATCGATCTCACTGCTCAGTCATAACTGACCTAGCAAGACAAGCATGTTTGCCATTACATCATGTCAATCTTCTCATAGAGTTTTATGGCAGTTTACGAAGTGGAGCTTAGATGTGGTACAAGGCTGACAATATGGAGCACAGAGTGAGGATCGATCTCACTGCTCAGTCATAACTGACCTAGCAAGACAAGCATGTTAGCCATTACATCATGTCAATCTTCTCATAGAGTTTTATGGCAGTTTACGAAGTGGAGCTTAGATGTGGTACAATGCTGACAATATGGAGCACACAGTGAGGATCGATCTCACTGCTCAGTCATAACTGACCTAGCAAGACAAGCATGTTAGCCATTACATCATGTCAATCTTCTCATAGAGTTTTATGGCAGTTTACGAAGTGGAGCTTAGATGTGGTACAAGGCTGACAATATGGAGCACACAGTGAGGATCGATCTCACTGCTCAGTCATAACTGACCTAGCAAGACAAGCATGTTAGCCATTACATCATGTCAATCTTCTCATAGAGTTTTATGGCAGTTTACGAAGTGGAGCTTAGATGTGGTACAAGGCTGACAATATGGAGCACAGAGTGAGGATCGATCTCACTGCTCAGTCATAACTGACCTAGCAAGACAAGCATGTTAGCCATTACATCATGTCAATCTTCTCATAGAGTTTTATGGCAGTTTACGAAGTGGAGCTTAGATGTGGTACAAGGCTGACAATATGGAGCACAGAGTGAGGATCGATCTCACTGCTCAGTCATAACTGACCTAGCAAGACAAGCATGTAAGCCATTACATCATGTCAATCTTCTCATAGAGTTTTATGGCAGTTTACGAAGTGGAGCTTAGATGTGGTACAAGGCTGACAATATGGAGCACAGAGTGAGGATCGATCTCACTGCTCAGTCATAACTGACCTAGCAAGACAAGCATGTAAGCCATTACATCATGTCAATCTTCTCATAGAGTTTTATGGCAGTTTACGAAGTGGAGCTTAGATGTGTCAAAAAAAGGCTGACAGTATAAAGCTTCTAGTTAGAATCGAACTCATTACTCCGTCTTAATTAAGCTAGCAAGACAAGTTTATTAACTAATATACTCTATTGAGGTACTAATTGTGCATGTTTTATGAGCTGTATAAATGAATCAATCTTTAGGATAGTCAATTTAGTAACTTAATCAAATAATATTACACTAGTGTAAATTACTCATTCAATAGTAAAAATATCATTTAATCTGTCACTATCAGATTTTCAACATTACTTATGGGATGACATGACAGCATGTATTGCTATCATTTGAGCATTTCACACAAGCGAAAAATATCATTCACTCTTCTGATATCATATTTCAGATATTACTTCGTACCTGACATGGTGCTTTTCAAAGTCTTGTCAGTGACAGAAGAACAGGATTAAAAAAAAATAAAACATGAAATTAATTACTGTTAAAATTCTAAGAATATTTTTTTAGTTTCCTCTTTCATCTTCCTTCAGATCATAGATGATCATGGCTCTCCACATCTTCCTATTCTTTGTAGCTCTAAGCAATTTTTATCTTTTTACTATCCTACCCACTCTTTGATCTGACACCTATTTACAAAAGCTTATTAAATAAGTTACTTGCTATTTCCCGCTGTCCTGCAAGTGTCAAATTCTCCAAGCCTTCTTTCGTCATTATGTACCCTCGAAATTTAAACTGTTTCTTTCTTATTCTAAATATAACTTTCCTTTTTATTACTATTTTCTTTAAAATCTCTTCATTGCTCACCTGCTCAGCATCCTTCTGTAGAACATTATTTTGGCTGCTTCAGGTCTCTTCAGTATCTGTTAGAAAATTTTCCAGCAATTCACTGCCATATAAGAAGATTGATATGACATAGCAATTCAGAACTCTTTATTTTGTTTTTAACAAAAAGTTCTTGTTTCTTAATACTTTGTATAGCTTTTAGAAAGCAGGTTTTGCTATTTCAATATGCTTTTGGATTTTGGTGACAAATTTTCTGATATATATCAAAATACTACCCACTTATTTAAACTTCTGTATTTGTTTGATTTTGACATCTTGAATTTGTAGCTAAGATCTTGGACTGTTCATCTTACTGACAATGTACATTCCATCTTCTTCAATTGATAGTTAATCTTTTCATCCTGTTTTCCTTTGCTAATTTCTTGCAGAGTTCCTGCAGTTTTTTTGCTTGTACTACCAACACATTCTAATTTACATATCTTATATTTTCAAAATGATAATCACCAATAATAAATCTTGGTAAGACTTCTAGTTCTCTTTATATTGCCTTATTGTATAGGTTAAATAAATCCGGTGAGATAAGGCATCCTTGTCTTATGACTTTTGTCTTATGACTTTTGTCTTATGACTTTTGTCTTATGACTTTTGCTTGCTTTCTCAATTCATTTTCTATCTATATACAGGCTGTTTTCACTCTCTCTCAGTTCTAGATTATTCTAATGTTTTTTTCATTATACAGTAATTTGTTTGAACTGACTTTATTTTCTTTGAAACAGACACAAGGTTTCAACTATTGTACACCTTTAAGGTGCTTGTTATGTATATATATATATATATATATATATATATATATATATATATTTGTTATCCACAGACAGACTGTTTCACTGTTTCACAGCTCATCAGTGTGGCTAGACGTCCGGTTGCCTCTAGCTACGATCGAAACCCGACTGATTTTACGTCAGTCGGAATCTCTACCCGCTAAGCCATCAGCGTACGGCACGGAATGGAGGTGAATTTTAGCGTGTTTATTTTTAGATTCGGATAAACACACAGTGACTGAGAGTGACTCAATTCTGTCGAAGAGTCGTGCAGTATTAGCATAAATAGTCACTGTTTACAAATTCACACCCCAAACCAGAGGGCTCAACCGAAATTAATTTCAGGAGCTACTGAATATATATATATATATTTGTTATATATCTGTTTTCTGAACTAAAACATTTCTTTATTCTCTGGTAGCAGATTGTTTTTATCCTGCTATACATGAACCAAGTTTGCAAAGTTACACTACCTGAGTATTCTACGGTTCAATAACCTAACAGATATAAATATTGGTTATGTATATATACAGGGTGACAATCAAACTTTCACTAGAAAATTCCTGGACAACCTCTAATGGACTGGCAGTCAAGACAATATGTAAGTACCTGATGATAAAACCCTTAACTCATTGTGATCTCCTTAATTTTCTTCACATCTGAAAGTTCTTGGTATTCTTGGATTATATTTCACTTTAGTGAGGAATAAACTATAAGGCTTAACATAGATGAAACTTTTTTATGATACTAAACTCCCTTAGTATGATAAAATAAAGCACTTATTCCCATCTTGACAAATGTATGGTATATAACATAATTTGCAATAAGTTCACTGAGGCTGGATGCATATATCCGCCACCAATATGGAATTCCATAATAATTTTCATGCAGAATCATGGTAAATATTTTACTGATTCTTTCAAAGCTGTATTCTGTCTTTGTTTTTACAAGATGGTCAACAAATTTTCCAAGAAAAATTACAAAAATCCCAGACAATCTCTAATGGACTATTTAATACAATTTTAATAAATTTAATACAATGTGCATCCCAGATTTCCACCAAATTTTCATTAGAAAATTCCTGGACAATTCCAAGAGAAAATAAAAAAATTCCCCAAAGATACATTACTGTAGTGACAGTCAAGAAAGTAACCAAAATATAAAAATGTCCCCAAATATTCTCTACTGACAGTCAAGAAAGTAACCAAGTAGCAAATAACCTAAGACAAATAATTTAAAAAAACAACACCAAATCTGCTTTTAAATTCATGTCTAGTCATCTTCCTCCATGAATGCTAAGAATTTTGCCTGAAGATTATGGTTTTTGATTCCAAATCAGCCCCGAATAAAGAGATACTGTTTCACCCTTCATCAGTCACCAATTAATTATAATCATGAAATATTAACTTTTGCCACTCATCCTCATGATGCAAACCTAATTCTTTTTTGTTATTTTGTCAATTATCATTAAAAAGAATAGAATATCAATAAAGAAAAACATGTTCCTGGCTTACTGGAGACTTGAGAAGAAACAAAATTAAAAGAGAATGATATATGAGCACCAACATCCCTCCCTTGCACGTTACGGAAATCCAAAATGAAAAATATATATTGATGAAATATTAGAAAGAATGCTTCAATTTTTCAGAACTTGTTCATTTTATTGTATATCAAGAAGACATATTATTAAGATTCACAGACATTACGTTACATGAAATGTCATACAGGTTAGCAAATGGTAAGAGAATTTTAGGATATTATCAACAAAATCATAAATTCCATCACAATTCCCATGACTTTTATTAGATTTCCAGGAGCAGTGAGCACCCTGATGTAGTCTATCTAGTGATAGACAGGTCACCATTAATTAGGTAATGGAATTAATTCAAGAGGCTATGTCAGAGTTTGGACACCAAACCAAAAAATGGTCAAACATAAATATTTTGATGTTTAGTTAATTAGGCAGATTTTGGAAAGTCAAATCAATAAAATTTCAGCATCTTTTTGCATATTTTGAATTGATGGAATAGACAGAATCAGTAATTACAAGAATTTCTTTATTTATGTTTCGGTGTATATGTGGTCAATCTGATGAGATGAATATTCATTGAAATAAATTTATTACTGACTATAGATTTTTAATGTTGTTTTCCAGTTATTCTTATACTTTTCTCTGTATCATACATTGAACTCTCATATGGACTGAAAAGTCCTCTTTGGAATAATCCCTACCAATTACAATTTGGTATGATATATATATTATATAAGGGAAAAGAAAAAATTGTTGAACCAACATCACCCACCCCTCTTAAAAATGAAGAGGTAATAGGACAGTACTGCCCATATCCTCCCTGCCACCTCTCTAGCATGTAATGGCGATCCCAGAATTCACACTTTGATCAAAAGTCACTGATAAAAAAAATCTTGCTCAGCTGCTAATGGGGAACTCTAGCCATTTTTGAATGCAATATATATTTTTGTTTATAATCTAATATTTTTCTTTTCTCTTGGTTATCTGCATTGTCTCACTACCTTTTTGCTTCAATGCTTTTTCTTTATTTATGTTTGTGTGTGTGTGCATATATATATATATATATATATATATATATATATATATATATATATATATATATATATATATATAATATAAAAGGCCCAAACACTAATCTTCCACGGTTATAATTTATTACATTGGAATCGTAATCACAAATTTGTAGGTCTGATGAATTGGATCGTCATTACAATTCCAATGTAATAAATTATAACCATGGAATATTAGTGTTTGAGCCTTTTATATTATAATCTTACTCTCTCCTAGACATTGAGTTCTACCTGGATTCTATCTTCTTGGGAATTTATTTATTTATATATATATATATATATATATATATATATATATATATATATATATATATATATATTGACCACTAATATTATCTCTCTCTCTCTCTTCATATATATATATATATATATATATATATATATATATATATCTTGATTGGGGTTGCTGACTTTAAATTTTTTTTTTGGGTGTCTACTGATTGGGTATTTTGCAAATGAAGTTTGAAAGAGTTGGTATTCAAACTTATTCTAATTTAAAACTTTATCATTTTACATTCCATATTTTTTGTTCACATAACGATGCAAAAGTATACAAAGATATAAACCTAAACCAACTTAACAAAAAAAGTACCTAACCCTTAACCTTTCCTTCTCCAACATTCATGGTATTCATACCAACTTCTGCAGTGTGGAATTGTGCCTCTTCAAAAATCTACAGATATTCAAGCTCTCTGAGAAACTAACCATAACTCTTCAGTCCCATCCTCTGATTTATCGATTTCTGGCAACCTTCTTCTCCTTAGAAAGGACTTTAAAGTACACATGCATAGCCTGGGTGTTTATGTCTGCAAACATCTACTCTAGGCTAGGGAGCTCTTTCTTGAGTCTCTAGACCATTCTTACATATGTCTCTCTCTCTCTCTACCATTACTCTAGGCTAGGTAGCATTTCTGATAATACAGACAAGGCCATCTCCTTACACTTGTTTATAAACATATTCATGTTCAGTGACTCTAAGGCTCACCATACCAGGCAGCTTAAACACTCTATCACTGACGTAGTTGGAATCCAAATCCTTAACTTTTCAATCACTCAATCAATGCAAGTCGTTGACTTCTCAGTAACCCTGATGGACATGCCTCTCTTCTAGATCTCTCCCTGACTCTTGTCATACTACACAGCTCTGCCCTCTTGGAAACTCTGATCATATGATAGTGTCTGTAAACATCCCCCCCCACCAGCCAAAAACTATCTACCAGCAGAATATCATTCTGTTATCAACAAGAATAGTGGGTTTCATTCTGTGATTTCCATTGTGATGTCCTGTGGAAATAAGTTTATAATCATCCTGTTCAGAAATGCACATCTGAGGTCTTCTTCTAGGAGAATGCTGACATTGATTCTTTCATTCCAGCAAAGAAATACCAATTTAAACTGCATTCATCTCCTTGGTTCTCACCTGATTGCTTGCCCAATATAGTCCCCAGAGTAATCACATCCTGACATCTACTGAAAAATAAGGTAAAATTTTTTGCTTGGAAATTCTCTTCCAACTCAAACACCTGACTCACCTGATTTCACTACTATAATCGAGGCTATACAGTGATATGTGTATGATCTTGGAAATCATTTCTAAATTAGACTCTTATAAGTGGGAGTGACAGGATTCCAGCCATCATCCTAAAGAAATGTCCTCCAAAGTCTAAAACTATTCCGTGCTGCATCCTGTTTTCCAGCTTGTTGGAAGTCCTCTTCGGTAGTCCCTGTTTTCAAGAACTCTGGAGAACCTTCTAACTCCCCTCTATTACCTTTATTAGTCACCTACCACTTTCAGCAAAGTATTCAAGGCTTTAATCAATGCTGAAGTGTTTAAAGATCTTATCTCTTACAACCTACTCTCTGACAAACAATATGGGATCTGTTTTTCTCAGTCTACCACTGATTTGCTTGTGGACATCACTGAGTATATATATCAAGCTCTTGATAATAACAGTGAAGCTTGTGCTGTGGCTATTGATATCTCAAAGGCATTTGACAGGGTTTGGAATGCTGGTTTTTTTTGTAAGCTTCAGAGCTGTGCTATTACAGGACGATTGTTTGATTTAATCGACTCATTCCTTTCAAATCATGAAATGAAGATTGTCCTGAACAGGCTTGCTTCCAGATCATTTCACACAAACTCAGGTGTCCCCCAAGGTTCTATACTGGGTCCTATGTGGTTTCTGATCTACATCAGTTGAACCCCATTCATCTTTTATCCGTTCCTCAATTCTTCCTTTATACTCAGTCTTTTCTCTCACTTCTACTCTATGTACCCCCCCCCCTGCGTACTAGTAGCACTCCCACCTTGATTGGAGTGAAATCATTAAAAAAATAAAAAGAGAAAAGAAATTAACATATAAAAAAGAAATAATATGAATTATCTCCCCTAGTATGAATCAGAAGGTAAACATCATTTAGACTAAATACAAGGTTTGGTTTTAGAATACAAGAATGAATACCAGAGTATACAATGGTTGTATGGTGGGTCTCTCACCTCCAACTATATCGGTGTGTGATAGTGTGACTAATTCCTTTTTCAAACACATTTGTTTTTGTTCAACACTCAGAGCTGACCAGTGGATTATATTCCAACTATGCTGGGCAGATCAGAGTTACAGTTTGTGGGGGAAGAATGCATAATTTGGTGTGATCAATAATTTGAAGGAGGTCAACACACTCAAAACTAGTGATAGGCTCTTGTGGACTCCCACCAAATCTATAATATGGCCCCACTCCAAATGTAAGATGTGGGGTCTCTTCACTCTACTACATCTCAATTTTTATAAGGTAGCATTTATATAAAATACAAATTTTATTGTAACCTAATTATGTACAATAATGGATCATATGCAATATAGGTGAGAAATTCAACTAGAAAAATGATCAGGGCCTCCTGACTCTACTATAATCTCAATTGTCATAAAGTAGCATTTATATAAAATACAAATTTTATTGTAACCTAATTATGTACAATAATGGATCATATGCAATATAGGTGAGAAATTCAACTAGAAAAATGATCAGGGCCTCCTGACTCTACTATAATCTCAATTTTCATAAAGTAGCATTTATATAAAATACAAATTTTATTGTAACCTAATTATGTACAATAATGGATCATATGCAATATAGGTGAGAAATTCAACTAGAAAAATGATCAGGGCCTCCTGACTCTACTATAATCTCAATTTTCATAAAGTAGCATTTATATAAAATGCAAATTTTATTGTAACCTAATTATGTACAATAATGGATCATATGCAATATAGGTGAGAAATTCAACTAGAAAAATGATCAGGGCCTCCTGACTCTACTATAATCTCAATTTTCATAAAGTAGCATTTATATAAAATACAAATTTTATTGTAACCTAATTATGTACAATAATGGATCATATGCAATATAGGTGAGAAATTCAACTAGAAAAATGATCAGGGCCTCCTGACTCTACTATAATCTCAATTTTCATAATGTAGCATTTATATAAAATGCAAATTTTATTGTAACCTAATTATGTACAATATTGGATCATATGCAATATAGGTGAGAAATTCAACTAGAAAAATGATCAGGGCCTCCTGACTCTACTATAATCTCAATTTTCATAAAGTAGCATTTATATAAAATACAAATTTTATTGTAACCTAATTATGTACAATAATGGATCATATGCAATATAGGTGAGAAATTCAACTAGAAAAATGATCAGGGACTCCTGACTCTACTATAATCTCAATTTTCATAAAGTAGCATTTATATAAAATACAAATTTTATTGTAACCTAATTATGTACAATAATGGATCATATGCAATATAGGTGAGAAATTCAACTAGAAAAATGATCAGGGCCTCCTGACTCTACTATAATCTCAATTTTCATAAAGTAGCATTTATATAAAATGCAAATTTTATTGTAACCTGATTATGTACAATAATGGATCATATGCAATATAGGTGAGAAATTCAACTAGAAAAATGATCAGGGCCTCCTGACTCTACTATAATCTCAATTTTCATAATGTAGCATTTATATAAAATGCAAATTTTATTGTAACCTAATTATGTACAATAATGGATCATATGCAATATAGGTGAGAAATTCAACTAGAAAAATGATCAGGGCCTCCTGACTCTACTATAATCTCAATTTTCATAAAGTAGCATTTATATAAAATACAAATTTTATTGTAACCTAATTATGTACAATAATGGATCATATGCAATATAGGTGAGAAATTCAACTAGAAAAATGATCAGGGACTCCTGACTCTACTATAATCTCAATTTTCATAAAGTAGCATTTATATAAAATACAAATTTTATTGTAACCTAATTATGTACAATAATGGATCATATGCAATATAGGTGAGAAATTCAACTAGAAAAATGATCAGGGCCTCCTGACTCTACTATAATCTCAATTTTCATAAAGTAGCATTTATATAAAATGCAAATTTTATTGTAACCTAATTATGTACAATAATGGATCATATGCAATATAGGTGAGAAATTCAACTAGAAAAATGATCAGGGCCTCCTGACTCTACTATAATCTCAATTTTCATAATGTAGCATTTATATAAAATGCAAATTTTATTGTAACCTAATTATGTACAATATTGGATCATATGCAATATAGGTGAGAAATTCAACTAGAAAAATGATCAGGGCCTCCTGACTCTACTATAATCTCAATTTTCATAAAGTAGCATTTATATAAAATACAAATTTTATTGTAACCTAATTATGTACAATAATGGATCATATGCAATATAGGTGAGAAATTCAACTAGAAAAATGATCAGGGACTCCTGACTCTACTATAATCTCAATTTTCATAAAGTAGCATTTATATAAAATACAAATTTTATTGTAACCTAATTATGTACAATAATGGATCATATGCAATATAGGTGAGAAATTCAACTAGAAAAATGATCAGGGCCTCCTGACTCTACTATAATCTCAATTTTCATAAAGTAGCATTTATATAAAATGCAAATTTTATTGTAACCTGATTATGTACAATAATGGATCATATGCAATATAGGTGAGAAATTCAACTAGAAAAATGATCAGGGCCTCCTGACTCTACTATAATCTCAATTTTCATAATGTAGCATTTATATAAAATGCAAATTTTATTGTAACCTAATTATGTACAATAATGGATCATATGCAATATAGGTGAGAAATTCAACTAGAAAAATGATCAGGGCCTCCTGACTCTACTATAATCTCAATTTTCATAAAGTAGCATTTATATAAAATACAAATTTTATTGTAACCTAATTATGTACAATAATGGATCATATGCAATATAGGTGAGAAATTCAACTAGAAAAATGATCAGGGACTCCTGACTCTACTATAATCTCAATTTTCATAAAGTAGCATTTATATAAAATACAAATTTTATTGTAACCTAATTATGTACAATAATGGATCATATGCAATATAGGTGAGAAATTCAACTAGAAAAATGATCAGGGCCTCCTGACTCTACTATAATCTCAATTTTCATAAAGTAGCATTTATATAAAATACAAATTTTATTGTAACCTAATTATGTACAATAATGGATCACATGCAGTGTAGGTGAGAAATTCAACTAGAAAAATGATCAGGGCCTCCTGACTCTACTATAATCTCAATTTTCATAAAGTAGCATTTATATAAAATACAAATTTTATTGTAACCTAATTATGTACAATAATGGATCATATGCAATATAGGTGAGAAATTCAACTAGAAAAATGATCAGGGCCTCCTGACTCTACTATAATCTCAATTTTCATAAAGTAGCATTTATATAAAATACAAATTTTATTGTAACCTAATTATGTACAATAATGGATCATATGCAATATAGGTGAGAAATTCAACTAGAAAAATGATCAGGGCCTCCTGACTCTACTATAATCTCAATTTTCATAAAGTAGCATTTATATAAAATACAAATTTTATTGTAACCTAATTATGTACAATAATGGATCATATGCAATATAGGTGAGAAATTCAACTAGAAAAATGATCAGGGACTCCTGACTCTACTATAATCTCAATTTTCATAAAGTAGCATTTATATAAAATACAAATTTTATTGTAACCTAATTATGTACAATAATGGATCATATGCAATATAGGTGAGAAATTCAACTAGAAAAATGATCAGGGACTCCTGACTCTACTATAATCTCAATTTTCATAAAGTAGCATTTATATAAAATACAAATTTTATTGTAACCTAATTATGTACAATAATGGATCATATGCAATATAGGTGAGAAATTCAACTAGAAAAATGATCAGGGCCTCCTGACTCTACTATAATCTCAATTTTCATAAAGTAGCATTTATATAAAATACAAATTTTATTGTAACCTAATTATGTACAATAATGGATCACATGCAGTATAGGTGAGAAATTCAACTAGAAAAATGATCAGGGCCTCCTGACTCTACTATAATCTCAATTTTCATAAAGTAGCATTTATATAAAATACAAATTTTATTGTAACCTAATTATGTACAATAATGGATCATATGCAATATAGGTGAGAAATTCAACTAGAAAAATGATCAGGGCCTCCTGACTCTACTATAATCTCAATTTTCATAAAGTAGCATTTATATAAAATACAAATTTTATTGTAACCTAATTATGTACAATAATGGATCATATGCAATATAGGTGAGAAATTCAACTAGAAAAATGATCAGGGCCTCCTGACTCTACTATAATCTCAATTTTCATAAAGTAGCATTTATATAAAATACAAATTTTATTGTAACCTAATTATGTACAATAATGGATCATATGCAATATAGGTGAGAAATTCAACTAGAAAAATGATCAGGGCCTCCTGACTCTACTATAATCTCAATTTTCATAAAGTAGCATTTATATAAAATACAAATTTTATTGTAACCTAATTATGTACAATAATGGATCATATGCAATATAGGTGAGAAATTCAACTAGAAAAATGATCAGGGCCTCCTGACTCTACTATAATCTCAATTTTCATAAAGTAGCATTTATATAAAATACAAATTTTATTGTAACCTAATTATGTACAATAACAGATCATGTGCAATGAACAAGTGAACAAGAAAAATTGAAAATAAATACAAATTAGAGACATGTCATAATAGATCATTCTATCTTAAATAAATCAACAATGTTCTGAACAATTTTTAACATCAACTTTAAATTTTTCTAGTTAAAAAGCTGAAGCATTTTAACATATTTAACATGGGTAAAAAATAGTCAATTTTATATAGTGTTTTTTTTAGACTAGGCTTAAACAAAAAAGAAAAGAAAAAAAGAACTTATAATGATGTCAAAATCCACAAAAATATTTAATAGTCTGTTGTACTTAGTTTAATTTGTAATGTATATAAATAGATGTAGATGAAAGTAAATGCAGATAAGATAACAATGGTCAAAAAGCACTACTCAAGGCCCCTTATCAGGCTTGCCCCCACCTCAGGTTTGGAAGTAGTATGCATGGAATGTGAATACATTCAAACCCTCAGTCATGATGTCTTGTGTGGTATTGCGCTGGAATAGGCCTAGCCTCAAATTCACATCAAACATCAAGGAAGTCAGGCAGGTACAACAGAAGGTTGATCAGGAGTTAGTCATGTTGACTAAATGCAGAAGTATGTGACCTTATACCTGTATCTGGTATTGCAAGCATGAGAACAAGAATGTTGGATATGTAAACAATAGCTCCAGATATGATTTGGGCAGTCTCTCACACACTGCAGACAGAATGTAAGGTCTAAATATCGGATGAGAAGTGTCCAAGTCTTCTCACATACAGGCTGAGGGTAACTGGTGAAATACTGGAATGAATAAAATGTTATGTAGTGAAGATTAAAGTCCATGATTTCATTAGTAACAGAATAATCAATGTCATTACACTTGTCACTTCATGCTAGCACAATTATTAATGAATTTTGAACAGTGAACACCATCTACCCAAAGTGTGGGATGGTTTTCAGGCTACTTCCCAACAAACCTGAATGCTGGGATTGTCTCCTCAGGCCAATATAATCACAAAGTCACATCCCTGACAAAGCTAACCTGGTGAGATTTGAACAAAGCTCTCATTTTTATTTTTAATCATTTCACCCTAAGCAACCTGATGAAGTCACTATGGCGCAAATGGGTTACTGAGTATGAAAGAATCTGCACAAAAAAAAAATTATTAAGGAAAAGAGGCCAATAAAAGAACAGGGCTCAAGGAGACACTATGATTAGATCTAATTGCCAATCTAGTACTATGCTTAAATTCATAAAGTTGAATCATGGTCAGAATGCTAATGTTCTAACCACTCAGCAATAAAACAACTAATATGACTAAAGCCACCAATATGACTAAAACAACTAATATGACTAAACCAACCAATATGACTAAAACATCTAATATGACTAAAGAGACCAATATGACTAAAACAACTAATATAACCAAAGCGACCAATATGACTAAAACAACTAATATAACCAAAGCGACCAATATGACTAAAACAACTAATATAACCAAAGCGACCAATATGAGTAAAACAACTAATATGACTAAACCAACCAATATGACTGAAACATCTAATATGACTAAAGAGACCAATATGACTAAAACAACTAATATAACCAAAGCGACCAATATGACTAAAACAACTAATATTACTAAACCAACCAATATGACTAAACCAACCAATATGACTAAAACAATTAATATGACTAAACCAACCAATATGACAATACCAATTTAAGAAAATCTGTATAATACTATAATGTTAAATAAAATTTTTCTTATTTTCCAAAAAGTTTTACATTTCATATACATTTATATACATTTATTTGAGGTAAACTTTTCCATATTTCAAATTTTCTAAAATGGTAAACATGAGTGAAATTGCAGAACATTTAAAAGGCAAACATTTCAGATTTTTCTAATCATTTTACAGCAACGACATCATTTATCATTCAACTATTGTCTACAATAAAATCTTCTTTGAGTGGATTTAGTAAAAAGGAAACTTGATCTAAACCCAACATAAATCCACACCCTAAAATGAAAATAAAATTGGTATAACGGTTGAAACTAGATCGCCTTTGACACAAAAAAATATATTTACACTTTTGATAAATCAACCTTAAGAAAAGGTTAAAAGAAATAAGTGAGGTAAGAGGAGATAGACAGGGAAATAAGTGAGGTAAGAGGAGATAGACAGGGAAATAAGTGAGGTAAGAGGAGATAGACAGGGAAATAAGTGAGGTAAGAGGAGATAGACAGGGAAATAAGTGAGGTAAGAGGAGATAGACAGGGAAATAAGTGAGGTAAGAGGAGATAGACAGGGAAATAAGTGAGGTAAGAGGAGATAGACAGGGAAATAAGTGAGGTAAGAGGAGATAGACAGGGAAATAAGTGAGGTAAGAGGAGATAGACAGGGAAATAAGTGAGGTAAGAGGAGATAGACAGGGAAATAAGTGAGGTAAGAGGAGATAGACAGGGAAATAAGTGAGGTAAGAGGAGATAGACAGGGAAATAAGTGAGGTAAGAGGAGATAGACAGGGAAATAAGTGAGGTAAGAGGAGATAGACAGGGAAATAAGTGAGGTAAGAGGAGATAGACAGGGAAATAAGTGAGGTAAGAGGAGATAGACAGGGAAATAAGTGAGGTAAGAGGAGATAGACAGGGAAATAAGTGAGGTAAGAGGAGATAGACAGGGAAATAAGTGAGGTAAGAGGAGATAGACAGGGAAATAAGTGAGGTAAGAGGAGATAGACAGGGAAATAAGTGAGGTAAGAGGAGATAGACAGGGAAATAAGTGAGGTAAGAGGAGACAGAGAAAGCTGAAAATGTGACTGACACTGTAAACTGTCAAATGTTTAAAGTGAAGGAAATGATACTGTATAATCAGCAAGTATTCTTGAAACTTCTGAGAAATTTGCCATGAAAAGTAAATAAATAAAAATTGAAAAATATTTTTTGTTTGGTACAAAACACAACTATTAACATTTATACTAGTTTTGATCAAAATCTTTTCCCAAAATGTATTCATGCTTACATGAGTATTTCTTGACATGTATTATTGTCTACATGAGTATTTCTTGCCATCTATTAAAACTACATGAGTATTTCTTGCTATGTATTATTGTCTACATGAGTATTTCTTGCCATCTATTAAAACTACATGAGTATTTCTTGCTGTGTATTATTGTCTACATGAGTATTTCTTGCCAGGTATTAATATCTATATGAGTGTTTATTGCCACCTATTAATATCTACATCAGTATTTATTGCCATATAACATGCAGTAGCAGATTATATATACACAAAATCTTATAAGGAACATTAAGAAAAAAATAATATTCAACAGAAGATTCATCCATAATTATATGTAATATATAAAATATATAATATATATAATTATATATAATATATAATACATAATGATATATAGGTACCTCCAATGAAATGCAATACCTAAGAGTTAAAATGAAATTTTAACAATGAAAAATCTTTAAAATTTTTATTTTATTTTTATTTTCAAGCTAATAAATTAAATGTAATGTTTCCAATAAGCAAAAGCCTTTGTTGTATTTCAAACAAATTTTTAATTAACTGGAAGGGGATTTTTTTAAATCATTGATTTTAGCACCATTTTTAGCCATCTGTCAGCACAATGTAATTCTCTTTATGAAAAAAATCTTTCAAAAATAAATTATACATTACTGAACCTTTATTTGATGAATATTAGCAGATTTAAAGTTTAATTAAACTGATTTTAACCAAATATTACTTTTAGTTTAAAATATTGCAGAAATAACTTTAACACAGAGGTAGTGTTTTTTATTAGGTGTTGACAGCTCTTTGACAATTTAACAAAAATGGCATGCTCACTTTTTAGTACCTAGTTATATGTCATTTCTTAACAAATTTTAAGTTTATCTTGATTTATAATCATAATTTAATCATTTAGAATATATTTAATTCTGGGATCATCAAGGGATTAGTATGTCAAACAGGAGTGTTTATGTGTTAATCTAATACTGCACTATACTTTAACTTACAGCCTGTCGAAAAACCAACATTTAAGATATAAGCAGAAGGATTATTTTTGGAGGAGATATTTTGGGAAAGCGTACACACCTTATAATGGCAGGAAATATAGTATTTTATAATTGTTTATACTTTATAACACTAGTGGAAATTAAAAAAAAAAAATACCTTAACATCATTTTGATTTGTAATCATAATTTAATCATTTAGAATATATTCTGGGATCATCAATGGACTAGTGCATCAAAATAGGTACTTACATTTTAGTAAAACCTTGTAGAATTTCCTCAATGTGGACTAATTAAAATAATTTTTTTCAGGAAAAAGCTATCACTAGTGAGGAAAATGAAAAATGACTGAATCCATAATTAAAAAATTATTCAGTTCCTTGATGATCCTGGATTACTAGACTTAATCTCAAAAATGGTACTTGAAATTCATAATATATATTGGCTATCACTGCAGAAAATATACTTCGTAAGCTGGATTTAATTCTAATTTTTTCTTGTTATTTAATGAAAGTTAACTCATGCTAGAGGTTTACGGAATGAGATGGGTGACTCTTGACTTGAAGAGACCAAGATTGAAATGTTCTGGGATGCCACCATGCAGGAATCTGTACCACAATGCAGCAGTTCTTGGGGAAAAAGGTGTTGGAGTTAAACTTCTTCCTTACAATTGGAATACAGAGGGAATGAGGATAATGTGACTCTGTGAACATAACATGGCAAATCCTAGGTGTAAATGTTTGATCTAGGGAACTAAAGAATGGAGCTCAACAGAACATTTTTTTCACCATTTCACCCCAAGCAAAGTGGGAGTGCTACTACTACACAGGGGGTTACAGAGAGTGAAGGTGAGAGAAAACACTTGGCATAGTGGGGATTGAAGAAAGGATAAAAGATGAATGGGGTTCAAGTCAAAAGAAGATGGTGGTTGATGTTGGATTTAAATTTTTGAAAATTGTAGTTATCAGGGAAGCAAGTAAGTGGAAGGGAGTTCTATTGTCAGAAAGTGTGAGAAAAGAAACTTTTTGAGTAGAAGTGATGGTTACATTTAACTATTTCAACAGTAAAAGGATGGGGCCTACATGCCAGTCTAGTAGCACGCTTAAACTCATATAGTTTGGGCACCGGGGAAAAAAGCTTGTCAGAGCAGTTGCTATGAAAATATTTGTAGAAAAGACAGAGGGAAATCACGTCATGTCAGTAAGAAAGAGACTGAAGTTGAGATGCCAAGTGAGGATCAATTAAATTGCAGATCCTTCTTTGGATTTTGTCAAGAATCTCAAGATGCGTAGCAGGAACACCAGACCAGATATGTTAACAGAATTCAATGCAAAGCCGAATGGTAGGTTTGTAAATGTGCAATATGGATTCTGATGAGAAAAATCTTCTGGCACGACACAGCAGCCCAACTTTCCTTGCACTAGATGCAGCTATTGATTCGATGTAGTGATTCCACTTCAAGTCAGTTGAAAACATGAAGCCAAGAAACCTTAGTGTGTTGCTTTCTATAAGTCTAGCTTCAGCCTTGCTTATGGCAGGCAGCAAAAGATTCTCAATGGTAGTTAAATGAGAGCAGTTTAGTTTTGGAGACATTAAAATTTATGAGTCCTTTCCTGCCCCAGTTAACAACAGATTGGAGGTCTTTTTCAAGAGCAGCAGTCAGGTTAACTTTGTCAGCTCTGGTGGATTTGCTATTGAGACAGGAGTAAATGGTAGTGTCATCTGCATAAATGCCTACTTGAGAACTGATAACATCAGTAAGATCATTGATGAAGATCAGAAACGGTGTATCATTCAAGATAGAGTCTTGGGAGACACTTGTCATGTAAAAGGATCTGGAAGCGAGTCCATTCAGAACAACCATGATTTCACAATTTGATATGAATGATTTGATTTTTTTTTTTAAGCTTATCACCCCAAGCAAGGCTGGAGGCCACTAGCATGCAAGGGGTTACAGAAGGTTTGGAAGAAGAGCAGATAGGAGTGGTAAAGGAGAGGATGTGGAGAAAGATAGTAGATCGATCAAGGCAAGGGGGTTACAGAAGATTTGGAGTGAGAAATCAGAGGAGAAGATTGAAGAGTTAAGATTAGTTTCACAAAGAGCTAGGATGTCTGGAGATTTTTCAAAGAGGAGCAATTCCCCACTGCAGAATTTAGTACAAACACCATGAATGCTGGAGCAAGAAAGGTTAAGGGGTTTAGGTGATTTTTTGTTGAGCTGGTTTAGGTTTATAACTTTGGTTGTTTATAGTCATGATGTGTTATTTTGGTAAGGAAAGGCCTAGGGTAATAGTAGCAGTCGGTCATCTAATGTAAGATGTGCAGGAAGGGAATTGGCACAGACTGCAATATAGGAGGGACATCCTTCCATGTGCAACACGATCACTGCAACAACCCAATAGTATATAACTGTTGATGAGAGCAATCTCTCAAGATGTTACATAAGAGCTTGGGTTCAGTAGCAGTGCTATTTTTATTATTGCATAATTTATATGATAATTTATCCTTTGCAGCCTGTATACGTTGCGGAAGATTAATAAGTTGAAACAGGAAAACCTCAAGCAAGTAGACCATGTGACCATAGAGGAAATGTATAAATAGGAAGTCACATGACATCTAAAGGATCCCTATTTCTAGTTTATCCTCTATTACTATACGGACTGCTATTCTCTACTCCATACACTATACTATTTCTCTATTCAAGCGAGTATTACCGAGCAAGTACTATTCGTGCAAGTAGTATTCAAAGGCGTCTGACACTAGTATTGTTGAACGGTGTTACTATAGTTGTATCTGTGATTACAAAATCTCTACTACAATAATAATAAAGAAAAATTTAAAGAAACTAATGTCTCAAAGAAATAAAAAATTTTTTTTTGTAATATACACTGCAAAAGAAAGGTTTACCCACATAGTGTGATGGTTAACGAGTGGATTTCATAGCCTTTTCACTTATGTTTTAGCTCTACACTACTGACCATTTTAAACTAAGCTAAACATGCTAAATACTTTTGAGTTTCTTCATTGTAGAGTAGTGGTTAGCAAGTTAGTTGTACAGGATAAGTGTAGTGAGTTCAATCCACACTTTCTTCCTGATTACTGTGACCTTTTGCCAAACAATACTAAATTTTAATAAATAAATACAAAGAGAAAAATTACGAAATTTGACTCAATCAAAAAAAAATATCCTTTTATGAAGCAACACATTTAGAAACAAAAAAAAATGGTTCTGTAACACATAGAAGCAATTGTTTAATTAAGGACAATTTTAAAAAATATTAAATAAATAAAAAGTCTTTCATGATTGACACAAAGTTACAATAGTGCTGGGATTTTAGATTTCCATAATAAATACTATGAAATATATACTACTTTCTGATCAATATTTGATTCCATAGTTTAGTTAATATTTCCATGTTTATTGCCATCATCCTCATAACATTATCTACATGTAGAAAGGATGAAAGCAACTATGAAAAACATCCTTGTAGCTAATCAATATTTGATTAACAAGCAAGTCTCCTTGATTTGGTTAATATTTCCATGTTTATTGCCATCATCCTCATAACATTATCTACATCTAGAAAGGATGAAAGCAACTATGAAAAACATCCTTGTAGCTAATCAATATTTGATTAACAATCAAGTCTCCCTGATTTGGTTAATATTTCCATGTTTATTGCCATCATCCTCATAACATTATCTACATCTAGAAAGGATGAAAGCAACTATGAAAAACATCCTTGTAGCTAATCAATATTTGATTAACAATCAAGTCTCCCTGATTTGGTTAATATTTCCATGTTTATTGCCATCATCCTCATAACATTATCTACATCTAGAAAGGATGAAAGCAACTATGAAAAACATCCTTGTATCTAATCAATATTTGATTAACAATCAAGTCTCCTTGATTTGGTTAATATTTCCAGGTTTATTGCCATCATCCTCATAACATTATCTACATCTAGAAAGGATGAAAGCAACTATGAAAAACATCCTTGTAGCTAATCAATATTTGATTAACAATCAAGTCTCCTTGATTTGGTTAATATTTCCATGTTTATTGCCATCATCCTCATAACATTATCTACATCTAGAAAGGATGAAAGCAACTATGAAAAACATCCTTGTAGCTAATCAATATTTGATTAACAATCAAGTCTCCTTGATTTGGTTAATATTTCCATGTTTATTGCCATCATCCTCATAACATTATCTACATCTAGAAAGGATGAAAGCAACTATGAAAAACATCCTTGTAGCTAATCAATATTTGATTAACAATCAAGTCTCCTTGATTTGGTTAATATTTCCATGTTTATTGCCATCATCCTCATAACATTATCTACATCTAGAAAGGATGAAAGCAACTATGAAAAACATCCTTGATTATTTGATTAACAATCAAGTCTCCTTGATTTGGTAAATATTTCCATGTTTATTGCCATCATCCTCATAACATTATCTACATCTAGAAAGGATGAAAGCAACTATGAAAAACATCCTTGTAGCTAATCAATATTTGAATACCAATCAAGTCTCCTTGATTTGGTTAATATTTCCATGTTTATTGCCATCATCCTCATAACATTATCTGCATCTAGAAAGGATGAAAGCAACTATGAAAAACATCCTTGTAGCTAATCAATATTTGATTAACAATCACGTCTCCTTGATTTTGTTAATATTTCCATGTTTATTGCCATCACCCTCATAACATTATCTACATCTAGAAAGGATGAAAGCAACTATGAAAAACATCCTTGTAGCTAATCAATATTTGATTAACAATCAAGTCTCCTTGATTTGGTTAATATTTCCATGTTTATTGCCATCATCCTCATAACATTATCTACGTGTAGAAAGGAAGAAAGCAAATATGAAAAACATCCTTGTAGCTAATCAATATTTGATTAACAATCAAGTCTCCTTGATTTGGTTAATATTTCCATGTTTATTGCCATCATCCTCATAACATTATCTACATCTAGAAAAGATGAAAGCAACTATGAAAACATCCTTGTAGCTAATCAATATTTGATTAATATTAAAATCTTAATAACAAATAACTTTACATCAAAAATCATCCAGTTCTGACCAGGAAACACTAGCCTACTGGAAATATATTAATGATTTAATATTGAAACACAGATACAATTTTTTTTTTCATTCTGACCCGAGAAAATCTATCTAATGAAGGCAAAACATGTAATTAAGTCAACTAAATAGTTTTCAACTCGATAAATTTATAATAATGCATGGCCACTATAGACTTTATAGAAAGGGCAAAGTGTAGTGTCCATATTTAAAAAGATAGGCATTTTTCCCAGGAAAGTGTAGTTTCTAGTAGCCATGTTGTTGGGCAATGTCAACAGGAGTGAATGACATTTGATAAGTGGACCAATCTTATTGAGTTTGTTCTTGTCCTGCCATATGTTCATGACATCATGTTACGGCGCACAGACTTCTGCAAGATTCTATTGGAAATATTGACACAGCTGTTTGATCTAGCAAAATTGCAACAACATATCACAGACTCTTGATGACATAAACTCGTCATCTCTCTATGGCTCAGTGTGTGTAAAAATAACAACAAAACAAAACAAAAAAATAGAGGTGGGGCAGGTCATTTCATATACTGTTTTTATATCCACATTTGTAATTTTTATTTTTTTCACAATGACTTTGGAATAATAGAAGCTTTATTGTTCATTTGTAAAAATTATAATACTTTGAAGAAAAACAAGTTCTGGGTGTCCGGTTTAGTGGTCTGAGGAACAGACAAAAGAGGTGTAACATTCCACCTTAAATATGAAACTGGTTTATTCTTGGAACTATAATGACAGTATTTAAAAAAGAGGAAAAAAAAAACAGTCAAAATAAAATTATCCAAGTTTTAAACTAAGTTCAGTAAAAATATTCAAGAAGAAGCTAGTCTTCCAATACTTGTTCACTAGAAATAAAACAAAGTAAATTATTAAAAATAATGAGGGAAAAAGTATTAAGAAAGAGAAATGTATACAATTTTTCCATCAAAGAATATTCATTATTAAAATGAAAACAAGTTGTCATAGAATAATTCTATACTTGTTTTCACTATGTGGTAAAGTTCCATGCGAACAGTTTCTTTTATTGCAATTCTCACTTATGGAACTCTCTTCTGGCTTCTTGCTTCTCAGTCAAGTTTTATCTTAAAAAAATTAAATGCAATGTCAAGAGTTATCTTCTCTCAACTTAATAGTAGTTTTTCTCATTTTCTAACACACGGTAACCCCTGGTGTTCTAGTGGCTTTATTGCCTTGCTTGGGGTGAAATGATTACAAAAAAATAAAAAATAAAATAAGCAGATAGACATGATAGATTTTGTTAGATTTTACAAGAATGCATTGTATTTTACCAACAAGATCAGCTTTGACCACCATTCATTGTCCCAAAATGGCAGTTGATTCATGTGTAATATCCAGAATAATAAAAGAAACATTCTTGATTTAAATGACAAGATATTCATCAATAAACAAATCCAGTTAGAATAAAAAGAAAATAAATAGCAATTCTGGTTGCACAAAGTGAATATTACAAATATAATATAGTTGCAAGTATTGTATTAATTACAAACTATAAAAGAAGATAAATAAATAGCTATTCAAAAATTAAAACCATGAAAACAGAAATTAAGTTGTCTTTATTGAGAGGAGGAAGCTATTTAATGCTTTTTAGTAGGAAGCTATCTGCATATGGACATACAATATATTCCATAAATATACATAAAGAGAAAGGAGTGTAAGACAAGGATGTGTCTTCTCACCAGACTTATTCAACCTTTACTGCAAGTCGATTCTAACCATGATTCATGACTGACAGCCACAATCTTAACAACATAAGATATGCAGATGAG
This sequence comes from Acanthosepion esculentum, assembly GCA_964036315.1. Taxonomy (NCBI): domain Eukaryota; kingdom Metazoa; phylum Mollusca; class Cephalopoda; order Sepiida; family Sepiidae; genus Acanthosepion; species Acanthosepion esculentum. Next base: position 51,299,342 of record OZ038520.1, on the reverse strand, counting down.
ACAGTGTTGATAGCAGACATTAAAAGGAAACTACAAGAACGCTGACAGAAGGTAGTAAAGGAAAGTCAGAAGAAAGGTCTAAACATCAATTGTAAGAAGGAAGAATGTATAGCGTTGTCAGCAAGAAGGACAATCCAGGATGTCAAAATTAAGCAAGTATGGAGATTTAAATATTTAGAAAGTGTTTTAACAGAGAGCAGAAAATGCAACACTGAAATCCAAAGGCACACTGAAATTGTGAAAAATGCTTTCCAAAAATTAAGTAAATTAATAAGAAACAGGAAAATTTCATTATAAACAAAGGCATCACTATTATTTTAACTACCATAGCACCTTGGCAATGTTTATTGTTTTACAAAGTGATGATTAGAATTTTAATAAAACCTAAACATATGATGGAAGTGAATTGATATATTTTCTTTGTTCTTGTCAAGTTACAACAAATATATTAAATGCTATTTATCACATTATTTAGTGGAATGCTTGACAAAACCTCAGATAATTGCTGATTGATTCAAAATTTTAAAAAATGGCAATTAATAAAGATCACATATTTTAATAATTATATGTCTGACGATTTCAGGAGATGTTCCAAATTGTTACTAAGTTTATGCAGGTTTAGTGAGAAAATGAGATGCTTGCTAAGTAAAACAGGGGTCTGATGATTTCAATGTGGGTTTATAGAGAAAATGACATATTCATAAGGCAAAATTGGGTTCTGATGATCTCAAAAGATATTCCAAATTATTACTAAGATTAAATGGGTTTAAAGAGAAAACGAGATATTCATAAGGCAAAATTGGGGTCGGATGATCTCAACAGATATTCCAAATTATTACTAGGATTAAATGGGTTTAAAAGTGAAATGAGATACTCATAAGGCAAAATTGGGGTCTGATGATCTCAATAGATATTCCAAATTATTACTCGGCTTAAGCATGATAGATTCAGTTTAATGTTTTCAATATTTAACATTAATTTTGTACACATGTTACTTCAAAACTATAATTCTTAAATATATTCATGGTAGATATAACTGACTAATAAATTTTTGTATTATGGATAAATAATTCTGATGAAATTGTCATTTGACTTGAATATTTTACAACAAATACTCAGCAATATTTAAAATTTCTGCCTGCAAAAAAACATTGTCTCAAATGGATGTTTTTCCCTTGACACCACTATTATTTTAACTACCATCACTCTTCAGCAATATGTATTGCTTTTGAAAGTGATGATTTGAATTCTAATAAAACTTATTCACATAAAAGTGAATTTATACATTTTATTTGTTCTTTAGAATTTCCATCAAAAATATTAAACACTATTTATTAGATTGTTTATTTAAAGAATAATTTTATATTTATAAAATTATAAAATCTAATACAATTGTATTAAAACTGCAATGCAATATTTATCATTTATCAATTTATAAAGAAAGAAATATGAAAACAATTTTTAATTCATAAATTTATAAACATTTACTAAATTGTTAAAATATGCTATCTTTATTATTTACCATTTTATAAAGTTTTAATCAATTGGTAATTATCTGATGTTTTGCCAAGCATTCCAATAAATAATCTAATAAATAGCATTTAATATTTTTGCAGTAAATTGGCAAGGACAAAGAAAATATATGAATTCACTTTCATCATATGCTTATGTTTTTATTAAAATTCTAGCTATCACTTTTTAAAAACAATAACCATTGCCGAGGAATTAAGGTAGTTAAGATAATAGTGGTGTCAAGGGAAAAACCATCCTTTTGACATACTGTTTCTTTTTTGTCTTACGGCACAAAGACTAAAGATTGGTAAATGTTTTCTCTGTTATATTAAGAAAAATAGAATTTAAATTTGTCAATTTTTTAAATAAAAAGATAAAATCTAAAAATGCTTGGAATTTTTAACAATTTGCCGAACAGAAGAAGTACTCAGTTGTAGATGCAAATAATAGTGTCATGTCCCTTCAGGTCTTGGACAACCATAGCTCTCCACACTTTCCTATCCATTATATCTCTTAAAAATATATATATTCATTTACTGTTCTTACTACTCTCTGTTCTGTCATCCAAGCTCCTTAGATAGTTTATTCACTGTTTTCCTCTTGCCTTCAATGCCCTGTGAGTGTCAAATTTTCTAATTCCTCTTTCCTTATGTCTTAAAAAATTAAAACACTTTCTAATTCTAAGTATAAGTGTTCTTTTTATTTCCATTTTCCTTAAAATTTCTTTTGCTCATATTGTTTGGGTATCAACCAATGGGGTCAGTAGAAACAAAAAAAAATATCTGCATGCCAACACAAAGTTCAATCACAAATCTGTTGTACAAAGTCCAGCAGGCAACATAGTAATGAAAACAGGGTCAGAAATCCAACCTTTCCCTTTGCAACAGCAGAAGTGCACTCTCGCTCACCAAGATCAAAAATTGTTCTGTCCCCGTTAAGCAATAAACAATGGCCTTTATTCACCAAATGATTTTTCTGATTGGCCACACCATTGAAGGAAGACAGAACATTAGCATAGTTTCTCTGATACTTAAAGTAGCAGGTTTTTGATAACTATTTTCTTAAATTTTCCTTCCACAGACCACACACAAAACCCAAACTCTTTTTGGAGGTAGGTGATTTTCTCTTTCATTAGAGTTTTCACACAATAGGTGATTCCTATAACACACTTTCACTCGCCAAGCACAAATTCATTCTAATCTGGGTAAGCAAAAAACAATGGCCTTTATTCACCAAATGATTTTTCTGATTGGCCACACCATTGAAGGAAGACAGAACATTAGCATAGTTTCTCTGATACTTAAAGTAGGAGGTTTTTGATAACTATTTTCTTAAATTTTCCTTCCATAGATCACACACAAAACCCAAACTCTTTTTGGGGGCAGGTGATTTTCTCTTCCATTATACATATTCATAATATTCTCAGCATATTTCTGTAGAACCGCATTGCCATTACCTCAAGTTTTCTGTTTATCTGTAAGGAAATTGTCTAGCATTCCCTACCATGTAGGAGGATTGATATTACATAACAGCTCAGCATCCTTTTCTTTGTTTTTAATGAAATTTTCTTGTTTCTTAATAATTTGCTTAGCTTTTGTAAAACAACATTTGCTATTTCAATGCATCTTCATATTTTCCTGTTGCATTTTATGTCATTCTTTAAAAACAGATCCTAGTTAGTTATCGCGATTAGATTAAATTGGGAGATTTTTTTCTTTCTTTTTATTAAATTTCATAAATTAGAATTACCTACATGTATATTCTCATATTTACTTTTTCGGTCTTATATATTTTGCATTTGAATCTATGTTTTAATCTTGTTTCCATGGTACTTATATATGTAGTAATGGTTGCTGATAAGTAGTAAATGTACTATAAATTAACAAAATTTATCATACAATGTTGACAACTACACTGACTGAAACAAACTTAAATTTGCTTTCTCTTCTGATGGAAATCTTCTAGTATACATGCTGAGTAGATAGCATCATAGTACATTCAACATCTTCCAAAGCCAGTATCATTTACACACTTAAAGGATGGCTGCATTTAAAAATGCACAATTTAACAAATATTCAAAGCAACATTGGAGAGTTGTCTGAAACTATTTTTAAGTATTTTTATTCTCAGATCATGAGTTTGCACAGATCTGTCAGTTACACTGGCTTTGGAAGATGTTGAATGTACTATGATGCTATCTACTCAGCATGTATACTAGAAGATTTCCATCAGAAGAGAAAGCAAATTTAAGTTTGTTTCAGTCAGTGTAGTTGTCAACATTGTATGATAAATTTTGTTAATTTATAGTACATTTACTACTTATCAGCAGACCATTACTACATATATAAGTACCATGGAAACAAGATTAAAACATAGATTCAAATGCAAAATATATAAGACCGAAAAAGTAAATATGAGAATATACATGTAGGTAATTCTAATTTATGAAATTTAATAAAAAGAAAAAAAACAAATCTCCCAAACTGACTTAATAGTGTCCGGATTAAAATTGACTCATACATTACTTTTAACATTATCAAATTATATATCATCTAATTAACAGAACCATAACAAAATAAAACTAAAAGAAAAAGAGTCTTGTTCAGTCAAAGGTATGGATAAAGAGGAAAAGTGTATGATTTCTTACAAAAATATTGAGCAATAAACATGTAATGTATGAAAGCAACTATGAAAAACATCCTTGTAGCTAATCAATATTTGATTAACAATCAAGTCTCCTTGATTTGGTTAATATTTCCATGTTTATTGCCATCATCCTCATAACATTATCTACATCTAGAAAGGATGAAAGCAACTATGAAAAACATCCTTGTATCTAATCAATATTTGATTAACAATCAAGTCTCCTTGATTTGGTTAATATTTCCATGTTTATTGCCATCATCCTCATAACATTATCTACATCTAGAAAGGATGAAAGCAACTATGAAAAACATCCTTGTAGCTAATCAATATTTGATTAACAATCAAGTCTCCTTGATTTGGTTAATATTTCCATGTTTATTGCCATCATCCTCATAACATTATCTACATCTAGAAAGGATGAAAGCAACTATGAAAAACATCCTCATAGCTAATCAATATTTGATTAACAATCAAGTCTCCTTGATTTGGTTAATATTTCCATGTTTATTGCCATCATCCTCATAACATTATCTACATCTAGAAAGGATGAAAGCAACTATGAAAAACATCCTTGTAGCTAATCAATATTTGATTAACAATCAAGTCTCCTTGATTTGGTTAATATTTCCATGTTTATTGCCATCATCCTCATAACATTATCTACATCTAGAAAGGATGAAAGCAACTATGAAAAACATCCTTGTAGCTAATCAATATTTGATTAACAATCAAGTCTCCTTGATTTGGTTAATATTTCCATGTTTATTGCCATCATCCTCATAACATTATCTTCATCTAGAAAGGATGAAAGCAACTATGAAAAACATCCTTGTAGCTAATCAATATTTGATTAACAATCAAGTCTCCTTGATTTGGTTAATATTTCCATGTTTATTGCCATCATCCTCATAACATTATCTTCATCTAGAAAGGATGAAAGCAACTATGAAAAACATCCTTGGAGCTAATCAATATTTGATTAACAATCAAGTCTCCTTGATTTGGTTAATATTTCCATGTTTATTGCCATCATCCTCATAACCTTATCTACATCTAGAAAGGATGAAAGCAATTCTGAAAAACATTCTTGTAGCTAATCAATATTTGATTAACAATCAAGTCTCCTTGATTTGGTTAATATTTCCATATTAACATCCTTTAGCTAACCTATGATTTTGTAAATATTTCCATGTTTATTGCCTCATGTTTATGTCATAAAATATATATATATATATATATATATATATATATATATATATATATATATATTATGCATGAATGCGCGCACACACATTTAAACAGGTTTGGTTAAATAATTTAGAGACACTGTATTTATTTATTTTTGTCCTAATTCTTTTGAGTCCATGAATCAATTTCTTGGTATCTGTAGAAAACTGATTAAGAAAAATACCAAAATTTTCTTTAAAATATTTTTTATTTTCCCAAGTATATTGATATAGAATGATAAAAAATATAGTAAAATGAACAGTAAAAATGTTATCAATTTACAGAAATATGTATTCACATACACAGACAATATAAATCCCTGAAAATGGTCATAGATCAGAATTAAAGGATGTGGCAGAATAAAAACTATTTGAAAGATTTTTCTTAATCAATTGTCTATAGCTACCAAAACACGTATTTTTGGTCTCGAAAGATAAAAAAAAAAATAAACACATAGTATGTCTAAATTATTTAACCAAAACTATTTAAATGAAAATGTGCTGCTAAATACACACACACACACACATATATATATATATATATATATATATATATATATATATATATATATATATATTTTTGTCATCCACAGACAGACTGTTTCGCTGTTTCACAGCTCATCAGTGTGGCTAGACGTCTGGTTGCCTCTAGCTAGGATCGAAACCCGACTGAATTTTCTCCCCCTAAGCCGTCAGCGTACGGCACGAAACGAAGGTGAATTTTAGCGTGTTTATTTTTAGATTCGGATAAACACACAGTGACTGAGAGTGACTCAATTCTGTCGAAGAGTCGTGTATATATATATATATATATATATATATATATATATATATATGAAAGATGAAATTAACAAGAGTCTTTTATCATGGATGAAAGTGGCATGCAAATTTACATCTAAGAAAATAGATAAACAAAGAGGAAAACAATTCTTTTATAGCATGAAATCATATATAAGTTTTATTAAATCTGATTTTATTCTCTTTTAAAATATTAAATCTTGATTCGAAAAAAATTATTCATGGTAAAACCTTTTACACAGTCTACATAAAAATTACACTTATATAAACAGAGACAAATGATGGTAGCAGCAATTGTAATAAAAGAGAAAAACTTTGGTGAGTGCAGTCAAGCATGACAAGCATTTGTAACACTGATCAGCAGGCAGGTTAGGTTTAATGCTCCAAGTTCTCCACAGATATTTGTCCCACAGGGCAATAGTCATGTAGATTAAAGTGTTGGTTCATGAATTTGATGATACAGTAATTGTGAGTTCAATCTCTGGACAGGGCAGGGTGTACTTAGACTCAGTGTAATACTAAGAATAAGAACTAGATAAAATATCCATAGACATGGGCAGTGGAATGAGCAAAGTCTACCCCCAGAGATTAAATAAGGTTACTTGGATCAATATACTCCTAACAAAAGCTGGTGGCCACCATGGCCAAAATTTTGTGATAAGAAAAATACAGATGTGGGCAATAGTCTGGATGTAAATAATATTTAAAGAAATTGAATAATTTCTAGAGCTTTCCTGATATAGAAAAATATAAAAATTCTATTATAATATTCAGATATAAGTTTTTACTAATACACTTCAAATAAAATTCTAATTGGTTCTTAAATGTAGGTAATAATAATAGTAGTTAACAGTTTTGAGCTTTTTTTTTTTTCAGGCTGAATGTAATATTTCAGTAAGTATTATTATTATAATTATTTTCTTGGATTTCTGTTGTATACACATTTCCTTCCAGATCCCAACCTGTTGTGTGGTAAATAGGAAAGTTTGTCACATATAGAAAATAAGAAGTAGTTTATTGTGGAGAATAATATGGTACACAGTTGAGAACACAGACTAATGTAATAAACAGTTACTGGTTAACTACTCTCCCTCAGTAAGAGAGAATGCTGCTTAAATAGTCTTAGACCAGTCCATCTTGTGGGGGTGTTCAGCTACTCCACAACAAAACCAGAGACCTAAGGCTTCATGACATTGTCCACTGATCATTTTTGTAAAATACAACCTAAGAGCATACACATTTTACATAGATAAAGCTCTTTATAATGTGTGATCTGTACTTGTGAGTACAAATTTTTGTATTTCTTTAAGGCAAGAGCTACCAGGAATCCCTTCAATGAGTCTATCAGAACCTTTTCCAATTGATCTGAGGGCTCCAACTACAACTCAAATTATTGATGTCCTCATATGCCACATTTTTAAGATTTCCACTTCAAGATCCTTGTATTTTGATAGGTTTTTGAAGATCTTCAAAGATACGTGACAATCTGCAGGGACTGCCATGTCAATAAGAAAGCACATTCTATTTTGGTGATCTTTGATCATGGTATCTGGATGGTTAGCTTTGCTTGTTCTGTTTGTGTGTATTGTAAAGTCCCATAAAATTGTTACAGGTCTTATCTCTGTAACCGGGTCTGGGTGGTGTTCATACCAGTTTCTTTCAGTTTCCTTCCTGTAAAATATTTTCCAATATAGATATTGGCCAACTCTATCATGCCTGTCAATTGTTTCTGGATATTTATCACAGAATCTGCATTTCAAGTCCACACAATTTTTCAGCATGTGTGATTGGTAATTTCTAATTAGCAAACATTGGTCGGATGCAGCAAGAATAAAAAGCTTCAGCTTTTACCCCCCCCTGTACTACATAACCACTGATAGGTATAGGGTTTGTCTACATCAATTTGTTTGTTAGGGGAAGAGCATTGATCATGAAGAGGCTTATGTTGCCATCATTTCTACATTTCATACATTGCATTTGCTTTTCTTTTCTTTTCTTAGGTTTAATTACACCTTTTCACCCGCTTGAAATTTCCTTCTGAATTTGTTGACTTCCTTTATTACTGAATAAAGTTTCTTATTTCTTTCATGTTCTTTGACACAGATCATCATCCAGTCTTCTGTAATTTTCAGGTATCTTTGAAGATTGATTGTTGTGATTTTGCAAGATAGTTCTAGTTGAACTAATCCTTTGCCTCCTTCAGATCTGGGCACATACAAACAATCAACATTAGCATTAGAATGATGCATGTGTTGGCAAAAGTGAGAATCTTTCTAGTTTTGACACCTATTCACTTAATGTCAGCTACACTCCAATTAATTGTGTTTGACTTGTATTGCACCACAGAGACAATCAAAGTGTTTCTGGCTGATATTCTGTTTTATGAATTCCACTTGCTATTTAATATCAGATGCACACGCCTGTAGTATTCTTTTCTTACTTTCACTTTCATTTACGTATGCTGTATTCATTCTTCTTCGATAATTCTTAGGTATTTATAGCCTTCTTCTTGTTCCAATACACTAATCTTTTTGATAAAATCTAGATCTATTAAGTGTTTATCTCTAATTCTCACCTTTCTTGAATGTTGCTTTTGCACATTTATCTCATAAATCCATTCTGATATCATCACTGAAACATTTTATAATATTGAGGATACACTTCAACTCATTGTTGTTTCTCGTAATGAGTTTGTCATCATCCATGTACAGGTTGCAATGGATAAATTGTCGTCTAAATTACACAAAAAGAAAAATAACACTGACATCTCATTTTAACAGATATAGAGGGTGCGATGGGTAAAGTGTCGTCCTAATGATGCTAAAATGAAAATAATACTGACATCTCATTTTAACAGATATATTTACCAAAATGACACAAAAATATCTTGAAATACTAAAAAGTAAATTTATTCAATAAAATTGCTATTGGCTTCATTCATGGCCTCCAGATGACTTCAGAATCTCTTGCAATTCTTCTGGATGGTCTCTTTGTTTAAGTTGGTGAATACTGCCATAATCTTTGCCTTTGGTTCATCTTTGGTCTTATGAGGAGTTTTGTTAGTCGCTCACTCAACTGTGCCCCACACATAATGAAGTGGGTTGAAGTCTGAGGAATTAAATGCAAGGAGTGGTGTGGTTTCAGAAATGCTCTGACAGCCAGGACTAGGTTCTCCAGCTTGTGTGGCATGGTGCAGAGTCCTGTTGCCAGACATAGGGTCTTCCAGCAGCCACCCTATTGATCCAGGGTAGCACTACATCCTCAAGGCATTTGATATAGGACTCCAGGTTGATGCCCTCACTTTTTTGGGAGTTCTTTTTTCATCAGAATGATCAGAGTTAGTTTTCTGAGCTGCTATACCCTTGTAATCACCATTAGACTCATCCAACTCTTTCCAAATCCCCTGAATTGTCCTCAGATTGAAATCCAAACTCTCTGAAATGTTCATATTGGAACTTCCAGCAAGAATGCCAAGCAGTACAGCATACTGTTTCCAAATTTCTGGTGGAGTGAACTGTGTCATGGTGCTCTTTTTCTCACAGATGGTGCCCAACTTACCCTACTATACTGTGTTTTTGAGAAAATAAAACAATGCACATGTGTGAAAGTAAAAGTATAAAACTGTGACAATTTACCCATCATACTCTGTAGAAAATGTGATTAAACAATTTACTTTTTACAGTGTATCCATGGTTACTCACTGTTTATTTCATGTGGGAGGGGAATTAAGGACAGACAGAAGTGGGAGACAGGGAGTCTCCTTGAAAGATTCCTCATTGGAAATTCAAATAATTGGAAATGGCAGTACCTTTGGTGTGATTTAGGTTTTCCACAGTTCCATGATGTATATTTAAGGAAATTTACTATCACTGAGGAGACTTTGTACATTTCCAAAGCCTTAATGATCCAAGAGTATAGCATACTATCAAAACCTTTATTGTAATTTATCCCAGCTCTGCTGAGATTTCTACCTTTTATCCTGCAATTTTTCAAGATCATTTTTTTTTTATTAGTAGTTGATCTTTTCAACCATATGAACATCTTCGGCATCCCCTCTGTTCCAGAAGAAGAATGTTAATTTCATTGAGAAAAGAGTAAGTACAGTTTGTAAGGATAGACTTGATCAATTTATATGTGGTGGACAGACATGTTATTGGCCTATAGTTTTGGGGATTTCCTGTTTCACCCTTTTTCAGCAGAAGCTATGTAATACTTTCAGTGATCCATTCTTGAATTTCATTGGGGTTATCAATTAGCATTAATAAAATTTGTGCAAGAGTTTTATGGATTGGTGGCAAATGGTAGAGCCAAAAGTTGAGTACCCTGTCATTTCCTGGGAATTTCTATTTTGTGGATTTTCTTAGAGCTTGCCTAACATTATTCTTGGTTATATTTTTCCATTCTTGTACAGGTTTATCTTTCATTCTTTCTTGTGCTCACTTGGTCCACTCTGCATTGAGATTTTAATTCAATTGGCTACCTTGTCATTTCCTGAGAATTTCTATTTTGTGCATTTTCTTAGAGCTTGCCTAACATTATTCTTGGTTATATTTTTCCATTCTTGTACAGGTTTATCTTTCATTCTTTCTTGTGCTCACTTGGTCCACTCTGCATTGAGATTTTAATTCAATTGGCTACCTTGTCATTTCCTGAGAATTTCTATTTTGTGCATTTTCTTAGAGCTTGCCTAACATTATTCTTGGTTATATTTTTCCATTCTTGTACAGGTTTATCTTTCATTCTTTCTTGTGCTCACTTGGTCCACTCTGCATTGAGATTTTAATTCAATTGGCTACCTTGTCATTTCCTGAGAATTTCTATTTTGTGCATTTTCTTAGAGCTTGCCTAACATTATTCTTGGTTATATTTTTCCATTCTTGTACAGGTTTATCTTTCATTCTTTCTTGTGCTCACTTGGTCCACTCTGCATTGAGATTTTAATTCAATTGGCTACCTTGTCATTTCCTGAGAATTTCTATTTTGTGCATTTTCTTAGAGCTTGCCTAACATTATTCTTGGTTATATTTTTCCATTCTTGTACAGGTTTATCTTTCATTCTTTCTTGTGCTCACTTGGTCCACTCTGCATTGAGATTTTAATTCAATTGGCTACCTTGTCATTTCCTGAGAATTTCTATTTTGTGCATTTTCTTAGAGCTTGCCTAACATTATTCTTGGTTATATTTTTCCATTCTTGTACAGGTTTATCTTTCATTCTTTCTTGTGCTCACTTGGTCCACTCTGCATTGAGATTTTAATTCAATTGGCTACCTTGTCATTTCCTGAGAATTTCTATTTTGTGCATTTTCTTAGAGCTTGCCTAACATTATTCTTGGTTATATTTTTCCATTCTTGTACAGGTTTATCTTTCATTCTTTCTTGTGCTCACTTGGTCCACTCTGCATTGAGATTTTAATTCAATTGGCTACCTTGTCATTTCCTGAGAATTTCTATTTTGTGCATTTTCTTAGAGCTTGCCTAACATTATTCTTGGTTATATTTTTCCATTCTTGTACAGGTTTATCTTTCATTCTTTCTTGTGCTCACTTGGTCCACTCTGCATTGAGATTTTAATTCAATTGGCTACCTTGTCATTTCCTGAGAATTTCTATTTTGTGCATTTTCTTAGAGCTTGCCTAACATTATTCTTGGTTATATTTTTCCATTCTTGTACAGGTTTATCTTTCATTCTTTCTTGTGCTCACTTGGTCCACTCTGCATTGAGATTTTAATTCAATTGGCTACCTTGTCATTTCCTGAGAATTTCTATTTTGTGCATTTTCTTAGAGCTTGCCTAACATTATTCTTGGTTATATTTTTCCATTCTTGTACAGGTTTATCTTTCATTCTTTCTTGTGCTCACTTGGTCCACTCTGCATTGAGATTTTAATTCAATTGGCTACCTTGTCATTTCCTGGGAATTTCTATTTTGTGCATTTTCTTAGAGCTTGCCTAACATTATTCTTGGTTATATTTTTCCATTCTTGTACAGGTTTATCTTTCATTCTTTCTTGTGCTCACTTGGTCCACTCTGCATTGAGATTTTAATTCAATTGGCTACCTTGTCATTTCCTGAGAATTTCTATTTTGTGCATTTTCTTAGAGCTTGCCTAACATTATTCTTGGTTATATTTTTCCATTCTTGTACAGGTTTATCTTTCATTCTTTCTTGTGCTCACTTGGTCCACTCTGCATTGAGATTTTAATTCAATTGGCTACCTTGTCATTTCCTGAGAATTTCTATTTTGTGCATTTTCTTAGAGCTTGCCTAACATTATTCTTGGTTATATTTTTCCATTCTTGTACAGGTTTATCTTTCATTCTTTCTTGTGCTCACTTGGTCCACTCTGCATTGAGATTTTAATTCAATTGGCTACCTTGTCATTTCCTGAGAATTTCTATTTTGTGCATTTTCTTAGAGCTTGCCTAACATTATTCTTGGTTATATTTTTCCATTCTTGTACAGGTTTATCTTTCATTCTTTCTTGTGCTCACTTGGTCCACTCTGCATTGAGATTTTAATTCAATTGGCTACCTTGTCATTTCCTGAGAATTTCTATTTTGTGCATTTTCTTAGAGCTTGCCTAACATTATTCTTGGTTATATTTTTCCATTCTTGTACAGGTTTATCTTTCATTCTTTCTTGTGCTCACTTGGTCCACTCTGCATTGAGATTTTAATTCAATTGGCTACCTTGTCATTTCCTGAGAATTTCTATTTTGTGCATTTTCTTAGAGCTTGCCTAACATTATTCTTGGTTATATTTTTCCATTCTTGTACAGGTTTATCTTTCATTCTTTCTTGTGCTCACTTGGTCCACTCTGCATTGAGATTTTAATTCAATTGGCTACCTTGTCATTTCCTGAGAATTTCTATTTTGTGCATTTTCTTAGAGCTTGCCTAACATTATTCTTGGTTATATTTTTCCATTCTTGTACAGGTTTATCTTTCATTCTTTCTTGTGCTCACTTGGTCCACTCTGCATTGAGATTTTAATTCAATTGGCTACCTTGTCATTTCCTGAGAATTTCTATTTTGTGCATTTTCTTAGAGCTTGCCTAACATTATTCTTGGTTATATTTTTCCATTCTTGTACAGGTTTATCTTTCATTCTTTCTTGTGCTCACTTGGTCCACTCTGCATTGAGATTTTAATTCAATTGGCTACCTTGTCATTTCCTGAGAATTTCTATTTTGTGCATTTTCTTAGAGCTTGCCTAACATTATTCTTGGTTATATTTTTCCATTCTTGTACAGGTTTATCTTTCATTCTTTCTTGTGCTCACTTGGTCCACTCTGCATTGAGATTTTAATTCAATTGGCTACCTTGTCATTTCCTGAGAATTTCTATTTTGTGCATTTTCTTAGAGCTTGCCTAACATTATTCTTGGTTATATTTTTCCATTCTTGTACAGGTTTATCTTTCATTCTTTCTTGTGCTCACTTGGTCCACTCTGCATTGAGATTTTAATTCAATTGGCTACCTTGTCATTTCCTGAGAATTTCTATTTTGTGCATTTTCTTAGAGCTTGCCTAACATTATTCTTGGTTATATTTTTCCATTCTTGTACAGGTTTATCTTTCATTCTTTCTTGTGCTCACTTGGTCCACTCTGCATTGAGATTTTAATTCAATTGGCTACCTTGTCATTTCCTGAGAATTTCTATTTTGTGCATTTTCTTAGAGCTTGCCTAACATTATTCTTGGTTATATTTTTCCATTCTTGTACAGGTTTATCTTTCATTCTTTCTTGTGCTCACTTGGTCCACTCTGCATTGAGATTTTAATTCAATTGGCTACCTTGTCATTTCCTGAGAATTTCTATTTTGTGCATTTTCTTAGAGCTTGCCTAACATTATTCTTGGTTATATTTTTCCATTCTTGTACAGGTTTATCTTTCATTCTTTCTTGTGCTCACTTGGTCCACTCTGCATTGAGATTTTAATTCAATTGGCTACCTTGTCATTTCCTGAGAATTTCTATTTTGTGCATTTTCTTAGAGCTTGCCTAACATTATTCTTGGTTATATTTTTCCATTCTTGTACAGGTTTATCTTTCATTCTTTCTTGTGCTCACTTGGTCCACTCTGCATTGAGATTTTAATTCAATTGGCTACCTTGTCATTTCATTAGAATTTCTATTTTGTGCATTTTGTAAGAGATTGCCTAACATCATTCTTGGTTATATTTTTCCATTCTTGTACAGGTTTATCTTTCATTCTTTCTTGTGCTCACTTGGTCCACTCTGCATTGAGATTTTAATTCAAGTGGATACCTTGTCATTTCCTGGGATTTTCAATTTTGTGGATTTTCTTAGAGCTTGCCTAACATTATTTTGGTTATATTTTTCCATTCTTGTACAGGTTTAACTTTCATTCTTTCTTGTGCTCACTTGGTCCACTCTGCATTGAGATTTTAATTCAATTGGCTACCTTGTCATTTCATTAGAATTTCTATTTTGTGCATTTTGTAAGAGATTGCCTAACATTATTCTTGGTTATATTTTTCCATTCTTGTACAGGTTTATCTTTCATTCTTTCTTGTGCTCACTTGGTCCACTCTGCATTGAGATTTTAATTCAATTGGCTACCTTGTCATTTCATTAGAATTTCTATTTTGTGCATTTTGTAAGAGATTGCCTAACATCATTCTTGGTTATATTTTTCCATTCTTGTACAGGTTTATCTTTCATTCTTTCTTGTGCTCACTTGGTCCACTCTGCATTGAGATTTTAATTCAAGTGGATACCTTGTCATTTCCTGGGATTTTCAATTTTGTGGATTTTCTTAGAGCTTGCCTAACATTATTTTGGTTATATTTTTCCATTCTTGTACAGGTTTAACTTTCATTCTTTCTTGTGCTCACTTGGTCCACTCTGCATTGAGATTTTAATTCAATTGGCTACCTTGTCATTTCATTAGAATTTCTATTTTGTGCATTTTGTAAGAGATTGCCTAACATCATTCTTGGTTATATTTTTCCATTCTTGTACAGGTTTATCTTTCATTCTTTCTTGTGCTCACTTGGTCCACTCTGCATTGAGATTTTAATTCAAGTGGATACCTTGTCATTTCCTGGGATTTTCAATTTTGTGGATTTTCTTAGAGCTTGCCTAACATTATTTTGGTTATATTTTTCCATTCTTGTACAGGTTTAACTTTCATTCTTTCTTGTGCTCACTTGGTCCACTCTGCATTGAGATTTTAATTCAATTGGCTACCTTGTCATTTCATTAGAATTTCTATTTTGTGCATTTTGTAAGAGATTGCCTAACATCATTCTTGGTTAAAATTTTCCATTCTTGTACAGGTTTATCTTTCATTCTTTCTTGTGCTCACTTGGTCCACTCTGCATTGAGATTTTAATTCAAGTGGATACCTTGTCATTTCCTGGGATTTTCAATTTTGTGGATTTTCTTAGAGCTTGCCTAACATTATTTTGGTTATATTTTTCCATTCTTGTACAGGTTTAACTTTCATTCTTTCTTGTGCTCACTTGGTCCACTCTGCATTTAGATTTTAATTCAATTGGCTACCTTGTCATTTCCTGAGAATTTCTATTTTGTGCATTTTCTTAGAGCTTGCCTAACATTATTTTTGGTTATATTTTTCCATTCTTGTACAGGTTTATCTTTCATTCTTTCTTGTGCTCACTTGGTCCACTCTGCATTGAGATTTTAATTCAATTGGCTACCTTGTCATTTCCTGAGAATTTCTATTTTGTGGATTTTCTTAGAGCTTGCCTAACATTATTCTTGGTTTCTTGTTTGATCCACTCTGCATTTAGTTTATATTCCTTTGGATTGCTCCAAATATTCTCCCAAAACTCTTGCATTTCTTCAATTGATGGTGGCATTTTGACTTCCATAACTGCTTTTCCAATTTCCATGTAAAATTTCTTGAGGTTTGTTTGGAATATTTTATTTTGTTAATAGAACCAATGATGCTTTTCAGATCATCTTGGTCTCTGAGTTTTTAATTAGAGTTTATTTTTAAGTATTTCCTTCCTGTCCAAGTCTACTTGTTGCAGTTGTATATAAGTTTTACTGTTTAAATTTGAATGAATTAAAAAAAAACTATTTGCCTATGGGTAGCTGCATTTATTATATTTACAATATCACTGGTCATTTGAGTAACTAATGAATCTGTTAAGTCTTTTTGATTAGCTGCCTTAAAATAAGTGCTAGAAAACTCTCTGTTCTGACTAGAATAAATTAATTTTCTGCTCAATTTTTAGTTAATACAAGTTATTATAACTTATACTAAGTTAAAACTTAATAGTTATTAATGAGCTGACAGATTCCTAAGCTCCATAACAAATTATATATATATATATGTTGTCCATCCCACTCCTAAAATCCTACCTCATTTTCATTCTTCTTAATTTTATCTTATTTTATTTTTCATTCTATTTATCCCTATTTTCTTATATGCAACATCTCTGCCTAAACTCTGTAATTTTATTTGCTATTTATTTTTTCCTCAAAGTCAAAGGCTTATTCAAATTACCCAAGGAACACCATTAGACACATCTATCAAAGATCAGCATTTCATTGATCAACTTCAGCTAGAATCAATAAATCATTGATCAGCTGAACTGAATTATAACTATTTCTCTGAATTAGAATTCATTGAATCATTTCACTGTTCACGTATTGGAATCATTGAATCTTTGCTCATGTCAAATTATTTACGTTAGAATCATTACTCTAATCATTTTAATTATATTGCAATCACTGGGTTATTACTGATCATTTTAATTGTATTAGAATCATTGAATCATTACTTTGACCACCTTAATTATAATCATTGAATCATTACTCTGATCAATTTATTTACATTACAATCATTGAATCATTGCCTTAATTACATGACAACAACTGAACCATTGTTCCTATCAACTTCATTATGATCTCTGAATCTTTTTACAATGACCCTCATTATATTAGTCACTGGATCAATTTTTATGTTAATCACTGTATCATTACTTTTACTCCATTGTTTCCATTACAGCCACGGAAACTTTGTTCACTCTACATACGTCTACAACAATTGGTCAATCGTTGCTCCATTCTACTTATATTCATTACAGTTGTTAACTCTTTGTTCTTCTCTCCTGATGTCCATTACAGTCATTTTGGTCTTCTTCTCTCTTATATCCATTGTAATCATCCAATTTGTTGCTTTTCTATCCATTACAGTTGTTCCATGTTTGCTGCTTTTTAGATCCAGTTTACTTCTTTAATGTACCATGTCCCTTCAGAATATGGATGATTATGACTCTCCACAACTTCCTATCCTTTGTTCCTATTTGCAGTTCTTTTTTTATTATCTCCCTACTCTCTATTCTACCATCCATTTACACAAGCTAGTTAAGAGGATTACACACTCTTTCCTTTGACTTCTCTTGCCCTCTTTTCTCATTATGCAACTCAAAAATTTCAAATATCTCTTTCTGATAGTAAAGGTCCTTTTTTTGTTTCCATTTTCCTTAAATAAATAAATTTTCCTTATTGTTTTCTATAGTATTCTCATCATTTTTCTGTAAAATCCAATCTCTGTTATCTCATGTCACTTTCTCACCTGTAAGGAAATTTTCTAACATTCAGTGCTATGTTAGGGATTGATATTAATTAGTACTTCAGTAATTTTGATTATTTCTAATTAAATTTTATTGTTTTTTAATATTTTGCTTAGTTTCTAGAAGATGTATTTCTCAATTCCAATTCAGTTTTGGATTACTACATTTTTCATTGTCTGTTAAAATACTTCTGAGATAAGTTAAATTTCTGTAGTTGCTTTACTTATACATCTCTGTATCTGTCTATATTTCTGAGATGAGGTATTATGTACACTATTTACATTATTCGGACTATTGTCTTCATCTTTGTCGCCATATTTATTACAATGTTTCGGTCTTTCAGTATCTGTCTATATTTCTGAGATGAGGTATTATGTACACTATTTACATTATTCGGACTATTGTCCTCATCTTTGTCGCCATATTTATTACAACGTTTCGGCCTTTCTGTATCTGTCTATATTTCTGAGATGAGGTATTATGTACACTATTTACATTATTCGGACTATTGTCCTCATCTTTGTCGCTATATTTATTACAACGTTTCGGTCTTTCAGTATCTGTCTATATTTCTGAGATGAAGTATTATGTACACTATTTACATTATTCAGACTATTGTCCTCATCTTTGTCGCCATATTTATTACAATGTTTTGGCTGTTGTACGCTCCGGCCTTTTTTAAGGTAGTTGGACACATGGCACAGTGGATAAAGGTGTTAGTTAGATCCAGTGACAGGACCCAAAGTGAGAGAGTTCAATATCCAGTTAAGGCAGTAGAGAACTTGGAGAGGGGAATTGACAGGAGATAACTGACAACTGACATCCATTAAAACATGGCACGTGGAACTAGAACAATCTACTTCAGTGAGTGAAATAAAGGGTTCAGTTTGACATTCCAACTACCTGAAGAAGGCTGGAGCGTACAACGGCTGAAACGTTGTAATAAATATGGTGAGTAAGATGAGGACAATAGTCTGAATAATGTAAATAGTTACACATATCTATTTTGTAAGCTCATATCTTCCTCCTGATAACAACCATATATTTTGTTTTCTTATAAGTGATAGTCATTTCTTCTTACTTTCCTGTTGTAGTGAGAAAATGAATGCAGGTGTGCATTAACTGAAGTTTTATTCATCTTAGATTGTAATACCGGACTTACTTAAATACAGAATATGTATAAGGGGAGATAATTCATACCACACTTGCACTACCTTGTTTAGGGGTTTTTGCAGTTTTCTTTCTGTAACTCATCAATATGATATCATCTATGTAATTCAAGTTATTAGTAATAAATCCTGGAAGAACTTACAGTTCTCTTAGGATTGATTCAATGTGTAATTTGCATAGATTCAGTAAAAAGATGCGTCCTTGACTTCCAATCCTTTCTGGGTTAAGTATAGAGAAGTGTATTATATGCAATGGTGATTTTTTAATACCACCAGAGTGATTACTAATAACTCAGTCATCATATGGAACTGTGGAGGAATTTCTACATCACAAACTAGAAGACATCACAACACTTATGTTCATCTTGGCTCTTATAGTCAAGAAATTTCAACTGTTTACCAGTTTTATTCAGTTGTCTGTCATATTCAGTGACAACCTCAGAATTTCAAGCTTAATTCCTTATTCAGTCGGTCATAAGTCTTGGTAACTGAAGAGAGACTTGAAGTGAATTTGAGCCTCACTTGTAAAGTATAAACTTTGGAATCACTGACCATATGACTATCTATAGGAAGGAGGGGGTAATGCTAAATCATGTGATATGTAGATAGTTTATAACACAGTCCATGAGGATACACTGTACTAATTTCATTATCCTTTACCCAGGGGAGATAACTCATATTATTTAATTTAAAAAAAATATTTTTATTAATTTGACCTTTTAATGATAATGGTCATGGTAATAGTAGCCATTTCCCTACAAGGAAACATTTGGTATTCATTGACCAAGCAGTCAGTACTGCTTTCGGTTGAAATTTTTAAAATCTTTCTCTTAAAAATGAATATCAACATCTTGATTATGTCATTATTTTCTCTTCAAGTTACATGTGTAATACATTTTAGTTGTTGCAAATGTTGAAAGTCCTCAAGTGATGTGGTTTCTGTCATTTGATACAGTTCTTTATTTATAATGCTATAGTGCCAGTCTACAATGTTCAATGAAGGATGATCTTAGGTTTTACTTGATCAAAGCCTTTTTTCACTATTGATCTGAGGAAGCAGTTGTATACAGCTGAGAGTTTAGATATGAGGTGCATTCAAAAAGTATCTGATTTTTCTTTTTGCCACCAAAACTAATGCTGCACGAAAATATTTGCTCCGGTAGGCCATGTCAGTTCCTGGCTGTTATGTCTAGAGTACAGATGTGTTGTGTGTGCTCATTAGATTCTGGTTTTCACACAAGATGCACAAATATACTGAGCAGAGATGTTGCCTCAAGTTTTGCCCAAAGGTTGGTGATACTCAAGCTCAAACCATCCAGAAGATGGCAATGATGTCATGAGCAAAAGAGTAGTACAGTGGAGAGTGAGGTGTACTCAGGAAGGGCATTCAAAAGCTTAAACAAAGAGCTGATTCAGAAAGCTGAGTGAATAGTCATGAAAGATTGCAATGTAACAATCTAGGAAATTGCTCACAATGTGGGAATAAGGACAAGATCAGTGCATTGTATTTTACTGGAGGATTTGTGCTTGCAGAGAGTGTTGGCAAAATTTTCATTCTCATCCTGCCCTCATAATCTAAAGATTCCTGGTTAAGAAAAACATGCCACTTGTTCTACAAGTTCCCTATTCTCCCAACTTGGCACCATGTAACTTCTGCCTCTTCCCTCTGAAAGGTAAACAATTTGAATTGGAAGAGGAAATTATGAGCTCCATAGCATTCTGTACAAGGGGTTCCAGAAGTGTTAGCAGCAGCAGCTGCAGAATCACTGAGAGTCGTGTGTAAATTCCCCTGGGTTCTGATTAAATAAAATTTGTGAAATGTACAAAGTTGATTTTTTTTTAATGCCCAAATATTGGATACTTTTTGAACATGCCTCATATTTCTGAACAGGTTTGGCGCCTTGCATGACATCCATATGAAAGTCTCAATCTGTGTGAAAATCTTTGCACTGGTAGGCCACGACAATTCCTGGCTGTTATGTCTAGAGTACAAATGCCTTGTGTGTGCTCATCAGATTTTTGTTTCCATGCAAGATGACCAAACATATTGAGTGGAGATATTGCATCAAGTTTTGCCAAATGCTCAAAGCATCCAGAAGATTCAGGCATTTGGCAATGATGCCATGAGCAAAAGAGTGGTACAACTGCTCACCCCTCAGTGGTGAGTGAGGCACACTCAAGCAGGCCATCCACAAGCTGAAGTGAGGAGTTGATTGTGAAAGTTTGGTAAATAGGCATAGAAAACTGTCATGCACCAATCCAGGAAATTGCTCACAAAGTGCGAATAAGCACAGAATCAGTGCATTCCATTTTAATGTATGATTTATGCATGTGAAGTGCATTGACAAAATTTGCCCACTGATTCCACCCTCATAATCTAAGCTTGCCTGGTCAAGAACAACATACTACTTGTTTGACAGGCTCAGCACTTTCCCAAAGTGGGACTGTCTAACTTCTAGTTCTTCCACAATCTGAGAGATATATGTGAATTCCCTGGGGTTCTGATTAAATAAAATTGATTTTAATAAAGATAGAACACTTTTTGAATATACCTCTTATTTCTGAAGAGGTTTAGTGCCCTACACAGTATTCACATCAAAGCCTCAATCTGACAAGGCTATTTAAGAAAATGACTTGATTTTTCAGGTTGATGTTTTCATTATGTAGCAATTTGTGGTGTTGGGTGAAACTACATCTGGCACAGCCTATGTTCAATGCTAATCAACAAATTCAAGATATTCCTTGCATGGTGAGTGGAATGAAACAATAGATTTGATAAGAGATTCAGATGAGAATTTGGAGAATATTACAGAATATGACAGAGGCTGAAATCATCTGATTATCAGAGAAATTCGGAAATGTTATTTTTCTCCTATGTGAGTTTGTAATAATTAACTTCAATAATCAATGCACATAGAACAGAAATTGATCAGACATTAGTCTTTTTGTTCATGTGTATGTATAAAAAAAATCAACATGAGAAAAGCATGTGTCTACTGGATCAGTTCCGCTTCTGTGGTTTAAACAGAGTGTCTATATAGAAATATCATCAACTGGTCTGATTACCAGCCAACATTTCTAATTGCTGCTTATATTGCCATTCTAATGTTGGTCTAATCAGCCACACTAGAACCCTTCCATTATGAGGAAAATGGGTCGATTTAATCTGAAAACAGTCTACAACAATGACGATAATTATGACAATCAACAAGAAAAATGCAAACAAATAAATATCTACCATAATTTTTTCAGACAATTGAATCTCTGGATCATATTCCTTTTATTCCCAATCATATAACATTTTGACTTATATTCTACAGCCTTTCACAGTTGTATGGAATAAAGGATAACTATTTTTGGCTAGAGGGCTTCTCTTTTTGGTAGTCAACCAAAATTTTATTTTAAAAGTATCCTAGCAGCAATGATCCTGATACCAAACATTCCATTTTTTCAGATTTTGCAGCTTGCTGTCACAGTCTTTAGAAAAGAATGGTCAAAATGTTATATGTATGTGAATATGACACTTTCAGAAGAGTCATTATCACACCATCATTTTTTCAGATGATTGCATCTCTTAGTACAATTGATGTTATTCACCTACTAAGAAAGTTAGTTCACTTTGTCATGCAGGACAGTTTTTCTCTCCAGAATTTATCTTACATTTGCATAAGTCTACTAAGAATATTGTTAGCCACATATGGTCAAGTGCCGCTGCTATTTACTTTGAGCTCCTTGATAAAATCCAAAGAATCAGCAATATTATTGGTCCTAATCTGGCAGCTGGGCTTCAGTCACTTTCCTACCACCATAAGGTTTCCTCTCTCTGCTTTTTCTATATTTACCTTCATGGTAATTGTTCAGATGAGCTCTTTGCTATGGTACCTAGATTTAAAAAAAATTTAAACACAATACTAGACTGGCATTAAGATGTCATTGTAACCATAAGTTCTATGCTAACATTTTCTTTTCTTGCACTTCTCGCTTATGGAATTCCCCTCCATGCTTTACAACCAACTTTAATCTGCAAAAATTTAAATGCAGTGCCAATTGCTATCTATTGTCCTCCCGATTATTCTTTCCTCTTGCCGCTCTTTATTAATGTTTCTGTTCCTAATTCTTCCACACCCAGCAGTAACCCCTTGTGTCTTTGTGGCTTAACTGCTTTACTTGTGGAACTCCCTTCCGGTTCCATACTTTCCAGCCAACTTTAATCTGCAAAAATTTAAATGCAATGTCAATCGCTATCAACTGTCCTCCTGATCACTCTTTCCTCTTGCCGCTCTTTATTAATGTTTCTGTTCCTAATTCTTCCACACCCTGTAACCCCTTGTGTCTTAACTGCTTTACTTGTGGAACTCCCTTCTGGTTCCATGCTTTTCAGCCAACTTTAATCTGCAAAAATTTAAATGCAATGTCAATCGCTATCTACTGTCCTCTTGATTACTCTTTTCTCTTCCTACTCATTAGTAATGTTTCTGTTCTTAATTCTTCCACACCCAGTAACCCCTTGTGTCTTAGTGGCTTTACTGCCTTTCTTGTGGAACTCTCCTTGTTTTCCAGCCAACTTCAATCTGCAATAATTTGAATGCAATGTCAATCGCTATCTACTGTCCTCCTGATTACTCTTTCCTCTTCCTGCACATTATTAATGTTTCTGTTCTTAATTCTTCCACATCCTGTAAAACCTCTTGTGTCTTGGTGTCTTTAATGCTTTGCAGGGGGTGATACTGAGTTATAAAAAAAATTAGTTTCAAATTTTAGCACTTAGTTCTTTGCCTTTATTAAATAGTGGTTTCCTTAGTAATTTATAACAATGAGTATAAATAAATTCATCTAACACTGAGAATAAATAAATGTTTACTTACTGGTAAGAACACAAAGGAGGAACAGGTATTCAGTATAAGAGATGATACCTGGAAAGAGAAAAGAAAAAAATCATAAAAGCAGAAAAATACAAGCATCTGTTGCATTTTACAAATTTTATTTCACACCATTTTGCTTCCATAGAAAAAAACCTATGAAAACTTATATTCGGAAATTGTGGACATCTTGGATGATATCTGATGAAAATCAATTTACTAAAATTGGGTCACTGCAAAGACCTGGATTGAGCTTAGTAGTAGAATTGATGATTGAAGCCTGGGACAGTATCTCTGAGGAACTAATTATCAAGTCCTTCAAAAAAATGTGGCATCTCCAATGCCAAGAATGACACTGAAGATGATGTGATGTATAAGGATTTTGTTGGTTCAAGTAAAAAAAAAACAGAGAATAAAGATGGAGATGAACATGCCATAACTGATGAAGAAGCAAATGAAAAAAAATGTCTGACAGTGATGATGACAAAGAAGAATTTGGGTTTTTTAGTCCTGATGAAGTTTATTAACTATATCAAAATGAATAAACACTTTTCTCATGTTTTAATATATGTAAGCAAAGTTTTAAAATAAAGGTGAATATTTGAAAATATTTAAAAAATATTAGTTAAAACAGAGCCATGTAACTCCCAAGGTTATAGTGTGATCTATCAGTGTGTCAATTAAAAATACTCACTTTAACAGCCCAAAACTAAGGATGCAACCTATCTACAAGCTTTGTACAAGGTGAACCTTAATGTAAAAAAAAATATTACTTTGCTTATGTTTGTTAGCTTCTAAGTCATGTTGGTTTGTCATTTTCATAAAGGACCCAAGATTTAACCTAGCCATCCAATGTAGCTCTATATTCACCATTATTCAACCTATAACTGGATTCATGCCTTTCCCAAGGACATTTGTGTGAAAGTGAATGCCACAAAGTAGGCTAAGACTTGAACTTCCATGATAACCACCTGTCCCCAAATTATCACTGACAAATATAATCTCGAATTATTTAAGTGTAACGTCAATCGACATCTCCAGTTGCCTTGATCTGTCCACTTCCCTTCTCCACATCCTTTCACCTTTCATTCCTATCTGCTCTCGCTCCTAATCTTCTGTAACTCCTTTGCCTTGATCGATCCACTATCTTTCTCCACATCCTCTCCTTTACCACTCCTATCTGCTCTTCCTCCAAACTTTCTGTAACCCCTTGCGTGCTAGTGGCTTCCAGCCTTGCTTGGGGTGATAAAAAAAAAAAAAAATTTTAAATAGAATATTAATTTGACGGTAACAATTTATTTTTTTGTTTTAAATATAGAAAAAAAAGTGTCAAATTTCTGTACATTTCATGAAAGTTTTGTTAAGAATTATCCAGGTAAGTATAAAATGTTGAATGGATTATTGTTTTACTGTACTTCACAGAAATTGTGTTTTTGCCTTTACAAAGTATGTAACAACCTTGTAACAAACAAATCAATTAATATTTGTTCATTTTTTATCTATGTATCATATTTTAGTATTTCTCACAATGCTTTTTTTAAAATATTTTTTATTGAAATTAGGCCAAATTATAACCGTACAATGTCCTTGTGTTCAACATAGAGGCATGACCCTCCCACAGAGAAAAGACTATGACTTGACTCGATTCACTGACGACAGATGATGATCAGCATTTTTTAGTAAAGTATTTTTGGTATGCACATTGTTATTTTTAGACCAAATGCAATTACACACTTAATAAACTACAGTATAGTGTAAACATAAATTTTATATGCACTGGGAAACCAAATGATTTGTGTAACTTGCGTCATTTGCATTACCACAGATCTGGAACTGAACCCAGATATCTCTGAGGCATGTCTGCATTCTTAAAATTTGGTGGGGATAAGAATGTAGATATTATATGATGATATAGACATTTCACCATGTTTTTAAAAAAAAAAAAAAAGGTAAAGAAAACCAAGAGAAAAATTTCTCCTGTCACCCCTTTTATTCCTGGATTATAAACAAACCTAAATCAGGTTTCACAGATGTATGAAGAGGTTTAAGCAATTATTGCCCACTATAAAATCCAGTATTAATTAAATCAAATTTGAAAACTATATCAATAGACAAGGTGTGGCAATTCATATTTCAATACTTTAATCCCCTAGGCAAACCACTAACTCACAGGTCATAAATTGACCCATTATCAACATTTTGCTAGGAGTCAGTGAAATGACATCATGAAATATGCCTCACCATGAACTATGTAAAAGCAATCACCAGCAATTGTCTTGGTATAGATACCACTGTTGCACATGTTAAGCAGAACAACAAAATAAAAAAAACAATTACAATGTTGCAACAAGTTTCTCATTAAAAAATATTGGTAAGTATAGGTAACCCATTTATGTTCATGAAAAATTTAAAAGTACCAAAAATGACCTAGCAACTATAAAGGTTTGTTATCTCTGACTGAGGATAAGGAAAACCCTGATTTTAAATCTCTGCTGTCTTATGGTCATATCCAAATATGGAAAAATCTATGGAAGTAAACCCAGACTGGAACCCCAAATGTGATTGGCTGTCAACTTTGATAATTTTCTAGCAACTTCTGCAGTCAAGTTGGCCTCAAATCTAATGTTCTGTATTCCTTTGGATCTTGTCATTATGACAGAGGGGTGCCATGTATCTAAGCATTGCACAACCCCCATAGGTCACTCCAATCTCACCACCAAAGCACTGAATTTTGAGCAAACAGACCACTATCTTTATCTCACAATATAAATAGATGCCTACTACTGCATTCTTAATCACTGCAATTTATCCTGTGCAAAATCCTTGACAAGTATATAAAAATTTTGTATTAATTCCAGGTTTCTGCCTTTAACCTTTTACTGGTCTTCTTCTGGTATATGCCGCATCCTTTCAGGACATGGGAAATCATGGCTTTACACAACTTCATGACCTTTGTAGCCCTTAGTAAATTTTGTCTCTTTGTTATCCTTCACAGTCCCAGCTCTGACAACCACTTACACAAGTTCATTAGGTTGGTCATGTGCTGCTTTCCTATGTACCTCTTGCCTTTAATGTGTCCTATGAGTGTTAAATTTTCCAAGCTCTCTTTCCTCATTATGTGCCTACTTTCTGATGCTAAGTATAAGTGACTTGTTTTTATTTTCTCTTAAACTTTGTCACTGCTCATGTTCAGTCCATGGTATTCTCAGCTTCCTTCTGTAGAAGCATATTTTTCTTGTCTCAAGTTTCTTCTCTATATGTAATGAGATAGTCCACCATTCAGCACCATATAGGAGGACTGATATAGCATATTTTTTCCTGGTTCTTTTTTTGTTTTTACTTAACTTCTGGAAGGCATCTTCTGCTACCCCAATGCTCCTTCGGATTTCAGTGTTAAATTTTTCATCCTCTGTTAAAACACTTCCTGGATATTTCTAAAATAGGATGATGGGTTAAGTGTCGTGCGTTTAAACCAAACCAAGTCTTTATCCTTTATTTCTGATACAGCCTTTTCTAGTCACTGCCTAGATAAAGAGTTTTTAAAAAGTAACAAAAAGAAACAAGATGAAAGTTAGTCAAATTTAATGTTAGAAGTGTTTTAAGTTTATCTGTTGATAGCTTCATTTGTTTAAATATCACATGTATAAAAAAAAGGACAGAAATTATTAATAGACAACAGGTGAATGACTGCATGTTAAAAAACTAACATAGGTCTACCATTTGTCCAGGCTTAGAATATTGCTGCCACATATGGTTCAGTGCTTCTATTTAGAGACCCTCAATAAAATCCAATCAGCATATCATGACCTGATCTCTCAGCTTCAGTCACTTTCCTATCAGTGTAACATTGCTTCCTTGTGCTTTTCTATAAATACTTTCATGGTTATGGTACCTAGTCTATAGAAATTTAAACACAGTACTAGAATGCCGATGAAGTCTCATCAATTACAGTTGAATTGGCTAGATGCATCCGTAAGTTCTACGCTAACAGTTTCTTTTCTCACATAAAATCATAAGAATCAGCAATATTATTGGTCATGACCCAACCTCTCAGTTTCAGTCACTTTGCCATTGCTGTAAATTTTATTTCCTGTGCCTTTCCTATAAATATTTTGATGGTAATAGTTTGGATGAGCATTTGCTATGGTACTTAGACTTTGAATTAAAGCAAAGTACTAAATTGGCAATTAGGTCTCATCAATTTACTGTTGAATTGACTAGATGCAACCATCAGTTCTATGCTAACAGTTTCTTTTCTCACACTTCTTGCTTGTGGAACTCTCTTCCAGCTCCATGCTTTCTGGTCAACTTTGATCTTCAAAAATCCAAATACAATGTCAATTGTTATCTACTGTCTCTTCCTGATTACTAAGAAGCAAGAACAATAGAAGAGTAATGTTTCTGTTTTCTAATAATTCCACACCCAGTAACCCCCTTGTGTCTTAGTGGCTTTACTACCTTGCTTGGGGTTAATTCAATTAAAAAAAAAAAAAAATATGGCATATCAAATTTCCAATTTACTTCAGGTTTTCATTTGACTTCAATTACTCCGCAATCAAAATCTTACAAATAAAATATTTTATGATACGATTATCTTTTCTCAGTGTCTTCACAGTAAATAAAAAGGATTGATTAGGAATTAGTATCTCATTTACTAAATCTAAATAAAAAGACTTGATTGTTGAAATCATTCCAAAGGAATACTTTACTGTGGCTGCTAAATCTCATGCCATGAAGGCGTTGAGCCCATGTGAGCCTCCTTGCCCTCTCATTGTCTTGGCAGAGTGTTGGAACATCCTCTTGTACAAGATTAATCTGCAGGAAGTCCTTGTTGCTGGCATTCTTTCAGCAGCTATATGGTCTGCCATGAGCTTGTATCCAGTTTGTAGATGGTGGGTGGTAAATGACTTTGCCAGGTTGGACACTGGATCATTGCAGGACATGACAGAGTGGGATACTTAGCTGGCCGGTCCTCCTGCAGTCTAGTACATCCTGTCAATGGTCCTCAAAACCAGAAACAAAAACCTTGATGAGTTAATCTTCCAAAAATTGTTGGAACTCCTGTCATTGCAAAAGATGCTGGAAGAATCGTATCTTTCCTCATATGGTGCCAGAAAGTACCTAACTCCTACTGTCATGCTCTTTTACAAAAGCCAGATCAGATCAAAAATGGGGTATTTCTAGGTGCATTTGGTAAAATATCAGTACTACATGGCAATGAATGCTTGACAATTTCATCAGGGATGGAGAAGAGAACTGAGCCAAGAGAAATGTGGTTCTACAGAAGGATGCTGAGAATACCATGGATAGAACATGTGAGAAATGACAAAATGTTAGAGAAAATGGAAACAAAAAGGAACTTATAATTAAAACCAGGAAAAGATAGATGAAATATCTAGGGTAACAATGAGGAAAGAGGTTTTGAAAATTTAATACCCATGGGATAGCTTAAAGTCAAGAAGGACAAAACAATAAATAACATAGCTACCAAGCTTGAGTAAATGGATGGTGGAAAAGATTTAGGGGAGATAAGAAAAAGACAAAATTTATTAAGAGCTACAAAGGAGAGGAAATTGTGGAGAGCCATGACCGCTTACATCCTGAAGGGACATAGCACATAGAAGAAGAAGAATGCGCTTGAGTAAATGGATGTTAGAATAAGATTTAGGTGAGATAAGAAGAATACAAAATTTATTAAGAGCTACAAAGGAGAGGAAATTGTGGAGAGTCAATGACCTGAGGGGACATGATACATAGAAGAAGAACCAATTTTTTAGTGGGTCATTTGCCATGTAATGTGTAAAAAAAAAAAGAAATATAAAAGAATAAATTAAACCAAAGATAAAAAATTATAAAAGTATTCATTCAGACCAATTTCTAAATGTTTATTGTTTTTATTACATAAATTGGGTTATTGTACTCTCAGGCCTACTTCCTATCTGAAAGAAGCATTGTTACTATTATACATTGATTCATTCAGACCAGTTTCCTCATCTTTCTTGTCTTTATTATAACATTTTGGTCACTGTACCCTCAGGCCTTCTTTCTATCTGAATTTCTCAGATCAGGTGTTGTTACTATTATACATTGATTCATTCAGACCAGTTTCCTCATCTTTGTTTTCTTTATTATAACATTTTGGTCACTGTACCCTCAAGCCTTCTTTCTATCTGAATTTCTCAGATGAGGTGTTGTTACTATTATACATTGATTCATTCAGACCAGTTTCCTCATCTTTGTTGTCTTTATTATAACATTTTGGTCACTGTACCCTCAGGCCTTCTTTCTATCTGAATTTCTCAGATGAGGTGTTCTTACTATTATACATTGATTCATTCAGACCAGTTTCCTCATCTTTGTTGTCTTTATTTTAACATTTTGGTCACTGTACCCTCAGGCCTTCTTTCTATCTGAATTTCTCAGATGAGGTGTTGTTACTATTATACATTGATTCAATCAGACCAGTTTCCTCATCTTTGTTGTCTTTATTATAACATTTTGGTCACTGTACCCTCAGGCCATCTTTCTATCTGAATTTCTCAGATGAGGTGTTGTTACTATTATACATTGATTCATTCAGACCAGTTTCCTCATCTTTGTTGTCTTTATTTTAACATTTTGGTCACTGTACCCTCAGGCCTTCTTTCTATCTGAATTTCTCAGATGAGGTGTTGTTACTATTATACATTGATTCAATCAGACAAATTTCCTCATCTTTGTTGTCTTTATTGTAACATTTTGGTCACTATACCCCCAGGCCTTCTTTCTATCTGAATTTCTCAGGTGAGGTGTTGTTACTATTATACATTGATTCAATCAGACCAGTTTCCTCATCTTTGTTGTCTTTATTATAACATTTTGGTCACTGTACCCTCAGGCCTTCTTTCTATCTGAATTTCTCAGATGAGGTGTTGTTACTATTATACATTGATTCATTCAGACCAGTTTCCTCATCTTTGTTGTCTTTATTATAACATTTGGATCACTGCATTGCTGAATGTTACAGCTACGTAATATGTAGAAATACAGAAAATGAAACTGGAGACTTAAGTTGTAATTTCATCTGAAATAATTAGAGTCCACTTAACAATATTACCCTTCAGAATGATACGGACCCATCTTCTTTCCATCCCCTTAATGAAAAGCTAGGTAGAGTGAATCATTTAACCTTAATAAAACTCTCAATTCAATTGGATATGGAGCTAGGAAGCTCAGCTTATAAAAACCTACTTGTTACTACGGTTACAGCTGTATCCTCTTTATGGAGTTTACACCAATTTCTATTTCATTCTTTCTTTAAATGTGCTTGTTCTCTCACAATTGACAAAGATTAATCTGAACGATTCATCTAATAATGGGAATACTTCCTCTTCTCACTGAATTTATTTAACTTATACAATGAGGTAACTGAAATCTTATATTATTGTTTAGCATAGTCTTAACAGCTTAAGATATGCAAATGAGGTCATGTCGATTGCATGCACAAAGAAATTTACAGGAACTCCAAGGCAGGGCAATAAAGGAAAGCAGGACGAAAGGACTAACTATCAATTTTAAGAAGATAGTATGTCCGGTTGTCAGCAAGAGAAACAGGACATGATACAAGCTATAATCTGGAAATATCAAAATCAAGTAAATTTCTAACAGAAGGTAGAGAATGTGATACCCAAATCCAAAGGTGCATTCCAAAAATGAAAGATGACTTTCAAAAGCTAAACAAATTATTAAGAAACAGAGAAATTTTGTTTGAAACAAAAGAAAGTGTGCTGAACTGCTATATATTATCAATACCTGTATATAGCAGTAAATACTTTCCTCACAAATGAAGTGGGGAATTGAGATGCCGAGAATGCCATGGACAGAGTATGTGAACAACAAAAATAATTTAAAGAAAATAGAAATAAAAAGTGGCAGCTGAAATTTTTGTGAGAGATAATGAGGAAAGAGGGTTTAGCAAATTTGACACTCACAGAACAATGAAGGCAGGATGTGCAGAGAGAAACAGTATCATTCATAACAAGCTTGTGTAAATGGATCTTAGAAAAGAAAGTAAAAAAACAAATGTTGCTAAGAACTATCAAGGAAAGAAAGATGTGGAGAGCCATGAATTTCTTGTTTTCAAGAATATACAATTTTATAATTAGCAGAACCAAAAAAGAAAAACAAACAGAAACCTAAGCATATTATATTATTTCCTAATAAACTTGCAAGTCATTTAGTTAATCTCAGTGTAAGAATTATCATCAATACTTCTGAAACAATTAAAAGTTTAATCAATGGAGAACAAAAAATTGACTTTATATCAGAAGTGAGAGTTTCCCAAATAGGATGTAAACACTACATCCAAAAATACGTCAGTGAAAGGTCTCAAAATTATAATAGGAAATTGTAATTAAACATACTAGCTCAATGAACAGCTATGACACTGGAACCTTCATAACAATTTTCACGTAGAAAATGCGGTTTTATTAAAAAAAAAATGGAGATAATTGCCTCAGATGAAGATGCTATGATCTATGAAACTGTGGCAGACATAGTGAACCAGAGTCGAATGGCAGAGATGGTGAACAGGATTCTTGATGAAAGAGAGTTCGTCTTTGTCTTGCATGTAGGACTTTGATTTGAGAGAAGGCAAGTATGTCGTTTCATAAAAAGAGACCTTGCTTCTTTGTTGTCCCACAAGAAATTTGTTCGTTAGCAACTGTGTATAATATTAGCATGGTTGGACGGAATCAAGGAGGGACATTTGGGTGAGTGATTGGTGATACCCCATTATAAGCAGACCATCGTAGAGACAAGAGAGGTCTTCTGTTGGGGGACATCATACTAAACGTACCGTTGTGATAGGAGGAACAAACAACGAAGTGGATACAGGGAAGAGAACAACGATAAATACCAAGAAACCAGTGTAGTGGGAAGAAACGCCCAATCTGAAATTACGTCTCAGAACAGCATTTCTAATTTCTTTTGAGCACAGAAAGGCCAGGTTTCTTCAGCCTATCACCTCATTTTAAACTATCCTTGAAACAATATTGGATATGAAAAATCTAAAAATGGAGATAATTCATCCTGCTGGAAAGTATTGAAAGTGCTATGATCTATGAAACTATTATGGTTAATATTCAGCCTATCACCTATCCTTAT
This sequence comes from Acanthosepion esculentum, assembly GCA_964036315.1. Lineage (NCBI taxonomy): Eukaryota > Metazoa > Mollusca > Cephalopoda > Sepiida > Sepiidae > Acanthosepion > Acanthosepion esculentum. The sequence goes on along the minus strand of OZ038520.1, from coordinate 51,266,411 downwards.
TTTTTTTTTTTTTTTTTTTTAAGCGTATCACCCCAAGCAAGGCTGGTGGCCACTATCACGCATGGGGTTAGAGAAGGTTTGGAGGAAGAGCAGATAGGAGTGGTAAAGGAAGGGATGTGGAGAAAGAGAAGGACGAAGGGTCGATCAAGGCAAGGGGGTTACAGAAGATTTAGAGCGAGAGCAGATAGGAATGAAAGATGAAGGGAAGTGGAGAAGGGAAGTGGATAGATCAAGGCAATTGGAGATGATGATTGACGCTACACTTAAACCGTTGGAGATTGTATTTGTCAGGGAAAAAGTAATAGGGAAGGGAGTTCCATAGGCGAGATGTGCGGGACATGAAGCTATTGGAGTAGAAGAGACGTCTACATCTAACAGTTTCAACGGTGAAGGGGTGGGAACGGGATGCCAGCCTCGTAGGACGCTTAAATTCACGAGGCTTAGGGACAAGCGAAAGCAACTCCTCGGAGCAATTACCATGAAAGTACTTGTAGAAAAGGCAGAGCGATGCAACATCGCGTCTGTGAGAGAGCAACTGCAGACGAGATGACAGATCAGGGCCAATCACATTGCATATCCGTCTCTGGATCTTATCAAGAACCCTGAGGCAACACGCAGGGGCCCCAGACCATAAATGGCAGCAATACTCCATGCAAGGGCGAATGGTAGACTTATAGACTTGGAGGATTGATTCAGGGGAGAAGAATTTCCTGGCTCGGCACAGGGAACCAACTTTTCTTGCGGTGGATGATGCAACTGACTCGATGTATTTGTTCCATCTCAGATCAGCGGACAGCGTGAGACCGAGCAGCCACAGAGAGGAGCTCTCGAGAAGTTGGTCCTCAGACATTCTAATGGGAAGCAGGGATGGGTCCTTGTGGTGGTTAATGGAGAGCAGTTTTGTTTTAGAGGCGTTAAAGTTGACCATCTATTTCTCTCCCCAGTCCACAACCGATTGGAGGTCCTTTTCAATTTGAGCTGCCAGGTTAATTTTGTCCGCCTCACTAGATTTGTGCTTGAGGCAGGAGTAAATAGTAGTGTCGTCAGCGTAGATACCGACTTGGGAGACTATGGCATCAGGAAGGTCATTTATAAATATGAGGAACAGAGTAGGGCCAATGGTCTTGAAACAATACAGTATATGAAAAATCTTAAATATATAAATAAAAACATATCTGAAATTAGTAAAACCTAATTTTAAAAAAAATCCAGTTAACATAAAAAAATCCAGTATTTATATGAATAATGTTAATTGTGTCTTATCAATATAGATTTTGTTGAAATAAAATTCATTTTTCTGATGTCACTGTCTGATCTACAAAGCATTTCAAAAGTCTCATATAATTACCAATTATGTTACTATCAATATTACAGAAATTACCAAATATCAATTATTAAATAATTAAGTAAAGCTTAACCTGTCTTAAATAAAAAATGTAAAGGATTAATAAAAATAAAAAAGGTAAGCCTGTGAGTTTGTGCCTTTCTCTTGTCTTCATCTTTTTTTCCTTTTCCTTGCTTCTTTTTCTTTTTCACTTACTTACCCTCTACAATTCTCCTTTCATACTTCTATCTCACTTTTACTTTTCCTTTGCATTTTTCCAGTTCTATTGCTTTGTGGAAAGGAACAGATGAACAGCGAAATGTTAAACACAGAAAGATGCACAGCATTTAAATCAGTCATGGGAAATGGTGGAATTCAGAAATTTTAAGAATGGGTTCTCTCAACAACAGGTCTCAATAGCAACGGGTTACTTCATTTCTTACAGGCTCTATACTTTACTATATAGATATAATTTAGGAATAAAGCAATTTTTTTTACACTTATTCAAAAATACTAAAATTAATCTGCATTACATTGCACGTTATCATTTCGAATAGAAAAATAATTAAAAGAAATGCTTTAAAATTTTTTCTTCATGATCTTTCATTTTGGAATTTACATGTCATCATAGTCTTCAAATATTTTTGTCTCACTTGGTTGTCAACAGCACTGAGTTTTTGTAAGCCATATTATAATGAAAGGAGAGTCATACCATAAAACTAAAGAGAGACCAATAAGATTAATTGTCATCAAGCTTACTGCATTTTCCATCATAAGATGATTTCACTCTATAAGCCATATTTTAATGAAAGGAGTGTCATCCCATAAATTGGAGACCAATAAGATTAATTGTCATCAAGTTTACAGCATTTTCCATCATAAGATGATTTCACTCTATAAGCCATGTTTAAATGAAAGGAGTGACATCTCATAAATTGGAGACCAATAAGATTAATTATCATCAAGTTTACTGCATTTTCCATCATAAGATGATTTCTCTCTCTAAGCCATGTTTAAATGAAAGGAGTGTCATCCCATAAATTGGAGACCAATAAGATTAATTGTTATCAAGTTTACTGCATTTTCCATCATAAGATGATTTCTCTCTCTAAGCCATGTTTTAATGAATGGAGTGTCATCCCATAAATTGGAGACCAATAAGATTAATTGTCATCAAGTTTACAGCATTTTCTATCATAAGATGATTTCACTCTATAAGCCATGTTTAAATGAAAGGAGTGTCATCCCATAAATTGGAGACCAATAAGATTAATTGTCATCAAGTTTACTGCATTTTCCATCATCAGATGATTTCTCTCTCTAAGCCATGTTTAAATGAAAGGAGTGTCATCCCATAAATTGGAGACCAATAAGATTAATTGTCATCAAGTTTACTGCATTTTCCATCATCAGATGATTTCACTCTATAAGTCATGTTTAAATGAAAGGAGTGTCATCCCATAAATTGGAGACCAATAAGATTAATTGTCATCAAGTTTACTGCATTTTCCATCATCAGATGATTTCTCTCTCTAAGCCATGTTTAAATGAAAGGAGTGTCATCCCATAAATTGGAGACCAATAAGATTAATTATCATCAAGTTTACTGCATTTTCCATCATAAGATGATTTCTCTCTCTAAGCCATATTTTAATGAAAGGAGTGTCATCCCATGGGAATGTTGTGATGAAAAATTTTACTGAAGCCATTCAGCTTTTCTTCCAGGGAATAAACATTTCCTGAATATTCCAAGAATCTGGCTCCACCAAGTTCAACAGTTCATGGAATTTCTATTAACCTTTATTCGATCACCTGAACTTACATCCCCAACCAATTATGCAACTACAATTTGTAGACAATCTAAAATTAGCAGTTTGTTTGTTCGGGTTGCAGCTAGCAATGGGTTTGCCGAGCTCATAAAATTCCAAGAACAGGTTCAAATGAACCTGTGTGAACCTGCTGAATCCTACCACTGGTCATGGGCATCCTGAAGCCCATGGGCCATTTTAACTTTCTCAATGTCATGCCTAATTTCATGAGGAAAATAATGTTTATTGAAATTTGTTTAACTTTATTCTTACTTGTTCATAATATTTTTTCTCTAGAAAAGAAATATAATTTTTTCTTTAAAAAAATTATTTTTTCATATTTTTAAATCAATAAATTAGAAACAAATCATATACTGCAGTATGTGTCATCAGTGATAATATTATACGACAACTTCAATTTTCTTTTATTATAGAAAAATCTCTACCCCATTTCTAAGGCAGAAGCTTATGTATAAAGTCCTCCGTAGTGAAAATGGCTGAGGTAACTTCCGTAAAAAATTACTTTCAATTTCTTAGCATTGTGGCTTTGTTTATAACTATCCATTTCTCATGTGGCACACTGGTTGATAAAAGATAACTGATTCAAATCTTAAATTTGATGTCCAAGGAATCTGAATGAAATAAAGTAAATTTAACATCTACATACATTGAATGTAAAAATTTAAATACTAAGTATATGTATAATTTTAATGTTTCAACTTAAATAGTAACTGACATTTATGAATTTTCCCCATTTTTTTATACATAAGATAGATTCCTTCAAATGTTGTCTGAAGACGTTTCTTCTTAAAATGCAACATGTCACAAATAAGCTTTGCATCTTGTCCTTCATGTACATATATTGTATGTATATTTTTTGCACAAATACAAAAACTGATCCTAAAAAGAAATGCCAGAGGGCAATGTTCTGAATCTATGAAGAGAGTGTAAGTATTCTTATCCTAGGTGGACATCCCAGAGGGAAATGTTTTGAGTCTATGAAGAAAGAGCAAATATTATTATCCTAAGAAGACATGCAAGAGAAGAACATTTTTAAGAAACAGAGCTTATATATTCTTATCTTCGGCAGATATGCAATCTTTGAAAAAGGTTGAAAATATTCCAAACCTAGGCAGAAATGCCTGAGAACAACATTTTGATCCAAGGAAAAGAACTAAAATATTTTGAGTCTAGGCAGAAATGCCAACCTATACATAAATAATAAAACCATTTTTGATAGGTACTATGCTATTTCAAATGATTTGTGTATATGTTTAGAACTGGTTAATAAATATGTTGCTACCCTATGATAAATCTATTCACTGTACCATATTTTTTTAGTAGTAAGACTACAAACTTTTCAATTGACCCTCAAGCAAAATTAACAGCTGACATATGCGAATAAGTCTTTTCTTATAGTCACTCTGATAGTGAAAGTTATTTTATGGAAACACTTGACTTTTAAAGAGTAAAAATAATTAAAAAAAGTTGAGCCAAAAATGAATTTAGATACATAAAAAATTCTTTGTTTTAGTTTTGTTCTGTTTATAAAAGCAATCAACATGCTTCAAATTGTTTCATAGTGTGGCACATCTTAAAACTATTTGAAGAAAGTCTTGAGTATGATTTTAAATTGTATCACAACTTTTGAGTGTTTTTAAATGTTATAAATGTCATTTGGAGCCACAAGGAAAATTTAGGATCTTAAATCTTACAACTTGTTTGTCATGAATTAGCCAAAGTAATCATTGCAGAATGATCATTAATGAAAATTTGTTTCAGTTTGATGTGAGTTTCAGATGAATAAAAAAGCAACCATAAATAAAAAAAATAACAACATGAGAACAAGAGGGATATACAAGTATAAAATCATAGACTTTAGAATGTGGAAGCTAGAATTATTTGGATGCAAAAAAATACTCCAGCAAAATAATAACCCAAGCCAGTTAAAAGCAATTAATAAATAAGTGAATGAATTAAGAATTTAAACATAAAGAAAAGATGAAAATAAATTGAAAACTTTCGTTTTGTTTCCTGATTCTATGATAAATAAAAGACTGAATAATAATTCCTTACTTAAAAAAACAATTTCTAGAAAATTTATACATTTAACAGAATCTAATCATTGAAAAAAATAGATTTGAATAAAAAGTATGGAGAGAAAAGAAATGGAAAAAGCATCCTAGCAGCTAATCAATATTTGATTAACAATCAAGTCTCCTTGATTTGGTTAATATTTCCATGTTTATTGCCATCATCCTCATAACATTATCTACATGTAGAAAGGATGAAAGCAACTATGAAAAACATCCTTGTAGCTAATCAATATTTGATTAACAATCAAGTCTCCTTGATTTGGTTAATATTTCCATGTTTATTGCCATCATCCTCATAACATTATCTACATCTAGAAAGGATGAAAGCAACTATGAAAAACATCCTTGTAGCTAATCAATATTTGATTAACAATCAAGTCTCCTTGACTTGATTAATATTTCCATGTTTATTGCCATCATCCTCATAACATTATCTACATCTAGAAAAGATGAAAGCAACTATGAAAACATCCTTGTAGCTAATCAATATTTGATTAACAATCAAGTCTCCTTGATTTGGTTAATATTTCCATGTTTATTGCCATCATCCTCATAACATTATCTACATCTAGAAAGGAAGAAAACACCTGTGAAAAATATTCTTGCAGCTAATCAATATTTGATTAACAATCAAGTCTCCTTGATTTGGTTAATATTTCCATGTTTATTGCCATCATCCTCATAACATTATCTACATCTAGAAAGGATGAAAGCAACTATGAAAAACATCCTTATAGCTAATCAATATTTGATTAACAATCAAGTCTCCTTGATTTGGTTAATACTTCCATGTTTATTGCCATCATCCTCATAACATTATCTACATCTAGAAAGGATGAAAGCAACTATGAAAAACATCCTTGTAGCTAATCAATATTTGATTAACAATCAAGTCTCCTTGATTTGGTTAATATTTCCATGTTTATTGTCATCATCCTCATAACCTTATCTACATCTAGAAAAGATGAAAACACCTGTGAAAAATATTCTTGCAGCTAATCAATATTTGATTATTAATCAAATTTCATTAATTTTGTTATTATTTCCAGACCAAATTAAGTTTATTTAGTAGTATTCATTTCCTCTCCAAGTAACATGCAACATATTTTATTGGATTACATGAAAGCAGCAATGGTGAGTAATAGCCTACCTGATCCAGAACAACTTCAACTGAAATTTGAACTTGTCTATCAATTAGGTTTAATTTGGCAATGCCTGTCTTCTCTTCCAATAATATGTTATACATTATACTGAGTTACATAGTAACAGCAATAGAGAGTAATATCCTTCATGATTGAGGGAGATGGATTCCTGCCTTCCCCAAGTGCATTAGTGCCAAGTAAACAGAAACTACTTCAGCTGGAATTTGAGCTCTAGTTAGTGATTACATTTATCATGCTGTTAGGTTTATTCCATGGAGCCATTTTAAATTCTCTGTAAACAAAAGTTAATTATGCAAGTATTCATTAATAATTTTACATAATTTTTTTAGTTTTCAAATATTTCCTGTACCTGTAATGAAATTATTTCTTTTAGCATCCAGTTCACTGTCCAAACTGTATGATAAGAAAGTAGATGTACTTATGAAAAAATATCCTTTCTCTAGTCAAACTTATCATATTCCCAAAGTAAATGCTACAGATGGATTAACTGTAAAATAAAACAATTTTTGAAGCGTTTAGCAGTGAACCAATTTTCTTCAAAAAGATAAAGTAACATTCACAAATTGATAACAATCATTTCTTCATCACTTAATATATTTTTTTTTTTTTAAATTTAGGGTAAGTCTGATTTTAACAGTTGATGTGAGAAAAAAGAGAAAAGGCAAAGAAAGAAAGCAAAAAAAAAAAAGATGATGTCAGAAGTTTCTTCCAAATGTGGGGAGAACAAAGATGATAAATAGGTTGAAGAAAATAAATAACAGTTTAACAAAACTGAGCAAAGTAAATAATACACACACGCAAACATATATATATATATATATCATAGTCCCCAGAGCAAAGAAATTCCCTGCATATGTGTGTGTGCGTATATATATATATATATATATTTAAAACACATATACACACCAGGGTTTATATATATATATATATATATATATATATATTTAAAACACATATACACACCAGGGTTTATATATATATGTATGTGTGTGTGTGTGTATGTGTGTGCACATAAAAAGAAAATGTCCCCAGAGTGAAAGAATTCCCAGCACAAGTGTAAACTGAATATTTTGAGAAATGGACACAAAAGAGAGTAAGCATCTTAGAAAAAGAACGATCCATAGAAAGCAGTTTTTAATGCTCAGGATTTGTGCCGTATTTTGTATTGGGAGATCGCTAACAAGACATCTCTAGTCTGTATTCCAGATGCTTCCCTTTTTTTGTGTGTGGAACTGATGTTAAAAAGATTCCACCCTAACATTTAGCAGCCTTTAAATGTTAGTTTTAAGCTGACTCAAATGGTTCAAGATGGAAGCTATTTTGAATTCTGATTGTAAAAAGAGTTTAAGATTAGTGATTCATCACAAAATATTTTAACAAAAACAACTATAAAAGATTTACAAGTAGCTTTTATTCCTTGTTCGTTTCTTTCAATGGGATTATTATTAGATTCAAACCACCTCCCTAAATTTTGATAGATTTAAAAATGAAATCTAGTTAGTAAATTAAAATTTTACTGATTAAATATTACACAGATTCATGAGAGTTTTAATATATGCAAAATATTAAATACTAAATATTATATAATTATTTATTAAATATGATATAAGAATGCTGTTTGTAAACTAAAATTTCTCTAATTGTAATACAATTTAATACTCTTTTTTATATAGTCAGGCAGTGCTGAAAAGTTTTGAGCTCAACTAAAAAGAATTTTAAAATTATCTGACATTTAGTGATTTAGTCAAATTTCAGGAAGTGCACTAGGCTAAGAATTTTTTCATTGTCATCACATAATAAATTATTCTATCAGTAATACATTCATTAATTCCTGGCAATCTTTTTTGCAATATGTTGCAATACTTTTCAGTAGTAGAATCATTAGTGATGCATTTACATAATACCATATATGTAACCACTATATTCATTAATATGATAACAAAAGGCAAGTTAACCTATGGGATAGGGTAGTAGTTGTATGCCTGAAATGTGCTGAAAAGTTCTTGGCCCAAACCACTTCTCAACAAAATCTGACCAAAAAAAAATAGATAGGAATCTCAGCACCTTCTTTTGTGTATTTGTGTGTGTCTGTGTATGTGCATGTATGTAATATAAAAAAGTTATGATTTCTCTATATAACTCATTTAGCTGTCTTTGTGCCTTTGGCTTGCATCATTTTGCAATATTTGTGTTATATTGGAAAATGCTCTATAAAGAAATTATTTTTTTGTAAATTTAACGCATTATAATTGATTTCTTCCATTTTTATTCTCCCATGCCTGAAGAATAAATTCCCTATCATCAATCCAATCTTCTAAAAGTGCAAACAACTCCATTTATCGGAAGTAACAAGGTAATGTCAATTTTATATTTTCTTTTTGTAGTAGTTGTATAATACTTAACATTATAAATTCTTATTTCTCTTTAAAATTTTGAAGTTTCGCATTGAAACCTTAAATTTTAATATTAAGCAAAAGAAAGCAAAGAAAAAAGCCTTAGGAATGAAACTGATATCGCACTTTCCAGAGTGAGTACAAATTGCACTGTGTGTGTGTGTGTGTGTGTGTGTGTGTGTGTGTGTGTGTGTGTGAAAGAGTGAGAAAAAATGGTGAGGGTGGGAGAATGAGACAGAGTGTGATTTAGCAAAATTTGTAAACTTACACAACATTGTTAAAAAAAGGGAAAAAAAGTTGTTCAAGCCTCAGTGAAGAAATTATTCCTGTCTGAGATTTTTTTTCTCTCTTTTTGAGGCGAGGCAAGGCAAGGCGAGGTGAGGTGAGGCATAGTAACCGTTGTATTTTGTTTCATTCAGGCTAGTCTGTTCATTTTTTTTTGTGCGCGTGTGTGCGTATATCAGAGGGGGGTGGGGGTGGCTTTTCATTTTTTTTAGTTTGTTCTTAGAATTTTTTTACTACAAAATTTCTGCTGCAGTATACTCCGGCCTTACAGGAGTTGAAAGTCGTGATTGGAATAAATAAATAAATAAATAAATAAATAAAAAACATAAAATCTTTTTTCATATAAAATAAATTGTCCTAACATGTTTTCATTAAGAATAAAATCTATGTAAATCACAAGATCCAAAAACAAAACAAAATTTACAAAAAATCTTATAAAAAATGAATAAAAATTAAGTGGAAATAAGTATTTTTTTTTTAAAATCACACCAAACTAGGTAATGTCATCGCTAAGACTCAAGGGGTTACAGAGTGGCAAAGAATATGAAAAAAAATTACTATTAAGGAGAGAGGATAATAAAAGAATGAGAATTAAGAAGACACATGATAATGATTGACATTGCATTTAAATTTTTGAAGTTGATCTTCAAAAATTTAAATGCAATGTCAATAAAGCCACTAGGATGCAAGGCGTTACTGAGTGCTATAGAATATGAGAAAAACTCCTGTGAAGGAGAAAGGACAATAAAAGAATAAGAATTAAGAAGACAGAAGATAATGACTGATATTGAATTTAAATTTTTGATGATCAAAGTTAACATGGAAGCAAGAAACTGGTAGAGATTTCCACAAGCGAGAAGTGTAAGAGAAGAAACTGTTAGCATAGAACTTACAGATACATCTAACCATTTAAACATGTGAAATGATGAAACCTTGCTACCAATGTAGCACTGCGCTTAAATTCACGAAGTCTAGTACTATAGAGGAAAGCTCATGAGAACAATTACCATGAAAGTATTTATAGGAAAGGCATATAGAAGCTACGTTACGGTGATGGGAAAGTGACTGAAGCCAAGATGCCAGGTCAAGACTGTACCAAAGAGGAAAGCTCATGAGAACAATTACCATGAAAGTATTTATAGAAAAGGCATAGAGAAGCTACATTATGGTGATGAGAAAGGGACTGAAGCTGAGATGCCAGGTCAAGACTGTACCAAAGAGGAAAGCTCATGAGAACAATTACCATGAAAGTATTTATAGGAAAGGCATATAGAAGCTACGTTACGGTGATGGGAAAGTGACTGAAGCCAAGATGCCAGGTCAAGACTGTACCAAAGAGGAAAGCTCATGAGAACAATTACCATGAAAGTATTTATAGGAAAGGCATATAGAAGCTACGTTACGGTGATGGGAAAGGTACTGAAGCTGAGATGCCAGGTCAAGACTGTACCAAAGAGGAAAGCTCATGAGAACAATTACCATGAAAGTATTTATAGGAAAGGCATATAGAAGCTACGTTACGGTGATGGGAAAGGTACTGAAGCTGAGATGCCAGGTCAAGACTGTACCAAAGAGGAAAGCTCATGAGAACAATTACCATGAAAGTATTTATAGAAAAGGCATAGAGAAGCTACATTATGGTGATGAGAAAGGGACTGAAGCTGAGATGCCAGGTCAAGACTGTACCAAAGAGGAAAGCTCATGGGAACAATTACCATGAAAGTATTTATAGGAAAGGCATATAGAAGCTACGTTACGGTGATGGGAAAGTGACTGAAGCCAAGATGCCAGGTCAAGACTGTACCAAAGAGGAAAGCTCATGAGAACAATTACCATGAAAGTATTTATAGAAAAGGCATAGAGAAGCTACATTATGGTGATGAGAAAGGGACTGAAGCCAAGATGCCAGGTCAAGACTGTACCGAAGAGGAAACCTCATGAGAACAATTACCATGAAAGTATTTATAGAAAAGGCACAGGGAAGCTAGGTTACGGTGATGGGAAAGTGACTGCAGATGAGATGCCAGGTCAAGACTAATGACATTGCAGTTTGTTCTTTAGTTTTTATCAAGAATCTCTAAATATATAGCAGGAGCACCAGACCATATGTGGCAGCAATATTCAAATGAAGGACAAATGATAGACTTATAAATAAGTATAATAGATCCTATTTTTAAATTTTGTTTATTTTCATATCTGTTGATTTTAGAAACTGCAGCATATTAAGTCAAAATGAGTTATATAGCTTTTTCCAGTCTTATTTTACTAATAAATGATGTGCTTACCGACAGGATACTTAAAATCAGAAGAGGGAACACTCATAAAATAAAAAGAAGTACTTCAAATATGGAATGAATATATTAGAGAACTCTTTCAGAACAAAAGAAGGAAAACTGCAATACACAAAAAATAAGGAAATCTTGTTAAATTTTGGTCATTCAAAAAGACATTCCATGAAACAATCACCTGGCATAATCTGGATAACATAACAAAAAGGTGATTGGCTTCATTATCACAGACTCTCAGCTGAGGCAGTTTGTGATGAATGTTTGAGTATACAAATCCTTTTCTGAATCTTATCTAAAACTACTTTTAACTAAACTGACAACACCGGCCAACAAAATAGCCAGATTTCACTCAGATCAGCCATCAAAGTCACCTAGGTATAATATCCAAGCTCTTAAAAATGAAAGGGTAATATTCCATTCACATCAGCAATGAAAGTCACCTAGGAAAAATATCCAAGCTCTTAAAAATGAAAGGGTAATATTCCATTCACATCAGCGATGAAAGTCACCTAGGAAAAATATCCAAGCTCTTAAAAATGAAAGGGTAATATTCCATTCACATCAGTGATGAAAGTCACCTAGGAAAAATATCCAAGCTCTTAAAAATGAAAGGGTAATATTCCATTCACATCAGCGATGAAAGTCACCTAGGAAAAATATCCAAGCTCTTAAAAATGAAAAGTTAATATTCCACTCACATCAGCGATGAAAGTCAATTGGTATAATATCCAAGCTCTTAAAAATGAAAGGGTAATATTAGAAATATATAATAAACTAGTCCATGCTGCTGTCAATAAATTGCGAAAACCAACACAGAAGAAATGTCCTGCTCTCAAGAAATTCTTTGAATCATATTCCAACCCTAATCAACCCAATTAAAGATGTCTGCTGAAATAAAACATATACTAGTAAGCATCCAATCAATAAAAAGTCCATCTCCAAACATAATAATGAATCTATTGATGAAGAAGTTAAGAAAGCTATTAAAATGAAGGAATAATAAAACAGGACTTGAGACTGAGCTTATAAATATATCTTACTTTCTCCCCAAATTGAATAACAATTTTTTTAATTTTATGAAATAAGTCAGGAATCAAAATGGATCAGTTAAAAATGGGTTTTATCAGAGATTAATCCATTATGGGAACAAAAGGGTAGCCTTCAAGGCCTTCACACATACAGAGGTATATCAATTGGATTCATTATGATGGCAGTATTAATGAAAATTATATTAATTAAGCTCTCATTCTTTTATGAAAATAAAATCTTCACAGCCCATCTTGGGTTTCATTCTGATAATGGGTGTAATCATTGCATATATGTCATTAAACATCTCCAGCAGATTGTAACCATCTTTAATATAAAACTATATAGCTGAAATGTTGCCCACACATCAAAATGAAAACATCCGCTATCAAGTGTTCTAAGAAATAAGAATCAAGATAAACCTTTCCAAAAGAGAAACAATGATCTGGAATTGGAATGAAAGCAATGATGGCACCTACCCTGAATCCATCATCAAAATGAAAACATCCTCTATCAAGTGTTCTAAGAAATAAGAATCAAGATAAACCTTTCCAAAACAGAAACTATGATCTGGAATTGGAATGAAAGCAATGATGGCACCTACCCTGAATCCATCATCAAAATGAAAACATCCTCTATCAAGTGTTCTAAGAAATAGGAATCAAGATAAACCTTTCCAAAACAGAAACTATGATCTGGAATTGGAATGAAAGCAATGATGGCACCTACCCTGAATCCATCATCAAAATGAAAACATCCTCTATCAAGTGTTCTAAGAAATAGGAATCAAGATAAACCTTTCCAAAACAGAAACTATGATCTGGAATTGGAATGAAAGCAATGATGGCACCTACCCTGAATCCATCATCAAAATGGAAACATCCTCTATCAAGTGTTCTAAGAAATGGGAATCAAGATAAACCTTTCCAAAACAGAAACTATGATCTGGAATTGGAATGAAAGCAATGATGGCACCTACCCTGAATCCATCATCAAAATGAAAACATCCTCTATCAAGTGTTCTAAGAAATGGGGATCAAGATAAAACTTTCCAAAACAGAAACTATGATCTGGAATTGGAATGAAAGCAATGATGGCACCTACCCTGAATCCATCATCAAAATGAAAACATCCTCTATCAAGTGTTCTAAGAAATGGGAATCAAGATAAACCTTTCCAAAACAGAAACTATGATCTGGAATTGGAATGAAAGCAATGATGGCACCTACCCTGAATCCATCATCAAAATGAAAACATCCTCTATCAAGTGTTCTAAGAAATGGGAATCAAGATAAACCTTTCCAAAACAGAAACTATGATCTGGAATTGGAATGAAAGCAATGATGGCACCTACCCTGAATCCATCATCAAAATGAAAACATCCTCTATCAAGTGTTCTAAGAAATGGGAATCAAGATAAACCTTTCCAAAACAGAAACTATGATCTGGAATTGGAATGAAAGCAATGATGGCACCTACCCTGAATCCATCATCAAAATGAAAACATCCTCTATCAAGTGTTCTAAGAAATGGGAATCAAGATAAACCTTTCCAAAACAGAAACTATGATCTGGAATTGGAATGAAAGCAATGATGTCACCTACCCAAAATCCATCATCAAATTTCAGGATGCGGATTCAGTAAATACCAAAAAGGTCAAATATCTCAGTTTATGGATCAGCTATTACAAATTAGTATAGTAGATGAGTAAATTGAATAGAGAATAGGTTGTGCTAGAGATCGTTTTCACTGAAATTGCTACAAAAAAAATATTAGCCTGAAAACTCAAGTCCATAAATAGCATATGGATGCCATGCATGGTGCCAAACTCATTCAGAAATATCTAAAATTGTCTGCTGTTTACAATCACTTTCTGAGATCAACAGTTAAAAATGACCATCCTTCTTTGAATCTTATAAACCAGCACTATAGAATCACAAAGAACTGTGCCAGACAAAAGAAAACATATCAATTGAGTACATTTAACAGTAGTAACTACTAAAATGGATAGCAAATGTAGCTCGAAGAGAAAATGTTAAAATCAAGATGATGACATTCCACACTACCTCAAACAAAAGGTTAGGAAGGAAATCCCCATCAATACTGGAAAGAGCGATAACAGATACTGAACTCTTGAAAAACTTATTTTCCTGGAAAATCTTTTAGAGCAAAGATTTTATAAGTTCCAACTGTAAGTAGTACTGGCTACTTGGTCAATGAATGCCAAATTTCTTTATAAGGAAAAAAGTTTATATTCTCATTACCATTAGTAAATTTATTTTCATAGCCCTGCCTAAGAAGCTGGTGTGAATGAATATGATCTCCATTGGATAATCAGCTTTACTGAGCCCTATAATAGAATAGATCATGTAGCAGAACTAGAGAAGAAATAGGACAACAACAATATGGTTTCATTTGAGACACTGGAACAAGAAATGCAATATTTATGACCATAATGATATCAGGGAGAGCAATACAAATGCAGAAAGATATATACCTATATTTTATAGACTAAGCAAAAACATTTGATAAGGTAAGAAACAAATATATATTTGAATTACTAGGAAAACTTTATTTTGGAAAAGTATTAGAATAATTTAGAATATATACTGGAATTAAACCACCTGCATACAATTAGAAAATGAATTCACTAAGTACACAAAAATAGAAAGATGTGTCTTCTCATCAGATTTATTTAACTTGTACAGCAAGGTAATATCAGGGAACTAGAAGTCTAACCAAGATTTATTATTTGTGAACAAGATATGCAGATGATACCATAGATAGTAAAGGAAACTGAGAAGAAAGGAAACATCAGACAGAATGTATGTTTGTGAACGAGAACAGCTGAAGACATGGGCAATGAATTAGAGATGTCGAAATCAAGCCAGTAAATAAATGAAAAAGTCTGGGAAGTGTTTAAACAGATTATAGAAAATGTGACATCAAAATCTGGAAACATTGGAATTGCAAAAGATGCCTTTTAAAGCTAAGCAAAATATTAGGAAATTGGAAAATTTCATTAGGAACAAAGGAAAGACTGCTGAACTGTTATATAATATCAATCCTCCTCTATGGCAGTAAATGCTAGAAATATTCTTATAGATGAAGACGAGATGAGGCAAAAATGATGTAATTCTACAGAAGAAGGTTGAGAATGTCATGGGTGGGACATGTGACCAGTGAGGAAGTTGTAAGGAAAAGAGAAACAGAAAAGGTGCGTAAACTTAGAATAAGAAACAAACAGCTGAAATTTCTGAGACATATTATGAAGAAAGAAAGCATAGAGAATTTGACACTGACAGTAAGGTAAGATGGATAGAGGAAAACAGTGAATAACCTATCTAACAAGGCAGAGTAGGGAATGAGAAGGATAAAAAAATATATTGCTAAGAGCTATGAGGATAGGACGTTGTGGAGTGCCATATTTACCCATGCCATGAAATAATATGGTACATAGAAGAAGAATAAAAAATGCTATACTTTAATATCAGAAAATAGCAATAAAGCATCAGTGATTTCATGTGATAGTATCTATCAGATTTTTTTTCAATTTTTTAAAATAAATATAACTGGTTTGATTTCATTGCTTTTGTTTAGAGGCATATCAACCCCTATTGGTTAATTATCTAAATATTTTGTACATAATTTTATGCTTAAAACCACATATATTTTGTACATAATTTTATGCTTAAAACCACATATATTTTGTACATAATTTTATACTTTTAAGGTAAATGTATGTTTTTAGATATATAATTTGTAGATAACCTATTGAACATGCTCTACCTTTTGGCATAAACCTATTTCTTTAAGGTAGGATATTATTAGGTATCCCAACACTCAGCTTACAGCCAATGAAATTCTTAACTAAACACTAAAAAATGCATATATTCAACTCGCCGTGTTATTTCATCCAATATCTCCATAAAAACATAATGCATACCAAATAAAAGCTTATTTCATGAACTTTGTTTCTATCTTATTTATTTTTATACGTACTACAGTGTGCGATGAACATTACAGTTTGAAAATAAAGACATTTTGGTGATTTCGCAAAATTTTGGCCATTTCTTTCACTGGCGGCAGTTTAGACTTCCTCAAATTTTGTAATATGAGCACTCCACAGGGTTTATTACAATTTTGGTAACATGTTAGTTTGAAAGTTAACATTCTAAGCTTCATTTTCATATATATTTTTTAATTTTAATAAGAAGTTTGTAAACAATTCAAATGAAAAGTTTGATTGTAAAATTCAAATGCTTCTTGTAAAAATAAAAACACATAAAATATATCATTAAAACGCTCATTTAATAATCTATGAAACTAAATCAAAATCAAATATGAAACGATAGCTCCACTTTGCATGTGCGATTATGTGTAACCATGTGCGACTCGCTCAGCCATCATTTCAACTCCACGCAAGACTCAATACACAGCGTCAACACGGACGTAAAAAAATCGACCAGCATGTTTTCTATGGACGAAATTTTCAAGGAAATTGCTAAGAATTTGTTTTAAATATTAATTTTCTATATGTAAAATGTAAATGGGATTTAAAAACCGTTTTCGTCATAAAAAATATGAAATAAAAATTGATTTGTTTACTTTACGTTCAGATTCAAATCACAAAAAAAAAACTTAGGACTTATTGATCAAAAAATGTTCATATTCAAAGAATGAGATAAAAAAACATTCTACAAAAAACTTCTAGAATGTCTTTTATGTTTTTGCAGTATTCTCACAATAATTATCAGCCTTCCAGTTACCAAGTAACATTTTGTTTAAAGTTACCCCTTCAAACAATTTTCTTACTTTTTAAATTATCTAATGAATGGATTTTAGTTACGATTTATTGCTATCTAGATACAAATTTATGATTTAATATTCATTTTCCTAATTTATTATTATTTCTTAGTAATATTTATTTCATATGGATCATTGGTAATCATTAGTGGGTATTGCTTGGCGTGTGTTAAGCTTCTCTCTCTCTCTACAGTCCAGAAATTGTACATGTTGAGTCAGGACTACTTGTTCAGCATCTGCTCCATATACATTCTAATCTGTTGATTTTAGGTCATCTTAACCATGATAAATGGAAAGAGCACCCCCAGAAATGGCTAGATATGAAATTAGGTGTTTCTAGTGTAAGAAGTATTCATTTTATGACACAATTCAAGCAAGTCTAAAATTGGCCTTTCAAATACCTTGTGACAAAAAGTTAAAAAGCAATTTTTTCAATTTTGAAGTGGAATAATCCAGAATATATCCATTCTATCACTCCCCAAAAAATTAGACATCTTACTGGTATAGTCATAATGTGATATTTGAAATTTGGGATGAATGTGGGTCTTATTTCCAATTTTATGAAATGTCAAACCTCAGGTTATGAGTTGTTTGCACGTCTTTGCAGAAGTTTTGATTTATAAAATTTGCATATTCAGACTGAATTTATTTAAGAAATATGCAGCGATACTATCTGTAATTTTATTATTAATTTCTTTGTTATGTACCTAACAAGCTAGTATAATTTTAACTGTTGTTCTTAATTGCTTTTTAAAATATAGGAGTCCAAATATGGTATTTTGTCCTAATTCATAATAGACATGTGTAAAAATAATAGGAAATCTGTAAAAATAATAGGAAATCTGTAAAAATAATAGGAAATCTGTCAAAATTATAGGAAATCTGTAAAAATAATAGGAAATCTGTAAAAATAATAGGAAATCTGTCAAAATTTGCATATTCAGACTGAATTTATTTAAGAAATATGCAGTGATACTATCTGTAATTTTATTATTAATTTCTTTGTTATGTACCTAACAAGCTAGTATAATTTTAACTGTTGTTCTTAATTGCTTTTTAAAATATAGGAGTCCAAATATGGTATTTTGTCCTAATTCATAATAGACATGTGTAAAAATAATAGGAAATCTGTAAAAATAATAGGAAATCTGTAAAAATAATAGGAAATCTGTCAAAATTATAGGAAATCTGTAAAAATAATAGGAAATCTGTCAAAATTTGCATATTCAGACTGAATTTATTTAAGAAATATGCAGTGATACTATCTGTAATTTTATTATTAATTTCTTTGTTATGTACCTAACAAGCTAGTATAATTTTAACTGTTGTTCTTAATTGCTTTTTAAAATATAGGAGTCCAAATATGGTATTTTGTCCTAATTCATAATAGACATGTGTAAAAATAATAGGAAATCTGTAAAAATAATAGGAAATCTGTAAAAATAATAGGAAATCTGTCAAAATTATAGGAAATCTGTAAAAATAATAGGAAATCTGTCAAAATAAAACAGTTTGAGATATTTTGATGAAATAAAAACTGCTAAGTTTCTTTAATCATGTAGATTAAGAAGATAATCAGATAACACCTAGTACCTGTTTGAAATTTTCATCTGTGATACCTAATATTATGTTGACCGTTATAGTATTTCCAAACAGTTTTCTCAAGTTGGTTTCCTTGTAGCATTTGTGTCTTACAGTGGCTAAATGAATGAATTCAGTGTTTCACCATGTGTCATTAGTTGGTGGGGGTGGTGTTATCTTACTGCTCTGCAGATATGCGATTGGTATATTCTACAGCCCCAGCTGACAGGCTAATAGATAAATATTAAATAATAGGGTTTTTTTGGCCTTGGAAGAGAGCAACAAATCCATTAGAAGGAAAATGCTGAATTCAAAACCAGTCTGAAGTAGGCTCAGCCATGCTGTCTTACTTGAGTTATCCCCTCCTTGCTGACACAGTGGTGCTCTTATAACACTAATGCAGTGATTCTCAACAATAGTGCTGTAGCACTCCTCTTAAGTGTGTCACAAAAAATTGTCATGGCATATACATATATATATATATATATATATATATATATATATAAAGAAATATAGTCTTAAAGTGTGCTATATTTATGGGATAAAGTGCTCAATATCAGAGATAGAGCGTGTGTAAATATAAAAGTGGACATGGAAGTCAGCACTTAGAGGCGACAGTCTGTTTCATGCTAGTGTAATCGTCAGGCGACTAGTGCTGTTATTTTTCTCGGCTATTTATATAAGGGTCAGTGGTGCATTATGGGTAGTCTATTTTGGCGGTTACTTTTACCGGAAGTCGCTTATTTGTTTATATCAAATTATTTTGCTTGTTTTTTTGTTTGTTTTTTTTTTTATTTTTATTTTTATTTTTTATCTTATATATTTATTTATCTATTTTTTTATTTTGATCAGTGTTTTTGGTTAACGTAGTAAAAATTTGTTTATATAGATTATTGTTGGTAGTCTATAATGGCCGTCATTTACCGGAAGTCGCTTGTTCGCTTATTTATTTGGGTCAAATTGTTTTGCTTGTTTTTATTTTTTATCTTATATATTTGTTTGTTTGTCATTGATTAAGTCTATTTGTTGAATTTTGGGGTGTGATGTTGTGGTTTGTTCTGACTATTATTTTGGTGGGAACAGTTTTTAATTTATCTATTTAGGTTGGTTATCTTTATTTGTTTTTTCTAAACGGCTAGTTTATCGTAATCGGTTGTTAGTTTATTTATATATTTGGATGTATTTAGATCGATTTATTATACTTGTTGTTATTTATTTGTTATACTATATATTTTTGGCTTTCGGTTTTTAAGTAACATAGTATATTATCTTTTATTAATGTTTTTTTTTTTTTTTTCAGTAAATATGCGAACAGCACAATGCTTTCAAAGTATATCTGGGAAATAAAAAACAAAACACACACCACACCAAAAATATCTTGGAAAATAAGGAAAAAATCATCAGCCTACAACAACCTATCAAAAACTTGCAAACTTTGCTTGGAGGAAAAAATAGCTATCATTACCTTCCCAGATCAAAATAAATTATTAAATAAAAGATCCGAGCTAATCTCAAAATGCAGACATGAAAACAAATTTTTACTACATAACTTAAAATAGAAAAATAAATAAATATATAAACAAACAACAATAAAATAAGCAAAATAAATTACTCCAAACAAATCACAAGACCACACCTGTTAGAATATGCGAAATAAAATCAAAACAAAAGAACGGACGAAAGTTATAACTGTTATATAAATAAAAAATAAATAAAAAAACATTAATAAAAGTTAAAATACTACGTAACTTAAAAACCGAAAGCCAAAAATATATAGTATAACAAATAAATAACAACAAGTATAATAAATCGATCTAAATACATCCAAATATATAAATAAACTAACAACCGATTACGATAAACTAGCTGTTTAGAAAAAACAAATAAAGATAACCAACCTAAATAGATAAATTAAAAACTGTTCCCACCAAAATAATAGTCAGAACAAACCACAACATCACACCCCAAAATTCAACAAATAGACTTAATCAATGACAAACAAACAAATATATAAGATAAAAAATAAAAACAAGCAAAACAATTTGACCCAAATAAATAAGCGAACAAGCGACTTCCGGTAAATGACGGCCATTATAGACTACCAACAATAAGCTATATAAACAAATTTTTACTACGTTAACCAAAAACACCGATCAAAATAAAAAAATAAATATATAAGATAAAAAAAAAAACAAAAACAAACAAACAAAAAAACAAGCAAAATAATTTGACATAAATAAATAAACAAATAAGTGACTTCCGGTAAAAGTAACCGCCAAAATAGACTACCCATAATGCACCACTGACTCTTATATAAATAGCCGAGAAAAATAACAACACTAGTCGTCTGACGATTGCACTAGCATGAAACAGACTGTCGCCTCTAAGTGCTGACTTCCATGTCCACTTTTATATATATATATATATATATATATATATATATATATTATAATAAAAAGAAAGAATAGTAAGATATATAATCCGGTGTTTTTAATGATATTTTTATTTTTACAAAACAGTGCTCAATGTAAATTTACAGAGCATAAATATTATAAATTAACCAATTCCAAAATTTGCTTGATGATAAAGCAGAACTAATGCTTTTAATTTAATTATATAATTAAATTTGAAGATTTTAGTTTCCATTTTTGAAACATGGTTATTATTGTGTAGCGAAGAAACCATATTTTAAATCAGTTAATTTATAATGTGTGTGTGTGTGTGTGTGTGTGTGTGTGTGTGTAAGGAGTAATAGTACAGCATTAGTATTTGAATAAATTAATAAATATTAAACTCTTTATCCCACATTACTAAAATGCTTTATCAGTTTTATTGCGTTGCTTCTTACTTTTGATGTTATTTAGGGTTGAGTAGCCTAATTCACATAAATAAGAAGTAGAAAATTATTATAAAACTGATAAAGATTTTTTCAGCTAATGTGGGATATTCCTTTTGTATTGAAATCCAAAATGTATCAATAATAGTGAAAAGAATTATTTAGAAAAAAGTTTAATACTTATTCATTTATTCAAATATTAATGCTGTTCGATTGCTACTTCCACACACACACATATATGTATGTATGCTGAAACAATATTGTGTGGTACTGAGAATCACTAGGTTTTACAGAAAAGAAATGATGGCAGTTTATTCCTAGTAAACAATGAATTAAGCGATGGCACTATTTGTTACAATTTTATGGGAAAAAAGACACCCTTTACTCTTTGCTTATTAATTGTAAGAACTGATTTACTGAAATATTTTGACGAAAACAAAAACCAGAAGTAAAGCAAATCTTTCAAAGTATGTGATATCTTTCCCCCTTGTATGGCAGTGAATGCTGAACAATTTCCTCAAAGATGAAGAGACTTAAAGCAACAGCAATGTGGTTCTACAGAAAGATGCTGAGGATACCATGTGCCAAACATGTGAACAATGACAAAGTTCTAGAGATAATAGCAACAAAAAAGGACACTTATGCTTAATATCAGGAAGTGGCAGTTGGAATTGCTGGTGCATGTAATGAGGAAGGAGGGTTTGGAAAATCTGATACACTCAGGACAGATTGAGGGAAAGAGGAAAGCAGTGCATAATATACTTGATGGGCTTAAGCAAATTAATGGCAGAACAGGGTTTGGGAGAAATAATAAAAATACAAAACTTATTAAGAACTACAAGGAACAGGAAGATGTGGAGGGCCATAATCGCCTACAGCCTGAAAGGACATGACACATAAAGAAGATCAACACTTGTTAATAGAAATGAAATTAATAACAGTATTAGTTACACAATGAAATAAGATGTCTTTTGTGCAACTTTTTGCAAACATAAATGAATTTAAAGTCTATGTAAAATTTTTCTCAAGTTTGTGGGAATTGTTGCTTGCCTCTTTTTTCAAGTGTATTCATCTTTGTCCTAATATCACTATCAACTTCCTTAGTGTCATCAGAAAACTGTTTGAGTCTGTTAGCAACAAGAAGGTTTTCAATCACCTCCACAGTGACAAACAGTATGGACTTCATTCCTCTAGGGTCCAATACTTATGTCTTAATTGTCATTACCTATAGAATCAGTGAAGAGTTTGAAGGTAGCTTCATTACAAGAATAATTGTCCAAGATATCTCAAAGAGTTTTTAACAAGGTGTGGCATTGGGGTTTACTAAACACTCTCCAGCTATGTCCTCTTTCGAAAAGTCTATACAATTATCAAATCCTTCTTCTTAAGTAGGTCCATTAAGAATGTTGTGAATGAACCTGTCTTCTAAATCCCATGAGATCAATGCAGATGCCCTCCAACAGTCTCTTCTCTGTCCTGTTCCCTTCCTGCTTTTTATCAACAATCTGCCTAGGAACATTCTCAGATTAGTAGTAAACATCTATGCAGATGATACCATAGTTTATAGAAGCATCTCCAAAAATCAAGATGTTCAATGCCCACAGCTGGTCTCTCCTGTGACCTAGCTCAAACTGAGCAATGAGGAAAAAAATGGCTAGTATCATTTCATCATCATTGATTAAACTTGTTTTTTTTTCATTTACAATGAACCATTGCTCTCTCAACGAGACTCCTTGTTTCAAACACATCATCATCATTATCATCAATCCCTTGATTGCTTCATTCATGGGAGAGGGCACCAAAGGGCAGATGAAACAGACTTTGATTCTTCTTCCTCATGATTCTTTCAGATAGCTTGGTGGCAGCCATCTTCTCTCCAAGCTCTTGACCAAAAGTCGAAAAATACAAATTATAGTAGGGGTCATCAACCTTAGTCTAAAGACTATGCCTTCAATTCAGTTGTCCTTCTCCAAGGATGCAGTCTGTCCTGCTTTTTACCCATAGCTGGGTATTAGGGTATTAGCATATAAGTGTATGTTGTTCATCCAACTGAATTTCAAACATGTCTCTCCAGTTCCTCAATCCAAACCGCTATCAATTACATCACATGATTTCGATATACTATCCATTGCAAAAAAAATGCTGGAAAATGTTTGGCTCATTCTATTAAGCCAAAGAGTACCTGACATCTGCCATGACATCTTTAGAAGTGTCGGATTAGACCAAACACGAAGTGTTGCTGCAATATCTGGGCTTACTTTCTGGCCTTCATAGAGTTCAAGGTAGTTTATGTGTTCTTGTTTGTGGTGAGGATGGCTTATTTTCCAGATTTCAGCCACTTTCCTACAGATGAAATGGGGTTAACCTATCAATACACCATTGCCATTTCCATGGCAAAATGTTTAGTTCAGCTCCATACATTTGTTCAACTAGTTCTGACTTCTAGAGCTAAAAACCTGCCAAGTTACCTCCACAGAGTCAAATAACCATTATTTCCTCCACAATCTGATTGTTAAGAGGAAAACAGCTTTTTGCAATATTCTCTTGAATGGATGCTTCCCCAAACACTAGAATCTTAACCTCTTCAACTTGTCCCACAAATCCAAATAATTTTCAATTCCTACTCTTACATTTCTATCACACACCTCATTCAGTTACTCTCTACCTTGAGTGACTCTTGAGTCTTGTATTGTGTGAGCATTAGTAAAAAGAAGAAATATCACAGGCTATGCACATAGCTAAATTCCTATACATTCCTATCTGTCTTTCGTTCTGTTTTTTATCTATCACATTCTGTTCATATGTATCTCTCTATCTAATTCTGTTTAAATATGTCTATCTCATTCTGTACATATCTACGTATTTGTAGACTCAGAATATGTTACAAGCAATGATCCAACTATTGTTAATAACAGGGTAGAGCATAAAAATAAAATAAATAGGTTACACTTTATTCTAATTAGTAGGGGCCAACAATTCAATGGGTTATTAATTTACTTTTAAGTGATGTGAAATCTTGCAAAAATGTCATAGATAAATAAGCACCTCATTCAGCTAAAAACTTACTGTAGACAATCCTTCCACACACTCTCTACCTAACTATAAATAAAGCTAACTTTAAGTAGGTTCAACTTACTCACCTGACTCAGGTGTAAATACTTGTTCCTTTTCAAATAACTTAAATTCTTCATCTGAATCAGGTGTTTCTTCTTCAGTAATTAATAAATACAAATTATCTTAATGTAAGATAAGTGTTTTTCTTTAGTTAAGAAATACAACTGGGATAGAAATTCATTTTAAGGCATTGTTAGCTGTTTATATTTTTACATATGCATATATTAAAGATTTGCTAAAAAATAAAGCATACATGATGAAAAAATACACCAAACTTAATAAAAACAAATTCAAAATCTGTATGTTATTATTAAAAGGAATGACCAATGGGTTTTTTGATGTAAAACTTTAATTTTTAATCCCTTTTAGAACCTTTAAAAATTTTGTTTTTCTTGTATCAACTATGAATTAAGATGGAAAATTTTAGTGTATTTTTGCAGTGAAAAATACATTGATTTGGAAATTCTTACAAAAATCAGATAATTGTTGAATTTTAATGAAACTTTCAAAACTTATTCATACATTATTTTTTAAATGTTTCTTTTTTTAGAAAATATTGGTAAAAATATTTTTTATAACTGTCATCCCACCACTTAATTAATTTTATGAAATTTAAAAAAAAAAAAATTTTTTGTACTGCTTAATGTTTACATTAGTTATAAGCATGAGTCCTTGGAGAATTTAAAGTATCATTTTTTGTAAAACAGGACCCTGGCTTACATAAAGTATACTCTGAATTGTAAAATAAAAAATGCAATAAGACATTATTTAATTAGAAAAGCTTTTAATTCTTTTTATGAATAAGATTTATTATGGATACGACTGAATTAAGAAAATTATGAATAATGAATTTTTACAAGAATTGTTTTCATTTTTAAAAATTTTAAATTATAATAATTTATAAAGTTTTAAATCTTTTAAAATTCTGTATTAATTTGTAGCAAATAGGTGATATTGTTAAGTAAAAACTATATTTACTAATCATAAATGGAATATTCAGTTACTTTTGTTGATAGGAAGCAGAAATCCTCAAGCAAAGTTTAACTTTTACTTTTTTTTTAAATTCAACAAATGATTTTTTTTTAACACTGCAGCTAAAAGTATTGTACTAGAGTTTATATTTATTGATACTGAAAAATATTATTTAATAGGATTTAAAATAAATGATTAAAAAATATAGTGTTATTTTAGTTTTAAATTTATATATCCATATTTTTCCTATTTTTTTTCTTTCAGTTGGTCTTTGCCCACAAGTTCAAAAAACAATGATGATCTGGTTCACTTCCCAAAAAGTTTGCCAACTGCAGATCAAAACAGAATTAATAAGGTAGGTCAATTTTGGAACTGTGGTATTGCACTCAATTTGAAAGTTGGGGTTGGACATGATAAATAACCATACAAAACTTTTTTCCAAATCATTAACATTTTATGACGAATTGAGTTTTAAGATTAAGTTTAGGCTAAAAATTGTAGCCTAGGAATTTAATTCCGGTGATCAGTGAAAGCCTTAGTCTTATAAAATTTATAATTTACTGAAGCTTTACAAATTGTATATGGACAAGATGCATGGCACAAGCACATTATTACTAAATCATTGTGCTATCAAGTGAGAACTTCATTTACTTCAAAGAGACTGCTGACCTGAGATGGAACAAATACATTGAGTCAATTGCTTCATCCACCGCAAGGAAAGTTGACTTCCTGTGCCGGGCCAGGAAATTTTTCTCCCTGAAATCGATCCTTCAAATCTACAAATCAACCATTCTCCCTTGCATGGAGTATTGCTGCCATATATGATCTGGAGCCCATTCTGTTTGTCTCGGAGTTCTTGATAAGATCCAGAGACGGATATGCAATGTAATTGGCCCTGATCTGGCATCTCGTCTGCAGTTGCTTTCTCACAGACACGCTGTCGCCTCTCTCTGTCTTTTTTACAAATACTTTCATGGTAATTGCTCCGATGAGCTGCTTTCGCTGGTTCCCAGACTTCATGAATTCAAGCTTCCTACGAGGCTGGCATCCCGCTCCCACCCTTTCACTGTTGAAACTGTTAAATGTGTCTGTCTCTTCTACTCCAATAGCTTTGTGTCTCACACCTCTTGCCTGTGGAACTCCCTTCCTTAGTCCTGTTTCCCTGACAACTATAATCTCCAACTATTCAAATGTAATGTCAATCGACATCTCCAGTTGCCTTGATCTATCCACTATCCTTCTCTTCATCCTTTCCTCTATCACTTGTATCTGCTCTGGCTCCAAATCTTCTGTAACCCCATGTGTGCTAGTGGCTTCCCACCTTGCTTGGAGTAAATACTTTAAAAAAAAAAAGAAGAAAGATTTACTTATATTATGAAGTAATGTGTTATACAGTGCTGTAGTTTTAATGTGATTTTCATTAAACAATAAAAACATTTTGTCTTATAATTTGTACCCAGCACTATTAAGGTGTTATATATACTTTTATCTATTCTTTGTTTTTATTAATTATGATCTAACATATTTGATTCATTGAGTATCCTTTTTTGTAATCTTTTACAATTTTTACAAAACTATTTTTACTTATCAAATACAATAAAAAATTGCATATTTTGCTTGTGGTGATTCATGATTAGAATTCTGATTCTAATATATTTTCCATTCAATGTATCTAAGGCAAAAGATATCAACTTTATATGGATTTATTCTTGAAATAGTAAAATTTTGAAGTCAGTTTGTAAGCAAAAACCTGCAGAAATTAGTTATTTCTGCACATTTTTTCAGATCTTTAAAACAAAATGCTCAAAAATTGGTAAAAGCTATGAGTTTAATTTTTGGTGTCAGTACTTATGATATCAAACCGTAGCGTTCACACTGAGTACAATACTGATTTTCTAAAAAAAGTGAAGAATTAACTTGACCTAATGATTGTAAGTTGCATGGAAAACCAAAAGTAAACTACTTTGATTCAAATAACAAAACAAGAATTATTCCTTAAAAATAAAACTTTACCTGACAATCACAAGCAACAAATTTTGAATTTTTCGTATTTATCAGTTGTAAAATATTACAAATTTCAGGTGTAATTATTTTAAGTCATTGCACCTGCTAAGGTCAGAAATATTTACCTGTAAATGAAAAAAATATTTTATTCAGGTATATTGTGACATAACAATATTTCTGGGGCCAGAAATCAATCCAGTCAATTGGGAGATGGAAGCTGTAGAAAGAGCCAATTGGAGAAGAGCAGTCAAGGAAAAAACAATATCCTTTGAAAACACCAGAAGACAAATAGGAGAGATGAAAAGAACCCAAAGAAAGGCCAGAAAATTAGAATCTGTTGATATTTTTTGTAACTTATATAATGCTGTATGTAGGCTACCTGAGGGCAATCTTAGGTCATTTGAAAGTTTTTGAGTATTGGTGATTGGGTTCTTTTCTACCTTATATTTTAAAGTGTCATAATTGATAGCCTTAAAATGTAAGGATCAACTCAAAAAGAAACTTGCTGGGGAGAGAGATTGATCTGGTCAGTATGGAGATAGAAGTTGTGGAAAGAAGCAATTGGAGAAGAGCAGTCTACAAAATGAACAACATCCTTCAAAAACACCAGAAGACAAATAGAAGAAAAGCCAGAGCTCTTCAATCCTCTGAACTCTTCTACCCTACCGTGTAGTGGCTGAGGACATTTCAGATCCAATACAAGACTCATTTCACAGAGGAGGAAATGATGATAAGTATCTTAATACTCAGCAACAACATCCACCAATGACGAATTGATAAACTGATTGTTGGAGAAGAGCAATGTACAAAATGAACAACATCCTTCGGAAATACCAGAAGACAAGTAGAAGAGACAGAGTGAGTCCAAAAAAAAGCCAGAATTCTTCAATTCTCTGAACCCTGCTACTCTACCTTGCAGTGGATGAGGACATCTTTTCAGATCCATTATAGGACTCATTTCATGCAGGAGATGTCTATAAACATCCCAATAATTGGCAACAAGTTCCGATGATGATGTTTGTGACATAAACTAGACACACAATAAGAAACCAATAACATTGAAAATTTCTTAGATAAATGGGTGAGTATTTTAGTTTCTTTGATTTTTTTGAATATTTTAGTTTCTTTGTTTTGGCTGCTTCCTTCTTTACCATTATCTGTACACACTTCCTTGATAGCAGAGTGCTTCACATTCTGTTTGTTAGTATAAAAACAATAACAGTCTGGATGAATTCAATGTTCCTTTGATGTCTATAAGAAACCAATCCTTTACACACCAATCCTCATTAATGTGAGTGGTTATTGTCACAAAAGCTTCATAAAATAAATAGATAAGTTAAAAACCAGCATAATGTAATATATTATTTTATTATCTATTTGGTCAAGATAGCTTGGACATTCATAAATCTATCATGCCAACCATCACAGTCCTGCGTTAAGGTCAGAAGGTCATTAGGGTGGCATTCTGTCATAACAGTTGGTAAACCAACCCAGCTTGCTCCCCACAAAAAATCACATAGCATCTTAAATTATACTTTGTCCAAACATTACAGGAAACTACAAGAGCATAGGGTGAGTGCCACTTACAATTGTTTTAAGGTGAGGGGCACTTACAGTTGGGCTATTATTAAACTCGTCTCACTGGCCAAATTAATTAGTGAGTTTGATCCTCACTGAGAGGACTACAGTTGTGATGGTTTGTTAAATTAGAGTAAGCTTAGTTAATACTTTAAGAACCTGACTACTACAATTGTTATTTTACAATGATGATGACATTGTACAAGACCCAAGAGCCACACGAGGTAGAGGGCTAGAGAGTAAGTACAGGCCTAGTTTTAGGGATATGTGGGGAAGTTAAATTGACTCTAGATTTGAACAGGTTTAGAAAGTAGTGATCATGGAAGCATCCTCTTGGGAGTCAGTTCCACAAAGCAGCTGTACATAGGAAGAAGTTACTCAAGGGCAACTTACATCTCACCAATGGAATATTAAGTGAATGAGGGTTGTTTGCCACAATGAGCATCGAATGGTGGGTCTTAACCTTGAAAGTTAAAACTGGTAGATCTAAGGAATGTAGTTTGAACATTTTTTCCTAGAAATAGTGATAGTAGTGAGAGGCTTGCCACATTTCATCTGTGAGGAAATAGGTTGTATGGTGGGAAATAATTCATCACCCACACAGACATGGAGATGAAACTAAGCACAACTGACAAAGGATTAAAAAGTTTTGATGTTGTTATACTGGGGTCTTAGTAAAAATTGCTGCAAAACATTGTTGATTTAAGATGGAATGATCTATTTATTATGACATGTCTCTAATTATATACATTTACAATCATTAGGTCAAAGGTGAATATTTTATGTTAGAATGATGTTGGCCCTGTACAAGGCCCAAGAGGTACTCGAGGTAGAGGGTTAGAGAGTAAGTACAGGCCTAGTTTTAGGGATATGTGGGGAAGTTAAATTGACTCTAGATTTGAACAGGTTTAGAAAGTAATGATCATGGAAGCATCCTCTTGGGAGTCAGTTCCACAAAGCAGCTGTACATAGGAAGAAGTTACTCAAGGGCAACTTACATCTCACCAATGGAATATTAAGGGAATGAGGGTTGTTTGCCGCAATGGACATGGAATGGTGGGTCTTAATCTTGAAAGTTAGAACTGGTGGAACTAAGGAATGTATTTTGTGTGAGCATTTTCCATCAAAATAGTGATGTTTCAGCCATTGTGCCTTCGAGCCTTCATCAGGTGTATGTCAATCCAAGTAAGCGACAGGGAATTTTGAACTGAACTCTAATTAATATGTTCTCATTCTATTGCCCATGTTAAGGGATACCTTGTCTAGTTCTTATTTTAGTACTGATTAGTTATTACTTGGCACATTTCTACTGAGTCCAAGTACACACTGCAAAACATAGGGATTGAACTCACAATTGCTTAATCACCAAATTCATGATCCAATGGTTTAATCCAATAGGCTACAGTTTTATCTATTAATCTTGTCAAGTTAAAAAGTAAAATGGAGAAAGTTTTTCTCAAAGGTTTTTCATTTAATTTTTCGAGATTTCTTTTTTTCAAATATGCTTCAATATATCTATAGCATAGACATGGGATTGGTAAAATTATTGAAGATTTTGTTTTTCTAAATGAGCTAAAGTATATATATTTATACAGTAAGATTTCACCCAAACAAGTCTGGTTTAATTCAGCTTACACAGTCTGTTTAAATTTTGTGCATTTTTCAAATTTTTGAATAACATGTGATACACTGGAGTGAAAATTCTGGATAAACTCTTCATTGTTCAAGTACTTCCAACTGTCTCAGTCATTATCAAGAACTGGGTGTTGTCAGTGTGATAGACAACATTTTGTTGGCTACATCCTGACATTTTTTTTACAGCACTGGATTTTGAGTTAGTCCAAAGTGACATCATCTGTAACAGTTAAAGTGTGTTAGACTGCACCAAAAAACATCTATCAAATATTTATATATATTCTTATTATTTTTGTACACTTATTAAACATTTTATATACACTTCAATATACTGTCTCATGTGGTGAAAGATATTTAATGTGAGTTGTTACTTTAATATAGTAATGCTTTCTACAGTTTTAAGTATTTCCTTGCAGTAAGTGCTGTATGGTATTTCCGTATTGCCTGTTAATATATATATATATATATATATATATATATATATATATGTTATAAATTAACTGATTTAAAATATGGTTTCTTTGCTACACAGGAATTATCATGTTTCAAAAACCGAAGCTAAAACCTTCAAGTTTAATTATATAATTATACACCGGATTATATATCTTACTGTTCTTTCTTTTTATTATAATACATATATATATATATATATATATATATATATATATATATATATATATATTAACTTTATTAATTTATTCTTTGTATGATTACTCCTTTATACTATTAATTATACTATACCATTTAATAGATTTATTTAATATATATATATGGAAAATTTCAAATTAAAGACAATATGTATAAAAGGTGAATAGGAAAACTGTATTACAAAATGCATTGGCTAATAATAGTTTTCCTATTGTCTTTTACCTTTATTTATATAAATATATATATATATATATATATATATATATATATATATATATATATATGTTGATGTAATGGAATAACATGCCCCCCCCCCATGAGTGACTACACTATAGGTAGTAACTACCTATAAGTATCTGTAACGGACTACAGAGTCTAGCTTCGATCTATTTCTTATGACTCAAAGTTAGCCAAGAACTTACGACCTTTCTATAGTAGCACCCACTAATGGATTGACGTGCAATGACCTTGTGCATAACTGTTACCTTTATTCTTTATACTGGTTTTTACAATAAACCTTTACCTATTTTATCCACCATGTTTTTTAAAGTATATATTCCTATTAGCCTGATATATAACACACACAGACACACGCACACACACACACACACACACAAACACATACACACATACAGAAAAGGGGCTGAATTTTGATTTATTAATCTGACAGATTTTTATTACTTAAACATTAATTTTAGTGGATACTTGCATCTGAGTAGAAGCCCTGTTTATTTAATAAACCGTATATTTATTTATCTACCAGCCTGAATATTTGTGAAATCTTATTAGAGATAGGCACTCACTGGTGAGCACATATTTTTCTCTAATGAGATTAGTATCCACTAAAAGTAACATTTAAGTAATACACACACACACACACACACACACAAACATATATGTATGTGTGTGTGTGTGTGTGTGTGTGTGTAATCACAACACATCTTTTAAGCTAGAAAGTTTTAGGAATTCTACTAGACTAGCCAACCATGTGTGGAAATTAAAGGGAAAAAAAATAAAAAGATCTGACTGTAAATTGGGAAATTTTAAAAAGGCCAAACCTTACAACAATCATAATAATATCTGCAAGTTTTGTCAACAAGAAAAGTTGGCTATAATAACATTTCCAGAGCAAAAGAGCCTTTTGAATGAGAGATAGGAATTGGTCAACAGATCAGGTATAAGGAGAAATAGAAACAAACAAAATTATCTAATAACATGACAGAAAATTGTGAAGAGTAATGATCATTTACATTCTGAATTGGTATCAATAATAAATATATAACATGACCAAGAAAGAAAATCAGGCTCTGACTGATTAAAATATCAAATGATCAAGTAAAAAAAGCAGGGTGTTTGATTGATCATAATATCACATGATCAAGAAGGATGATCAGTATCCTTCGCTTATCAAAATATCACATGTTCAAGAAGGAAGATCAGGCAGCCTGTCTAATCAAAATATCATATGACCAAAAAGGAAGCTCAGGCTGATTAAAATATCTCATGACCAATGAGGAAGATCAGGCTGACAGGCAGGTCAAAATATCTCATGACCAAAAAGGAAGCTCAGGCTGATCAAAATATCTCATGACCAATGAGGAAGATCAGGCTGCCAGGCTGATCAAAATATCTCATGACCAATGAGAAAGATCAGGCTGATCAAAATATCTCATGACCAATGAAGAAGATCAGGTTGCCAGGCTGATCAAAATATCTCATGACCAATGAGGAAGATCAGGCTGATCAAAATATCTCATGACCAATGAGGAAGATCAGGCTGACAGGCTGATCAAAATATGAGCAACGAGGAAATCAGGCTGATCAAAATATCTCATGACCAATGAGGAAGATGAGGTTGCCAGGCTGACCAAAATATCTCATGACCAATGAGGAAGATCAGGCTGCCAGGCTGATCAAAATATCTCATGACCAGTGAGAAAAATCAGGCTGTTCAAAATATCTCATGACCAATGAGGAAATCAGGCTGCCAGGGTGATCAAAATATCTCATGACCAATGAGAAAGATCAGGCTGATCAAAATATCTCATGACCAATGAGGAAGATC
Source organism: Acanthosepion esculentum (assembly GCA_964036315.1). Taxonomy (NCBI): domain Eukaryota; kingdom Metazoa; phylum Mollusca; class Cephalopoda; order Sepiida; family Sepiidae; genus Acanthosepion; species Acanthosepion esculentum. The sequence continues at coordinate 51,232,789 of OZ038520.1, read as the reverse complement.
AGGCTGCCAGGCTGATCAAAATATCTCATGACCAATGAGGAAGATCAGGCTGATCAAAATATCTCATGACTATTGAGGAAGATCAGGTTGCCAGGCTGATCAAAATATCTCATGACCAATGAGCAAGATCAGGTTGCCAGGCTGATCAAAATATCTCATGACCAATGAGCAAGATCAGGTTGCCAGGCTGATCAAAATATCTCATGACCAATGAGGAAGATCAAGCTGCCAGGCTGATTAAAATATCTCATGAACAATGAGGAAGATCTGGCTGCCATGCTGATCAAAATATCTCTGACCAATGAGAAAGATCAGGCTGATCAAAATATCTCCTGAACAATGAGGAAGATCAGGCTGCTTGGCTGATCAAAATATCTCATGACTAGTGAGAAGAATCAGGCTGTTCAAAATATCTCATGACCAATGAGGAAGATCAGGTTGCCAGGCTGATCAAAATATCTCATGACCAATGAGGAAATCAGGCTACCAGGCTGGTCAAAATATCTCATGAACAATGAGGAAGATCAGGCTGATCAAAATATCTCATGACCAATGAAGAAGATCAGGCTGCCTGGTTGATAAAAATATCTCTTGACCAGTGACAAAAATCAGGCTGATCAAAATATCTCATGACCAATGAGGAAGATCAGGCTGCCAGGCTGATTAAAATGTCTCATGACCAATGAGGCAGATCAGGCTGCCGGGCTGATCAAAATATGAGCAATGAGGAAATCAGGTTGATCAAAATATCTCATGACCAATGAAGAAGATCAGGTTGCCAGGCTGATCAAAATATCTCATGACCAATGAGGAAGATCAGGCTGCCAGGCTGATTAAAATGTCTCATGACCAATGAGGAAGATCAGGCTGCCAGGCTAATTAAAATGTCTCATGACCAATGAGGAAGATCAGGCTGCCAGGCTGATTAAAATATCTCATGACCAGTGAGGAAGATCAGGCTGATCAAAATATCTCATGACCAATGAGGAAGATCAGGTTGCCGAGCTGATCAAAATATCTCATGACCAATGAGGAAGATCAGGCTGATCAAAATATCTCCTGAACAATGAGGAAGATCAGGCTGCTTGGCTGATCAAAATATCTCATGACCAGTGAGAAAGATCAGGCTGATCAAAATATCTCATGACCAATGAGGAAGATCAGGCTGATCAAAATATCTCCTGAACAATGAGGAAGATCAGGCTGCCTGGCTGATAAAAATATCTCATGACCAGTGAGAAAGATCAGGCTGCCGGGCTGATCAAAATATCTCATGACCAATGAGGAAGATCCGGCTGCCTGGCTGATCAAAATATCTCATGAGTAATGAAGAAGATCAGGTTGATCAAATATCTTATTGGATTTTATATTATGATTTTTAGTTTCTTTTAGAGTTATGTATTTTTCTTCAGCAAATTCCTTTATTTTTAAGCAGCAAAAAATAAAAGTAATTATGGTAAAGATGTTTATAAGTTGGAAAAACCCATTCCTGCAAAGGTACTTTTCTTTTTTTCAAGTATTTGAATAAAATATATATTAATCAAAGCCAGCATTTTTTATTCTTTACTTTTACTTCATGTGAAATAGAAAATAGCCATTACTATGTACACTATAAAAGTCATTTGCAGAGTATTTAATAAGGGCCATCTTGAAAAATCTCTACTAAGCAACCATGTTCTACTGAATGGTATATCTAGTGGAGTCCATTCTGGACTGGTAAATTTGGAAATTAGTGCATGACTAAAGAATTAGGTATGGCTATAAGGTTCATGGTCATGACATCAACTTCAAAGAGGAAGCATTTTCTGGAGACAATCTAATTAACATACTTAGAGAATATATGTGATTAGAAATAAGTAGTTTTTCCCTGCCTTGATGAGTCATGAAAATAGGTATAAACCAGAACTTTTAAGAGTTCAATGAGAGAAGGAAGGAAGCCTCTATACATTGAAGGAATTTATGTTAAATACAGAAGAAAAATTACCTTTTTGTAAAAATTTCAAAAAAAATATCAGAATAGATAATAAAAATGCTGCTTCAAATAATATTATTTTAATGCAACAGGTTTGGTTTGGTTTGTTTTGTTTTACGGCATATGAACCTCAATGGGTCATTTAATGCTGACAACTTTTTTTGTCTGGTAATATTTTTGTTTTGTCAAAAATCTATTTCTGTTAATATTTTTTTCCTCAAAAATGTATAGCTGGTAATATTTTTTCAAAAACGTATTGCTGGTAATATTTTTTTCTTCAAAAATTTATTTCTGGTAATAATTATTTTAAAAATTATTTCTGGAATTAAAACCTATTTTTACACTTTTCTAATGCTTTTTACCTCAGTTTCAGGGTTAACTATTTGTCCATAGCTGGGACTCTAACAGGTGCTACCACCCCCAGGTTAGGGTGAACCTGGGAATACCATCAATTAAGAGGAGTTTTCACGCTCCTCAAAGCCTCCTGATCAGAGGCCTTGCTGTTGGACGTAGTTTATCATCTTACCCTGGACGTGGTTGTAGTTTATCGTCATACCCAGGATGGAATGCAACAGGAAGTAGTTTCAAAGAGCATACTTTTAAAAGTTAAGTGATACTTTTGACAATGTAATTAAAAATTAATGAATATTTTTTACAATACAATTAAAAATTGGAGTTATTTACAAAAAATAACTTCACCAAAGAGAATTAAATAAATATACAGAATAAATAATTACAATGAAGTGTGGATAAAACAAAAATCATTGTTTACTAAAAGAAATACTTAATATTTGATTAACAAACAATAAAGTTTTCCTAATTTTGTTAATATGAGTTCAGTAACTGTTATTTTGCTGATGACAAGAAGATCAAATTTAAAATCTAAATTGATTGACTATTTAAAAAACTACATTTATTAGAAAATCAGTTGAAATAGAGGAGTCATAAAAATGACTTCATCATGCCAGCTTATACTCTTTTCCTGGAGTTGTTGCCAGATAGAAAGGAAATAGAAATCATCTCTCACAACATAGATGTTCATTTCAATTCCATTTACACATGGACATTTAAATTCAATGACTGACTTATGAAATTCCACAAATTAATTTTTAAAAAAAAATAATTCTATTCAAGAGCAAATAGTTTCTGAAAAGTTTAATAAAATCTCCTGATTATCTGATTTCTGGGATAGAAAAAAATTAATGGATTTTTTTCCTTGATTCTATCATTATGATTTCATTGCTCAGGCCAGTGTAAGGATTGTCCAGACAGAATGAGAGAGTTATGTATTATTCTAATGTCTTATGTAAAACTCAGTTAGATTGTGTGTGAATATGTGTGTGCTTGTGCATACACAAGCACATATGTCACTCTTGCACAACACAGGCATACACATATACATTATATACTTGCATGCAAATAGGCAATGTAAACTGAATGGAGAATAAACTTTTCTTTCATAATATACATTTCCTAGAATCAAAATTCAATCCACAGGTACAGTATCAACACTGCATCACTGTGACTATCAGTTTCCCACCTCAAGTATTCTTCAGTTAATGTGTTAATGACATTGTTTAACAATTATTTGAAGTGTGAAACTGACAGTTACCATGCAATATTGATTTTTATACCCATATTATCTATACATAATTAAATGCTGTACTAGATTGGCAACTAGGTCTCATCATTTTACTTTTGAAATAACTAGATGTAAGTTCTATTCTGATAGTTTCTTCTCTAACACTTCTCACTTCTGGAAACTCTATTGACTTCCTGCTTTCTGGCTAACTTCTTGGTAATCATGGATCTCCACTATTTCCTGTTTTTTGTGGCCCTTAATAATTTTTTTTATTTCTCCTAAACCTTGTTCATCTACTCATTTACTTAAGCTCACTCAACAGGTTATGCATTATTTTCCTCAGTCCCTCTTGCCTTCAATCTGTCCTCTGAAGTGTCAAATTCTCCAAACACTCTTTCCTCATTATGTACCCTAGAAATTTCAACTACCTCTTTCTGGATGAAGGAACAAGGTTTAAGCAAGATAGATTGTAATCAGAACATTAATAAGCTTGATTAACAGAGTAGGGTTTAGGAGAGATAACAAAAAGGCAAACTTTACTAAGAGCTACAAAGGATAGGAATTGTGGACAGCCATGATTGCCTATACCTTGAAAGGACATTATATATAAAAGAAGAAAAAATACAGAGACAGAATGATATCTTTGAAGAATATGCAGTAAAAAAAATACTGAAATGGATAAAATATTAATAATAGAAAAATATAAAAGAAAACTTAATTAGAGGAGATTTCATCACACTGCATATTACTACAGACTATTAAATCATGTATTATTCCTTTAATTTTTTTTTTATATCCTTCCTTGCCATTTCTTTTGAAATTTAAAAATCTTCTTTGTCTATCCATTGTGATGGCATTAGGTAATATGAAATTAATGGAATATACAAGATATGATAAAAGTTCTACACCAAAAGTAGATAAATTAATGAAAGCTTAAAGCTTCACTAAACATTTATAAAATTTTAAAGTACCTGGAGAGTCTTTTAACAGATGATGTGACACCAAAATAGTAAAGGGACAAACATTGCTTAGAGCTACAAAGGATAGGATGTTGTGAAAAGGCATGATTGTAGATATCTTGAAGTTATTGGTTGTTTTTGGTTAGCAGCATATCAACCTCTATGGTTTATTTAGGGTCGAAACTTAAATATTTTGAACACAATTTTATGGCTTCAACTAAATATATTTTTAATGCAATTGTATGCCTTCAAATACAGATAAAATGTATTGTTGGTCATTTTGCTATAAAATGTATTGTTTGTAATTCTACCATAAAATGTAATGTTGGTAATTCTACTATAAAATGTAATGTTGGTGCTGCTGTCAGTTTAAATTCATAAACTATTTCTATCAAGTTATTTTTTTAGGTTTATCAAGTTCAGTAACTATGACAACTCTTCCTAGAATTGATGGGAGTTTCAAATATCATTATTTTCCCTTCTTGTTATATGTGCTATCCATTTTAGTTGTTGCTGCTGTTGATAATCATCAAGTGATGTGGTTTCTGTTATCTTTGTTTATGATTCTGTGGTGCCAGTCTACAAGGTAGAAGGAGGGTCTTCCGCAAGATCCACAGGCTTCCCTCACTCAAAGCCATTTTTAACCATTAATCTTAGAAAGCATTTCTATATAGTTGACAGTTTAGAAGAAAAAACTGTTATAAAATTAGGGAACATAACACAGAAAAAAAAATGGTGAAAACGAGATGATAGTGACAACGATATCATTTAGTTTGGCAAGCCATCAATAACTGATACTTCCAGATAACATAAAATTGAATGAGATTATTCTTGATAGGGGAAGTCTACACAAGTCTTAGTGCCACCAATCTGACAGTATTATAATGGCCTGATTGAAAGACACTGTCAAACAACATGCTACATAAACTCTGAAGATTGAGTTTCTGGAGATTTTTATACAATAATTACATAAACCAGTCTCCTTGCAGAACCAAATATTATAGGGTACTGATTTTAAGATGATATGGTAGAATGTTGATGATTGCTCCAGAAATATGCAAAAAGAACACACATCGTCACATGTGAGGCAGAGTAGTTTCCAGCAGATTCCATTGGAGCAACTTAGAACCTTGATCTGTGCCAGAAAATGACACTGATTTATATGTCTTAGATGCCTCAGTTTGCTAGCATGACATTTTATATATATATATATATATATATATATATATATGTGGTATTTAAAACTTCCAATGAAGCCATTTGAGCTTGTCCAGCATGGTTATTTTAGCTTTTCAAGTATATGTTGGTATAAACATCTTTGTACATGCACATTAATCCAAGAGAAACACATGGTTTTATTAACCTTTTAAGCATACTACAATATTTGTAAATATATTTATGCATGTTATTTGTATATAAGATTATACATAAGTTTTGGAATAACTTGATTATCAAGGACATCTTTGTAATATTATCTACATCAAGAAAGTATGAAAGTAACCCTGAAAAACATCCTTGTAGCTAATCAATATTTGATTAACAATCAAGTCTCCTTGATTTGGTTAATATTTCCATGTTTATTGCCATCATCCTCATAACATTATCTACATCTAGAAAGGATGAAAGCAGCTATGAAAAACATCCTTGTAGCTAATCAATATTTGATTAACAATCAAGTCTCCTTGATTTGGTTAATATTTCCATGTTTATTGCCATCATCCTCATAACATTATCTACATCTAGAAAGGATGAAAGCAGCTATGAAAAACATCCTTGTAGCTAATCAATATTTGATTAACAATCAAGTCTCCTTGATTTGGTTAATATTCCCATGTTTATTGCCATCATCCTCATAACATTATCTACATCTAGAAAGGATGAAAGCAACTATGAGAAAACATCCTTGTAGCTAATCAATATTTGATTAACAATCAAGTCTCCTTGATTTGGTTAATATTTCCATGTTTATTGCCATCATCCTCATAACATTATCTACATCTAGAAAGGATGAAAGCAACTATGAAAAACATCCTTGTAGCTAATCAATATTTGATTAACAATCAAGTCTCCTTGATTTGGTTGATATTTCCATGTTTATTGCCATCATCCTCATAACATTATCTACATCTAGAAAGGATGAAAGCAACTATGAAAAACATCCTTGTAGCTAATCAATATTTAATTAACAATCAAGTCTCCTTGATTTGGTTAATATTTCCATGTTTATTGCCATCATCCTCATAACATTATCTACATGTAGAAAGGATGAAAGCAACTATGAAAAACATCCTTGTAGCTAATCAATATTTGATTAACAATCAAGTCTCCTTGATTTCGTTAATATTTCCATGTTTATTGCCACCATGTATATATAGAAAGGACCACATATATGCATATAATAGCCCTCTTTTATGAGTAATGCTTGAACTTATTCCTGACCACTGATAATGCCTATCTTCCTGATTTACAACCTTGAGTAATGTATTGATATTATACATACAATTATTCTAATTCTTGACTACAAACAATCTCTTTTTCTTTCACAATATGTACATTTAGCAATTGTTAAAAATGAAGCTAAAATGTAAAAACATTATATTTATTTTCTTTTTTACTCTAATGCCATAAACGCCAACTTATTAATGGTAGAAGTAACTAAAAAGGAGAATGGTGGACTAATGGCAAAGTCAGTGGATAGTAATAAGAAAACTGTTATATACTGTTTATACTAAATTATGTGAATTATTTATTTGTTACTTGGATTTCATGAATTTAACCTGATAATTTTATCAGCATCAGTTGGTTAATATTAATTTTATTCTTAAAAGTATAGATGTATAAATGACATTAAATATTTATCATGTTTTAAATTTAGTGGTAATGGTGATATTATCTGTTTCCATAAAGGTAAGATTCATTGACGAAACAGTAAAAAATTGAAACTTATCAAATCTTTCTCTTAAATTTTCAAGAAAATAGCCTTCTAAAAAACCAGAAGCTGCTATCACTGTTTCTAGTTTTAATTAGAGTTCAACTTCCTGACCTTTTATTTAAGGTAGTGGGGAAACATCTTGATTATATCATTATTATACAGTCTGGTTACATGTGTTATCCATTTACAAATCTTCAATTAATACAGTTTTTATTATTTGTCAAGTGATTCAGTACTGATTTAACATGCCAATCTAGAAATGATTGTCTTCTTTAAGACTTAGAGGAAACAATTTTTTAACAACTGATTTGAGAAAAGGGTTGTATATAGATGATAGGTTAGACTGAAAAATACTATGAATAACCTCCATATGACAGTCTAGATCTTACAAGGCTATTTAACCCTTTGCCTGTCCAGGGTATCTTCATGTGTACTATACAAATATTTGGGCTTGTTTTCAGATTTATAACTATTGCAAGGTACCTCAGCTTATTTGGCAAATAGAATATGCTGATATACAGCGTTTCACATAATAAAAACCTGTTCATCCCATGTAATGTACATAACGCACAAATCATAAATTATTTACACTACACTCCGTGCATCACATGTGATGCAAAGGTTATAATCATTTCAATAAAGTTGAAAAATAGATGTCTTTCATTTGAGACTTTACATTACCAGTCAAGTGTCCTGTAGGCATATATGATGCACAAAATATTAGATTAGGCCTTTCGTCAGACGTTCTGCTCAATAGTATACTCTTTTCTTAAGCATTCCTTAATGTTACTTTTTTAAAATAATAGCTTGTATGCACCACATATGATTCACAGACATGGAAATCATATGGCCTGTACATCACATATGATTCACAGACATGGAAATCATATGGCCCGTACATCACATATGATGCACAAGACATGGAAATCATATGGCCCGTACATCACATATGATGCACAAGACATGGAAATCATATGGCTTGTACATCATATATGATGCACAAGACATGGAAATCATATGGCCTGTACATCATATATAATGCACCAGACATGGAAATCATATGGCCCGTACATCACATATGATGCACAAGACTTGGAAATCATATGGCTTGTACATCACATATGATGCACAAGACATGGAAATCATATGGCCTGTACATCATATATAATGCACCAGACATGGAAATCATATGGCCCGTACATCACATATGATGCACAAGACAGCCAAAGTGTTAAAACCATAACTTGTTCTTGGGTTATTATTTAAGTTCTGTACCATCTTTCATGTTGGAACTACTAGGTAATCTTGACATATTCAGGAAAGATAATAGAATAATCCAGAACCTATACAAGATGCAAACTGCTTACAGATGAACAGAAAATGAGTTCAGTAAATAAACAAAAATAGAAAGGGGTGTAAGACAAGGATGTGTCTTCTCACCAGACATATTCAACTTATATAGTGAGAATTAGAAATTCTATTTATTAGGATTCATTATTGCTGGCTATAATCTTTATGACATAAGATATAGAGATGTCAGGGTATTGATAGCAGACATAGAAAGGAAACTACAAGAACTCCTATAGAAGGTAGTGAAGGAAAGTGAGAAGAAAGGACTAAATATCATTCTTAAAAAGATAGAATGCATGATTGTCAGCAAAAGGGACAGCGCAAAATGCAAATTACAAATTGGAGATGTCAAAATCAAACAAGTACACAAGCTTAACTATCAGAGAAGTGTTTTAACAGAGGAGAGAAAGTGTGAAACATGAAATCTGTAAGTGCATTAGTACAGCAAAAGATGTTTTCCAAAAGCTAAGTATTAAGAAATAGAAAAATTTCATTAGAAACAAAGAGTACTGAACTGTTATATATCAGTCTTCCTCTATGGCAGTGAATGCTAGACAATCTCTTCAGGGATGGGGACAAGACATGAAGCAACAGAAATGTGGTTCTACAGAAGGATGCTGAGAATACCAAGTACCAAATATGAACGATGACAAAGTTTTAGAGAAAATAGAAACAAAATGGACACTAATACTTAATATCAGAAAGACAGAGTTGAAATTTCTAGTGCACATAATGAGAAAAGAGAGTATGGAAAATTTGATACTCACAGGACAGATTGAATGCAATAAAGATAAAGGAAAACAACATAACCTACTTAGTGCACTTGAGCAAACTGATGTCAGAACAAGTTTTAGGAGAGAGAATAAAAAAGACAAAATTTATTAAGAGCCACAAAGGAGAGGAAATAGTAGAGAGCCATGATTGCATGTCCTGATGGAACACAGCACATAGAAGAAGAAGAAGAAAAAAGAAGTAGTAGTGGTGGTAGTAGTTTTAGTAAATGGATGGTGGAAAAAGGTTTAGGAGAGATAACAAAAAGAGAAAATTTATTAAGAGCTACAAAGGACAGGAAATTGTGGAGAGCCATGACCGCTTACATCCTGAAGGGACACAGCACATAGAAGAAGAAGAATGAGCTTGAGTAAATGGATGTCAGAACAAGATTTAGGAGAGATAACAAAAAGAAAAAAATTATTAAGGGCTACAACGAACAGGAAATTGTGGAGAGCCATGACTGCGAATGTCCTGACAGGACACAGCACATAGAAGATGAGCATTTTACAGTGTTGGACAAACGTATCCATAGTGCAACCTATCATGTGTTCAATTTTCTTATATCCTATATTAAATTTCTTATAATTGATCCATACACCAAGGTATTTGAAGTGTTTAGTATTTATTAATTTCACATTCTGAATTTTTTATGGGTTCAGTGTCGGGGTGACCACTGCTCTCATTCCAGTTTCAGATCATAGTGCATTTTATCATTTAACATAAAATCAATTGTTGTACTTAAGAAAATTTTTATAGACCAAATAAATGTTGATTTAATATTGTTTTGCTGCTTAAGCTTTACTTAATTTGAATTTACATACTTTCTAAGTATTTAAATACTTAATTTAAATAATTTGAATTTACATACTTTCTAAGTATTTAAATACTTAATTTAAATAATTTGAATTTACATACTTTCTAAGTATTTAAATACTTAATTTAAATAATTTGAATTTAAATACTTTCTAAATATTTAAATACTTAATTTAAATAATTTGAATTTACATACTTTCTAAGTATTTAAATACTTTCTATGAATGAAAATCTATTTGGTTAACTATGAATACATTTCTCAATTGATATTCAGTACAAGATAAACTTGAAAAAGTACAAATAATTCTTTTATTATAAATACTTTTTGTAGCATAAAACAGGAAAATATGTTGAGTGTAATAATTCAATGAACATCTGAATAGAATTATATAACAAGTGAACGTTTTTCAAATCTTTCAAAATTTTTTTGTTCTTAACAAAACAACTACAAGCTTATATTTTACATTTGTCAAACTTATTGAAAAAATCTCATTCATTTTGTTCAGGAAGAAGGTTTTATATATTTATCTTTTAAACAATAACTCATAGCATATTTTCTGCTTTATTTGTTGAACACGAAAGTGGTTTCAGTATAAATAAAATGCATCATTGATGTTGTTTTTTTTACTGTTTACTATAATGCAATATATATATTTTGTTTGCAAAGTTCTGATGTTAAGTGAAACTTAACATGTAGACATGTAGACCACCTATATTTTATTTATATTGATATAGTCCTGGGTATGATGATAAACTACATCCAGCAGCAAGGCTTCTGCTCCTAGTGACTGGATATTTTGGGAAGTGTTAAACCACCTCTTAATTGCTGTTGTTCCCAGGTCCACTCTGACTCAGGGTGGTAGCAACTGTTAGAATTCCAACTATCGGCAAATAGTGACTCCGGCCCACCAACAAAAAACAAAAAACGTATAAAAATATAAAAAAATTGCCAACAATACAGATTTATAGTAAAATTACTAAATTACTTCAAAGCTCTCAAGAAAATTAAATTTTGGCATTAAATGACCCATAAGGTGTTGATATGTCGTTAAACAAACAAATCAAATCAAAGCTCCCAAGAAAATTAAATTTTGGCATTAAATGACCCATAAGATGTTGATATGCCGTTAAACAAACAAATCAAATCAAAGCTCCCAAGAAAATTAAATTTTGGCATTAAATAACACATAAGGAGTTGATATGTCCTGAAACAAACAGCAGTTTCACATATTGCCTGTCCTAGGTATGACGATAAACTACGTCCAGCAGCAAGGCCTCTGATCAGGAGGTTTTGAGGAAGCATGGAACCATCTCTTAATTGCTGGTGTTCCCAGGTTCACCCTGACCTGGGGTGGTAGCACCTGTTAGGGTCCCAACTATGGATAAATAGTTAACCCCCAAACTGGTGTCAAAACATTATGAAAGTGTAAAAATAGGTTTTAATACCAGAAATAAATTTTTTGAAGAAAATTTATTACCAGCAATACTTTAAAAAAAAAATATTACCAGCTATATATTTTTAGAAAAAAATATTACCAGAAATAGATTTTTTGAAGGAAAAATATTACTAGCAAAACATGTTTGAAAACAAATATTACCAACAATAAAAAGTTTGTTGGCATTAAACAACCCATCGTGGTTGATATGCCATAAAACAAACCAAACCAAAATCACATATTGCATTTTTTTATTCCCTTTTAGACAAAAGCTACCAGGGATCTTGCTAATGTCCTTGTCTGTATGTATTCTTGCAGAATAGTAAATAAACAAAAATAGAAAGGGGTGTAAGACAAGGATGTGTCTTCTCACCAGACATATTCAACTTATATAGTGAGAATTAGAAACTCTATTAGGATTCATTATTGCTGACTCAAATTATTACAGAGACATCAGTAGTTGTATGGTACCATATATTTTCACTTTTAATTTCAAGACACATATATTCACTTGGTTATATTTTTTATATTTTTATCTGAAATGATTTTTTTGTTTATAGTCTTTAATATTATATATATATATATCCGGATCATGAGCTTTCATATGTCAGTCAGTATAGATCCTAAAGTCTCAAAGAATAATAACTTCATGGTCTTCTATGAAGGTTTCATAATAACGTTCCTACAATTTTTCAGCATGTGGCACACTATAATATTGCCATATCTTTTAATGAATATACTACCCAATCTTATGTCAAACTTTATATGTCTTTGGTGGCACAATATATTTGAGCCTGCACCATTTCTTATATTTGCCTGGTAATTTTTCAGGTTTTGGTCCTCTGCATCCATTATAAATGTCTCCATCTCTGCTTTTAGCCTTGCACTGTTCAACAATTGATAGGTTTTGTGTTTGTAATTGACATCATTACTTCTGACTATTATGTTTTTTAAACTGTTTTTGTTTAAGCATTATTTTTTCATAATTTTAGCAACATTTATTGAGTATTTCAATTTATTTACTTCAGTGAAATAAAGTTCAGTTAGAATTTTTGTCTTTTATAAATTGAGTCAAATGAACAATGATAAAGTTGGACTGATGCTTACTGAAGCTTTATTAAGCTGCAGTATGGTTGCTATGTATATGCCTTTTGTAGTCATAAGTGTAGAAGAGTTACACTAAAAAGGGGAGATAAATCAAATAGGGTAGTGTTTTGTTTGGTTGCTATTATTGAAATTATTACGGAGTCGCTAAACTGTGTGCCCTGTGATTGGATGAAAAACAACCAATCACAGGCTACATTTTTAGATCATCACCGTACCCTCATGAGAGTGGTTTTTACGAACACTCTTCCTCTTTTGCTTGTTGGGACCTTCAGAGACAAGACATTCCCTGTCTGCACTCTCCGTCATCTAAATACCATGACACGTGTGAGGATTTGGACAGCAACTGAAGCACAGAAGTCAACTCTCTATTTCTTCAACCCAGCCAAAACGACACAGGAAATGTAAAACCGTTAAAAGGACGCATCTTTCAGATAAGTTCCGCAAACCCAACTGTTTTCAAGAAACTTTCCTCTCTTTTCCTACCAAGACAAGTATTTTCAAACAATTCTATCTGTGTTTGTGTTCCTTTCTTCTTGCCGGCATCACAATGTTTTCGTTACCAAATATAATTGGGAAAATCCCAGTACTATGTATATGCCTTTTGTAGTCATAAGTGTAGAAGAGTTACACTAAAAAGGGGAGATAAATTAAATAGGTTTTATCACAACATTGAGTTTTGTTTTGTTTTTCTTCAAACTGTTAACAAGTTGTAGCATCCAGTCAGATGTGATCTCTAAATATTTTTTTTCAACAATAGTTATTTTGTAGGTCTCTTCCAGTTGGATTAAGCCCTCACTGCCATTAATTCTAGCAATATAAAGATGGTTAGCATTTGCTTTAGGGTGGTACATATTATGGTAAATCATTAATTTTCTTAACTGAATCCATTTTCTTTGTCTTAGCTGTACAAAACTGGATTAGTTTAGAGACACATGGCCTAGTAAATTAAAACAATGCTTAAAACATATCTGGCACTGTTAGTACCAAAATGTCTGGATAAGTTGAAGGAAACAGACAAGTAACATGATGATTGATTGATTGATTGATAGATAGATAGATAGATAGATAGATAGATAGATAGATTGATTGATTGATTGATTCATTGTTGATAGATAGATTGATTGATTGATAGATTGATTGGTTGATTGATTCATTGTTGATAGATTGATTGATTGATTCATTCATTGATAGATTGATTGATTGATTGATTGATTCATTCATTGATAGATTGATTGATAGATTCATTCATTCATTGATAGATTGATTGATTGATAGATAGATAGATAGATAGATAGATAGATTGATTGATTGATTGATTTTTTATGGCTTATTATTGATTGATAGATAGATAGATAGATAGATAGATTGATTCATTGATAGATAGATAGATTGATTGATTGATTCATTGTTGATAGATAGATTGATTGATTCATTCATTCATTGATAGATTGATTGATTGATTCATTCATTCATTGATAGATTGATTGATTGACTCATTCATTCATTGATTGATTGATTGATAGATTGATTGATTCATTCATTCATTGATAGATTGATTGATAGATAGATAGATAGATAGATTGATTGATTGATTTTTTATGGTTTATTATTGATTGATAGATAGATTGATTCATTCATTGATTGATAGATAGATATATTGATAGATTGATTGATTGATTCATTGTTGATAGATAGATTGATTGATTCATTCATTGTTGATAGATAGATTGATTCATTCATTCATTGATAGATTGATTTATTGATTCATTCATTCATTGATAGATTGATTCATTCATTCATTGATAGATTGATTGATTGATTCATTCATTGATAGATTGATTGATAGATAGATAGATTGATTGATTGATTTTTTATGGCTTATCAAAACCTGAAATATATTTTTTAAATGTAAGAATATATTTCTTTTATATTAATAATTTTGTGATAATAACAATGATTTTCCCAGATACAAGTCCAACAATTAAATACATAGCTGGGCACAGAAGAGATGGATTCATACCTTTCCCAAAGATATTTGCATGTAAATGAATGTAACAAACCCAACTGGAATTTGATCATGGCTCTCCAATTTCTCATTCCAAACTGCTCTCCCCCTGCACATCCACCAATCAGCACAGAGATGAATAAAACTGATGAGTATTAACAAATCTAGCAGTGAAATTTTTGAGTCTTGAACTTCTATTGACTGAGTCAAGATATTTATAAATCCCTCTACCTGATTACAGACATTAGGTTTAAATTCTGAGGGAATGATCAAGCAGAAGATTTTTTAATGCCTCTGAAATCAGAAAGGATTTACAGCACTACCTAGTGTGAGTGTATATAAATTTTTAGAAGAGACTACATCTTGTCTTTCTTACCTTTTTTTTTTTTTTTTGACTATATCTTGAGTTTTTCTTTCTTGCTTTCCTTATTTTCTTTTTTGTGTGAAAATAGATTGTAAGTTATATTAAATTGTAATAACACTCATTTACTACTTCCTGATGAGATGCAATGATATGCATCGAAACGTGAATGCATTTATGTAGCAGTTTTATATATGTTCAAATGTAATATCATATAATAAAGAATATTGCTCTACTACTGTATTGAGCACTATCTTTTAATTAATGCTGTGAACACTTGAATTTATAATTGATTCATTCTCATTTCATATATATATATATATATATATATATATATATATATATATATATACACCCCCCCCCACACACACACAACCATCCTGGGTATGGCAATAAACTACATCTGGCCACAAGGCCTCTGATCAGGAGATTGGACATTTTCAGGTGCATGGAACTACCTCTTAACTGCTGACCTGAGGTGGTAGAACCTAGTAGGGTTATGGGCAATTAGTGAACCACCAAGCAAAAATCAACAGTACATTTTTATAGTAAAATTACCAACATGTTTTTATAGTAAAATTACCAGCAATATATTATTTATAGTAAAATACCCAACAATACTTATTTATAGCAAGATGACAATTAATACAATACTAAAAACTATAAAAAATACATTTTTATACTAAAATTACCAAGAATACATTTTTGTAGTGAAATGACCAGCAATAGATTTTAAAAATACCAACAATACATTTTATCATCCATAAACTATTAATAAGTATCTAAAAAAACATACATTTACCCTGAAAGTATAAAATTATGTTCAGAAAATCTTTACTTGAAGGCATAAAATTGTGTACAAAATATTTTGGAATTAAAAAAGTCCTAGATATGGGCCTAATCAAAATCAACTGACCAACCCCCACACAAATACTCTTACATAGAATCATCATTAATACATGAGAAATATAACAATTAATTTTGTAAATTTCTAGCAAATAACTAATTAATTTATGGAAAATAAAAAGTACGAGACATGAAAAATATTCTGCTATAAAAATATTAATTTTTCCTTTTAAGTTAATTCATTTATTAAAAATGAGTATTAAATATAAGTGGGAAAATCTTAACGATGTCGGATATTCAAGTGATACTGTGTTGATGGTAGATACACAAAGGAAAGTGCAGGACATCGCCAAAGTAAGTATTAAAGAAAAGCAACAAGAAAAACTAACTACAAATCCAAAGAAACCAGAATGTATGAAACAATTCAAGTTGTATTCTTAAATGGCCTCATCAGATCAATGCTTGCTGCAATGAAAGTTGGTTGTGTTGAGCCAGAAGGATTTTCTCATCTGAGTACATCCTACATATCTACAAGTCTAGCATTTGTCTGTCAGTTGAGTACAGTTGCCATATCTGATATGGTGCACCACCTGTTCATTTCCAGGTTCTCGACAAAATCCAAACAAGGATCTACAATGTAATCGATCCTGACTTGCCATCTCAACTCCATTCACTTTCTCATAGACATGATGCGGCTTCCCTCTAATCTAAAAATATTTCCATGGCTACTGTTCTGTTGAACTTTTTTCCCTGGTGCTCCAATTAAATAAATTTAAGTGTTGCTACTAGATTAGCATCTAGGTCCCATCCTTTTACTGTTGAAATAGTTAAATGTAACCGTCACCTATACTCCAACAGCTTCTTTTATCGCACTTCTCGCCTGTGGAATTTCCTTCTGTTTACTTGGTCCCCTGATAACTACAATCTTCAAAAATTTAAATGCAACATCAATTGCCATCTTCTGATATCTTGAATCCCATTCATCTTTTATCTTTTCCTCATTTCTCTTATACCTAGTTTTTTACTCTTACCTTCACTCCCTGTAACCCCCTGTGAACCAGTGACACTCCTACCTTGCTTGGGGTGAAATACTTAAAAAAAAAAAAAAGAAAGCTCTCAGTGAAGTTTGTCTTCACCATAGCATACAATTCCCATTTTATTCTGCCATCCATTAAAAAAAGCTTATTATAGAGGTTACTCAATGTTTCTTTCTTTCTCTCTCTGTTACCTATAATATGTCTTGTGAGTGTGAAATTCTCCAAGCCTGCTTTCCTCATTATGTGTCATAGCAATTTCAATACTCTCTTTGGATACTAAGTGTTCCATTTTTTGTCAGTATTATTTCTTGCTTTCCTGTCAACTTTGAACATCAAAAATTTAAATACAACACAATCATAATATTCTGTCTTCTTAATTCCTGTTCTTCTATTAGAATCAGAACAGATGTGTATTCTTAGAACCATCTAAGTATAAGCATCCTTTCTATCTGAATTTTCCTTTGAACTTCCTTGTTATTCCCATGTTCAGTCCATCATATTCTTAGCATACTTATGAAGATAGGAATGGCAAATATTTTGTGATAAAAACAACAAAGATAGGGATTTTAGAGTACTAAGGGGACTTGCTGTCACTTGAGCCCCAATGTAAGCCTTCAGATACTACTGTAATGAAAATTCAATTAGTATAAAGCAATAATAAAGAATGTCAAGGAAAATGTTAGAGCAATGAGACTGGCTGCAATTTGATTTCTTGAGGAAGGCCAAAGAATAAATTGGCTAAAATTTTGTGATGAAAAAAAAAAAACAAAGATGAGCATACTAGATGGAATAGCTGAAGTAATACTGACAATAGATTATATCAAATTTCTAGACAACAGTTATTCATACATGAAGAGATTAAAATAAAAGCCTTACAATAGATAATCTTTTTAAAACAGTTTTTCAATCAATACATTTCCCTATCAGATAATTAGGAGACCACTCAAATAAATATAACTTGGTAATCAGTAAACGTTTTGTACCATACTCAACAGGAAATATTCATTTCCTCTTGAATAGTATAATAAGCAGCATTAATTAATAATCTAGAGGTGTATCACGGGGGAGGGGTAGTCACTCCTGGGCACAGATGTACATGGGCGCTAATTTTTGTCTGGTGAGAAAAGTTCTTCTATAGCTTAATGTAGTCATAAATACCGGTCTTGTAAAAAGTGGTTTGAATGTTAACCCGAGTGAATCTATAAATCTCATACTTTTTCTATCTGTTTCATAAATCATGGACACTACTTGTTATATTTTCTGTCAGTATTTATTATTTGTTGCTTTCCTGTCAAGTTGATGTTTAAAAATTTAATCTTGTGTCTTCCCAATTCCTAAACTTTAATCATTTACTCTCCTTAATAGTGTTGTTTTTCTCATTCTTTCACATTCAGTAACCGCTTGCATCTTAGTTGCTTTATTCAGAATGTAACATATTCAAGAGAAAAGAAATACTGTCACAAATGAATGGCTCTCCAAATGACTTCCAGAACTTTGAACTAAAGACCTAGAACTGATTTAATTGAGCTGTTACATTGAAAAATAACATTACTTGATGACATGAATCATGTAAGCATACCTGATATATAGGTTTAATTCAATTAGTTCCTTTTTTAGATTTATGATATTAATACTTTATTTTGGGCTTGAATGAAGTGGTAACTAATTTTTTGTTATTGTTATTCGGTGGATAATAATCACAAAACATAGTTAAACATTTTATGGGTAATTCAGGTGTGGTGTCAAAATTGTATGTACCCTATGTTGCTGAGAACATTTGCTACACCCATGTATTGATAATGTCCTTTTTGTAAAATATCTTTATTTTAAAACATAGTCAATTTATATTTTTTTTGTTTCTTGCTGTCTATCACTAATGACTAACAAAATTCCACATTATATGCGGTTCCTCTTGCTAACAATCATACATTCTATCTCGTTATAATTGACTATTATTCCTTTTTTTTGTTTTTATTTACTATTTTGTCAAAGACTTTCAGTAGTTCCTTGTAAATCTGCTATTTCATTTTGGATTACCTTGTTGTATAGATTAAATAAATCCACTGACAAGACACCCTTTCTTTTTTGGGAGTATTTACTCAATTCATTTTCTCTCTGTATAAATTCTGGATTATTCTAATATTTTTCCAAATAAATCCAATGTTTGAATCATTTCAATTACAAGCAAGGCAACAAAGCTACTAAGATGCAGGGGGGTTACTGAGTTTGAAAGAAATATGAAAAAGAAAAACATTATTAAGGGACAAGAACAATAAAAGAACAGAAATTAAGACAGAAGATAATGATTGAGATTGTATTTAAAATTTTGAAGGTTAAATTATCTATCCTACATATCCTCATAGTTTGAACTTCTTACTTCCTCCTCTTATTCCCTTATAAAAACCTAATTCAGTATCCCTCTAACTTGAGTGGTTCTTGGGCCTTACATTAGGTGAACAACAGTATATATTAAAAATCCATTTCCTGCTATAGTCCATTAATAATTTCTTTTTGTCCCATTCATGTTATATTGCTTTTAGTAGCCAAATATAAAATAATAAATTTTAATGTATACAGAGTTAGTCTTCTCTTTTATAATTCATTTCACACCTTTGTCCTTTTCACTATGTGTGTGAAAGAATATAAGAAAAAGAAAAACATTATTAAGGAGTGACAACATTAAAAGAACAGAAATTAAGAAGACAGAAGATAGTCATTGACATTGCATTTAAATATTTCTAGCAGTTCAAATACTTGTTTTGTACTTAATCAGAAGCTTTTTTTGTCAATGTTCCTGCTTTTATATTGCCCCCTTTGATATCCTTCTAATTATAAATATTGTATTTCTTGTTCCAGTGTAAGCAAACAAGTGATTTACTTCTAATATGTAACATTTGAATGTTATAAAATTAATATGTCAATGGCACATAATAAAACACCACCATTTATACTTTTTATTCTTTCTTGCTGTCTATCAGTATCATACAACTAACAAGCAATTTAGTAGCATTCACTGAATAATCACAATTTTAGAAGCTGTTTATCACAAGCCAGATGATTGAAATGACGTGTTCAGGTCAACCAATAATTATGTCTAAAATACTAATAACATTTTAATAACCAAAATGTTGGTCAATTCATTTGGCAACAAATTATCTGTCTGCAAAGACAAAATTAAAACTGGGAATTATTTTTAATGAGTGATTCAATAATAATCAAGCAACATTTTCAAATGTATTTGGAAATCCTATCACTGAAGCGTCTGGATAAGAAATTGTGAAGTTTGTTTTTTAAAGTTTTCTTTAAAGAAAAACTTTTTATTGGTTTGTGTAAAACCAGCTGCAAAAACAAGAAAAATATATCTTAGTTTATAATGCACATTAAGTTAATCTTTTATACACCATATCCCTCCAGGGGTAATCATGGCTCTCTACAACTTCCTTTTTTTTTTTTTTAGCTCTTACTGATATTTGCTTTTTTATTAACCCTTCCCACTCCCTGAACTGCCACTGATTTACACAAGCTTGTTCAGTAGGCTACTCACTGTTTTTTTTTTTATGACAAGGTTCACTCTGTACAAGGCCAGGGGGGCACTCAAGGTAGAGGGTTACATTAGGAGGCAGTTCATATTGATAGGAAGGGAAGACAATGGTTATCTCTAGACTTGAACAGGTTAAGATTGTAGTGATCAGGGAAACATCCAGGTCCACAGAATAGTGGGTTGCAGGAAGAAGCTGTTCAAGTGGAACTTACTTCTCACTGCTGGAATATAGAAGGAATATGGGTAGTTTGCTATAAGTGGCTCCTTTCTGTGAAGGTTAGAACTGGTGGAACCAAGAAATATAGCTCATCTGAGCACTTTCAATAAAAGTAGTAATAGAGCAGCAAGAGGCTTGCGATATCCTGTCTTTAAGAAAGAAGTTGGAGGTTGGAAAATATGTCACACACAAGGACTCAGAGACTCTTTTGTACTCTTTCAAACCTGGAGAGTACAGTCTAGGCAGCTTCTGCTCAAATATGACAACAAATATGACAACAAATATGACAACTGATATAACTCTTGTAAAGGTAGAGGATAGCATATAGAGTCAGGTACTTACTGCAGCAGCACAGGGAACCAACCATTTTACCTGTATCTTTAGTGATGGCTTGTATGTATGAGTTCAGCTTGAGGTAACTAGTTTGTTTTTAATATGTCCTGTGAGTGTCAAATTTTCCAAGCCTTCTTTCTTCATTCAACTCTCTTTCAGATTCTAAGTATCCTTTTTGTTACTATTTTCCTCACTGCTCCATCAATGATATTCTTAGTATTCTTCAGTTACCGTAAATCTACTCTTTACCTATGACCATTCATTGATATATAGGAGGATTCTTTATCTATGACCATTCATTGATATATAGGAGGATTCTTTATCTATGACCATTCATTGATATATAAAGAGGATTGAAATTATGTAGCAGTTCATAACTCATTTCTTTGTTTCCAATAAAATTCTCCTATTTCTTAACACTTTGTTTAGTTTTTGGATTCCTAGATAGTTGAAAGTTTTTATTTTCTTAATTTTGATATCTCTGATTTATAGTTCATATATTGAGCTATCTCTCTTGCACTGACAACTGTAAATTCTAGGTTTTTACAATTAGTGGTTAGTCCTTTAATCTTGCTTTCCTTTACAAGATTTTTTCCATTAATGCAGTTGTTCACCAGGGCCTATGTTTCTAATTTTTATAAATGACTTTTCTGATGTCATCAGTCCTCAGCTTAGTATCTATCTGATGGTACAGTTATTTACTTCTGCCTTAATAGTAAGTCTGATCGGTTTGATACGGTCAAATTGGCAACTGATCTAAAAAATAACCTACAATCTGTTGTTAAATGGAGCAAGGAGTGGCTTGTTAATTTTAAAGCCTCCATAATGAAACTGTTCTCTTTTAATTATTTTAGAGAACTTTTTGCCTTCCATCAGCATGGCTGATGCTAACCTCCAAGTGACTCATTGTGCTTCTTAGACTAATGTTTTCTGCTGATATGATCATCCTGCACACTTGAAAAAAATTAATAAAGAAAATGTGAAGTAATAAAAATACAATTTTATGTAAAATTATATACAGGTATTAAAATCAATTTATTATTTTATTATCCTATTATAATACAAATAAATCTTTATTAAACATAGAATTAATTCATCAGTATTAGATCAATAACATTTATTTCTCTAAGTATTTTAAAAACAGTTCCATGGCATGTATTGCTGTGTATCAAAAATATTTTGCATTCCCAAGAGTTTATTAGAATCTGTTGTTATTTTTTGTAGCTTATAAAATGCTGTATGTAGGATATCTGAGGGCAATCTTAGCTCATTTGGAAGTTTTTGAGTATTGGTGATTGGGTTCTTTTCAACCTTGTATTTTAAAGCGTCATAATTGACAGCCTTAAAATGTAACGATCAACTCAAAAAGAAACTTGCTGGGGAGAGAGATTGATCTGGTCAGTAGGGAGATAGAAGCTGTGGAAAGAAGCAATTGGAGAAGCGCAGTCCACATGAAAACAACATACTTCTAAAACACTAGAAGACAAAGAGAAGAGAGGAAAAGTGACCAAATGAAAATCCAAAGCTCTCCATCCCCTGAACCCTTTTTCCCTACCATGCGGTGGCTGCAGATATCACCTCAGATCCAACATAGGACTCATTTCCCACAGAAGGATATGTAAATGAGCAACACGATACTCGGCAACAAGTTTCGCCAATGACGGATGAGGTGTGGAAAGAAGCAATTGGAGCAGAGCAGTCCACATAAAAACAACATCCTTCAAAAACACTAGAACACAAAGAGAAGAGAGGAAAAGTGACCAAATGAAAATCCAAAGCTCTCCATCCCCTGAACCCTTTTTCCCTACCATGCGGTGGCTGCAGATATCACCTCAGATCCAACATAGGACTCATTTCCCACAGAAGGATATGTAAATGAGCAACACGATACTCGGCAACAAGTTTCGCCAATGACGGATGAGGTGTGGAAAGAAGCAATTGGAGCAGAGCAGTCCACATAAAAACAACATCATTCAAAAACACTAGAACACAAAGAGAAGAGAGGAAAAGTGACCAAATGAAAATCCAAAGCTCTCCATCCCCTGAACCCTTTTTCCCTACCATGCGGTGGCTGCAGATATCACCTCAGATCCAACATAGGACTCATTTCCCACAGAAGGATATGTAAATGAGCAACACGATACTCGGCAACAAGTTTCGCCAATGACGGATGAGGTGTGGAAAGAAGCAATTGGAGCAGAGCAGTCCACATAAAAACAACATCCTTCAAAAACACTAGAACACAAAGAGAAGAGAGGAAAAGTGACCAAATGAAAATCCAAAGCTCTCCATCCCCTAGACCCTTTTTCCCTACCATGCGGTGGCTGCAGATATCACCTCAGATCCAACATAGGACTCATTTCCCACAGAAGGATATGTAAATGAGCAACACGATACTCGGCAACAAGTTTCGCCAATGACGGATGAGGTGTGGAAAGAAGCAATTGGAGCAGAGCAGTCCACATAAAAACAACATCCTTCAAAAACACTAGAACACAAAGAGAAGAGAGGAAAAGTGACCAAATGAAAATCCAAAGCTCTCCATCCCCTGAACCCTTTTTCCCTACCATGCGGTGGCTGCAGATATCACCTCAGATCCAACATAGGACTCATTTCCCACAGAAGGATATGTAAATGAGCAACACGATACTCGGCAACAAGTTTCGCCAATGACGGATGAGGTGTGGAAAGAAGCAATTGGAGCAGAGCAGTCCACATAAAAACAACATCCTTCAAAAACACTAGAACACAAAGAGAAGAGAGGAAAAGTGACCAAATGAAAATCCAAAGCTCTCCATCCCCTGAACCCTTTTTCCCTACCATGCGGTGGCTGCAGATATCACCTCAGATCCAACATAGGACTCATTTCCCACAGAAGGATATGTAAATGAGCAACACGATACTCGGCAACAAGTTTCGCCAATGACGGATGAGGTGTGGAAAGAAGCAATTGGAGCAGAGCAGTCCACATAAAAACAACATCCTTCAAAAACACTAGAACACAAAGAGAAGAGAGGAAAAGTGACCAAATGAAAATCCAAAGCTCTCCATCCCCTGAAACCTTTTACCCTACCATGCGGTGGCTGCAGATATCACCTCAGATCCAACATAGGACTCATTTCCCACAGAAGGATATGTAAATGAGCAACACGATACTCGGCAACAAGTTTCGCCAATGACGGATAAGGAGTGGAAAGAAGCAATTGGAGCAGAGCAGTCCACATAAAAACAACATCCTTCAAAAACACTAGAACACAAAGAGAAGAGAGGAAAAGTGACCAAATGAAAATCCAAAGCTCTCCATCCGCTGAACCCTTTTTCCCTACCATGCAGTGGCTGCAGATATCACCTCAGATCCAACATAGGACTCATTTCCCACAGAAGGATATGTAAATGAGCAACACGATACTCGGCAACAAGTTTCGCCAATGACGGATGAGGTGTGGAAAGAAGCAATTGGAGCAGAGCAGTCCACATAAAAACAACATCCTTCAAAAACACTAGAACACAAAGAGAAGAGAGGAAAAGTGACCAAATGAAAATCCAAAGCTCTCCATCCCCTGAACCCTTTTTCCCTACCATGCGGTGGCTGCAGACATCACCTCAGATCCAACATAGGACTCATTTCCCACAGAAGGATATGTAAATGAGCAACACGATACTCGGCAACAAGTTTCGCCAATGACGGATAAGGAGTGGAAAGAAGCAATTGGAGCAGAGCAGTCCACATAAAAACAACATCCTTCAAAAACACTAGAACACAAAGAGAAGAGAGGAAAAGTGACCAAATGAAAATCCAAAGCTCTCCATCCCCTGAACCCTTTTTCCCTACCATGCGGTGGCTGCAGATATCACCTCAGATCCAACATAGGACTCATTTCCCACAGAAGGATATGTAAATGAGCAACACGATACTCGGCAACAAGTTTCGCCAATGACGGATGAGGTGTGGAAAGAAGCAATTGGAGCAGAGCAGTCCACATAAAAACAACATCCTTCAAAAACACTAGAACACAAAGAGAAGAGAGGAAAAGTGACCAAATGAAAATCCAAAGCTCTCCATCCCCTGAACCCTTTTTCCCTACCATGCGGTGGCTGCAGATATCACCTCAGATCCAACATAGGACTCATTTCCCACAGAAGGATATGTAAATAAGCAACACGATACTCGGCAACAAGTTTCGCCAATGACAGATAAGGAGTGGAAAGAAGCAATTGGAGCAGAGCAGTCCACATAAAAACAACATCCTTCAAAAACACTAGAACACAAAGAGAAGAGAGGAAAAGTGACCAAATGAAAATCCAAAGCTCTCCATCCCCTGAACCCTTTTTGCCTACCATGCGGTGGCTGCAGATATCACCTCAGATCCAACATAGGACTCATTTCCCACAGAAGGATATGTAAATGAGCAACACGATACTCGGCAACAAGTTTCGCCAATGACAGATAAGGAGTGGAAAGAAGCAATTGGAGCAGAGCAGTCCACATAAAAACAACATCCTTCAAAAACACTAGAACACAAAGAGAAGAGAGGAAAAGTGACCAAATGAAAATCCAAAGCTCTCCATCCCCTGAAAACTTTTACCCTACCATGCGGTGGCTGCAGATATCACCTCAGATCCAACATAGGACTCATTTCCCACAGAAGGATATGTAAATGAGCAACACGATACTCGGCAACAAGTTTCGCCAATGACGGATGAGGTGTGGAAAGAAGCAATTGGAGCAGAGCAGTCCACATAAAAACAACATCCTTCAAAAACACTAGAACACAAAGAGAAGAGAGGAAAAGTGACCAAATGAAAATCCAAAGCTCTCCATCCCCTGAAACATTTTACCCTACCATGCGGTGGCTGCAGATATCACCTCAGATCCAACATAGGACTCATTTCCCACAGAAGGATATGTAAATGAGCAACACGATACTCGGCAACAAGTTTCGCCAATGACGGATGAGGTGTGGAAAGAAGCAATTGGAGCAGAGCAGTCCACATAAAAACAACATCATTCAAAAACACTAGAACACAAAGAGAAGAGAGGAAAAGTGACCAAATGAAAATCCAAAGCTCTCCATCCGCTGAACCCTTTTTCCCTACCATGCAGTGGCTGCAGATATCACCTCAGATCCAACATAGGACTCATTTCCCACAGAAGGATATGTAAATGAGCAACACGATACTCGGCAACAAGTTTCGCCAATGACGGATGAGGTGTGGAAAGAAGCAATTGGAGCAGAGCAGTCCACATAAAAACAACATCCTTCAAAAACACTAGAACACAAAGAGAAGAGAGGAAAAGTGACCAAATGAAAATCCAAAGCTCTCCATCCCCTAGACCCTTTTTCCCTAGCATGCGGTGGCTGCAGATATCACCTCAGATCCAACATAGGACTCATTTCCCACAGAAGGATATGTAAATGAGCAACACGATACTCGGCAACAAGTTTCGCCAATGACGGATAAGGAGTGGAAAGAAGCAATTGGAGCAGAGCAGTCCACATAAAAACAACATCCTTCAAAAACACTAGAACACAAAAAGAGAGGAAAAGTGACCAAATGAAAATCCAAAGCTCTCCATCCGCTGAACCCTTTTTCCCTACCATGCGGTGGCTGCAGATATCACCTCAGATCCAACATAGGACTCATTTCCCACAGAAGGATATGTAAATGAGCAACACGATACTCGGCAACAAGTTTCGCCAATGACGGATGAGGTGTGGAAAGAAGCAATTGGAGCAGAGCAGTCCACATAAAAACAACATCCTTCAAAAACACTAGAACACAAAGAGAAGAGAGGAAAAGTGACCAAATGAAAATCCAAAGCTCTCCATCCCCTGAACCCTTTTTCCCTACCATGCGGTGGCTGCAGATATCACCTCAGATCCAACATAGGACTCATTTCCCACAGAAGGATATGTAAATGAGCAACACGATACTCGGCAACAAGTTTCGCCAATGACGGATGAGGTGTGGAAAGAAGCAATTGGAGCAGAGCAGTCCACATAAAAACAACATCCTTCAAAAACACTAGAACACAAAGAGAAGAGAGGAAAAGTGACCAAATGAAAATCCAAAGCTCTCCATCCCCTGAA
The DNA here is from genome assembly GCA_964036315.1 of Acanthosepion esculentum. Lineage (NCBI taxonomy): Eukaryota > Metazoa > Mollusca > Cephalopoda > Sepiida > Sepiidae > Acanthosepion > Acanthosepion esculentum. The sequence goes on along the minus strand of OZ038520.1, from coordinate 51,205,432 downwards.
CCCTTTTCCCTACCATGCGGTGGCTGCAGATATCACCTCAGATCCAACATAGGACTCATTTCCCACAGAAGGATATGTAAATGAGCAACACGATACTCGGCAACAAGTTTCGCCAATGACGGATGAGGTGTGGAAAGAAGCAATTGGAGCAGAGCAGTCCACATAAAAACAACATCCTTCAAAAACACTAGAACACAAAGAGAAGAGAGGAAAAGTGACCAAATGAAAATCCAAAGCTCTCCATCCCCTGAACCCTTTTTCCCTACCATGCGGTGGCTGCAGATATCACCTCAGATCCAACATAGGACTCATTTCCCACAGAAGGATATGTAAATGAGCAACACGATACTCGGCAACAAGTTTCGCCAATGACGGATGAGGTGTGGAAAGAAGCAATTCGAGCAGAGCAGTCCACATAAAAACAACATCCTTCAAAAATACCAAAAGACATATAGAAGAGATGAAAAGAAGAAAAGCCAGAGCTCTTCAATCCTCTGAACCTCAGTGGCTGAGGACATCTCTTCAAATCCAATATAGGACTCATTTCCCACAGAAGGAAATGTTAATGAGTATCTCAATACTCAGCAACAACATCCACCAATAACAAATTGATAGCTAATTGTTATCCATATGTGGGTTTTATTTCAAGAGACATGTCATCGTTCTTGAAATATTTAAACCAGTTTTGGGTAGTTTGGTCAGATATTGTTTTATATCACCCCATTTCTTAAATTTTTCTAAATAATGCTTCAATCTCAATATTTATAAATACTATTATAACATCCTAAACAAACGGTACAGGTGGTTAGTATTGATAATGATTTTGATATATCAGTCATTCAGTTATATGCCATGCGTGATACATGCTTAGGCGATCATGTATCTTATGATACATGACTGATGAGGCAGATTTTTCCCTGCAGTAGGTTGCCATTTCTTTCTGCGGCAGACCAGTTGCCATCCAAGGCTATAGAACCCGGTCCGTTCTGCTATTTAATCTACCCATAGCTGGGGAAGAAAAAGAGGATTCATGCCTTCCCCAAGGATATTAGCATGTAAGTGAATGGATTTGACTGGAATTTGAACTCGGCTCTCTGATTCTTCATTCCAAGCCACTATCCATTACTCCACCGTATTTTATTTTAGGATATTAAAAAAAAAACATCTGAGAATCACTACACATTTGCAGTCATATTTCAACACATATCAATATGTCTCCTCAGGTGATTGTAAATTACTGGCGAATGAACAATTCATTTTGTTTTAAAAGCAAACAAATACATCCTCTTTTTTCGAAAAAAAAAAATGGCTATAAGGCTTGGGGTCTTTACCTTGATCAACCATTTGATATGACCCATGTTCAATTCAAACTATCTCAATTCATCTTACTTGGTGCTATATATATATATATATATATATATATATATATATGATGAAAAATATGGAAAAGACAAAGCAAAATACGAATATGCAAGTTTACTGTTTTAATTTTGTTTTACTGTCGACGTCAGACGTTTCGGTCTAGTAGACCATCTTCAGGACATGGTTATTGGAAACATATTTATATTTAAGTCAACATGAAGAGACGATAGACACAAGACTAGTCAGAAACAGAAAAACTGAAATCTACATCCACATATTTGCTTACATATATATATATATATATATATATATATATATATATATATATATATAAATAAAATATAAGAGCTGGTCAGAAAGTGAGCTGCAGATAAGCACAAATCAATTAGAATTAAAACATTGTGAAAGCTTTAAAAAATAATTGAGGCTATACATTATTTCTACTAACAATGAAAACAGCCTTAATATTGTGCAAATGTGTATATAACATCAAAAAAATAATGACTACCACAAGAATTATTGTTGCTTATGAATTATCAACCCTTTTTGGGTTATTTAAAGCCAAAAGATGTTTTGAATTGTAAGAAGTTACTTACAGTACCCAGTGTTCCCAAATGCCCCCCATTTAAGTACTGACCAGGCTTGATGCTGCTTAACTTTGGTTGGCACCAGGAAACTATGGGCGAACATAGAAACATTGTTTTTGGCTTCTTTTTTTTTTAATTTCACGACAAGGAAGTTCATAGAAGCCACTAAGATTAAAAGGGTTATTGAGAGTGAAGAAAACAGAGAGAGCAGTAAAAGAAAATGGTTCAAGAAAATTACAATGATTTATATTGCAAAGAAGACGATGACTGATGTAAGAAGTTTTAATAGCTTTTTGAACACCGATGGCATAAATCCAATAGAAATTTACTGCTAACTTACTTGGTGCATATAGTGATTACATGTACTAATGCTTAGATTCAAGATGGCAGACAGTGCAAACTTTGTGATATGACTGTGGAACTTGATCTTGCAAAGTTGGTGGCACATGAAATCATCCACAAGAACTTGGGATATTAGAAGTGTCATCAGCACGACAACATGACACCACACATGGCCAACCTATACAAAAGAATGGCTCCAGCAAATATAGTTGGGATATTTTACCACATTCACTGCATAGTCCTGACTTTTTATTTTTTATTTTTTTCAGATTATCATCTGCTTGGGTCTCTCAAATGTTATTTATCTGGGAAGTAGTTCTACACATATGCAAAGATGCAAGGGTAGATCCCATTACTTGACATTACATTCTTTAAGGAGGGAATTTTCTGCATTTGTGCACCAAAGAGACAAAGGCATTAATCTTAATGGTGACCATGTGGAAAGTAGCATAGTTGTGCTGGTAACATATACACAGTATTTGATTTGTATACTAATAAACATATTTGTTATTTACTTTTCTGATATCCCAAATAATAATAATAATAATAATGATGATGATGATGATAATGATAATAATAATAATAATAATAATAATTGGTCTGATCAAAAAGTATCAGGAGTGGTGCTAATAAAAGGAAAACTATAACATATCAATTTGGCATTAAATCTCCTTCAAAGTAGTTCCCTTCTGAAGTCACACACTTTATCCAGCATTGTTTTCATTCATGGAAGCATTCCTGGAACTTCTTTTTTTGGTATAGCGAGCAACTGGAATTCTTTAATGTCTTGGAATCTTGTTCCTTTCAAGTAAGATTTGCTTTTTGAAAAGGAAAAAAAGTTTTAAGGGGCAGGATATAAACAACAGAGTTCAAGATCAATCTGTGCCAAGCGGCTTTACTTTGTATACTTTAGTCTCTGTTTAAATAGCCACAGTCCCAATACTTTTTGAATGGCCTTTAGAGGTGTACATGAAATAAGTTTTGGAATAAAGATTTTTAAAAACGAAAATACTTTTGATACAGTCTCATCAAACTCTGGTCAAGCTTGTTTGCATTTATTTTACATTAGAAAAGAATAAATCCTTCTCTTCTATATCCGTCAAGTCATGAGCAAAATTATAGGGAAGACTGGACTCTGTAGTGTTGGTAAGATGACTTAGTCTATGAAAAGAGCAACTCTGAGAAGGGACAGGATTTGTCAGGCTCTGCTGCAGATGCAGTACATGTAATGCCCTAACAAATCTAAAATGGGTAACAGGATGAATGAATACACATTGATTTTGCTTTATATTAGGAAATTATAATGTGCTGTTCACATATTCATTTCATAACATCCGAAAATTACATATTAGAGATAGTTTATTTGTCTGGAATAAGAAATGCAATATTCTTCAATTAATTCAACTTGAGTATCTATCCATATAGATCTGTTCATATCTATTTCATTCTATCTATCTATCTATCTATCTATCTAAGTTTGTTTATATCTATCTATTTGTCCATCTATCTATCTATCTATCTATCTATCTATCTATCTCATTCTGTTCATATCATTCTATCTAATTCTATTCATATCTATCTAGATAAATAGATAGATAAGAACAGAATGATACAGATAGATAGGAATAGAATGAGATAAATACAGAAATAATCCACCCTATATCATTAAATTGGTTCCAAAAACTGAGACATAATCAAGATTATGATGTAAACCAGATGTAATACCTTAAAATGAGGACAAACACCATAAAACTAGCATAAATAACGCACAAATATATATATATATATATATAACCATTGATAATGTTAATAGTAGTATTAGATGTTTCCTTACAAGGAAACATTTGGCTTTCATTGACCAAGCAACCAGTACTGCTTTCAGTTGAAATTTATAAAATCTTTTTTAAAACAACTTTTCAGGAAAATAGTCTTCTTCAAGTCCAGTAGTTGTTATCACTCTTACAAGTATTAATGATGTTTGAAATTTTTAATATTTTCTCTTAAAATAAATGTATGTTGTGTCTATTTATATATATTTGAATGCCTTTTTGCATATATCTGTATATTATGTGTATGTTCTTGAGTAAATATATGAATATACTTATGAGTATGTTTATTGAAGGGTTTATATGTACATTAATTTTTTGTTTTACGCACAATAGAGTATATTGTAATGGTAATATTAGCCGTTTCCCTATAAGGAAACATTTGCCATTCATTGACTGAGCAGCCAGTACTGTTGTCGGTTGAAATTTCTAAAATCTTTCTCTTAAAACAATTTCTCAGGAAAATAGGTTTGTCAAGTCCAGTAGCTGTTATCGCTCTTTCAAGTATTGATGGGTGTTTGCTTATATCTTCTCAACCTCCGGATGAACATATCATTTGTCCTAAGAATCAGTCAAATTTTATTTTATATTATATTCAATAATGATTATCAATCTAACATGTTTCATTTTTATTATTATATTCTGATATTTTTATTTGCTTGATTTCCATTGGTTAATCAGGTTCAACGCGCATTTGACTTTTTAAACTCACGTTAGTATAATTTTTTTAATTTCCAAATTCAAGGAAAGATGGTTTGTCCGTCCAAAGAAATTAAATCTAAGTCTATTCATACCACTCTAACTATCTATATTCATATGTATCTATCTCTATTCATATCTATTTATCTATCTATCAGTTTATTTATATCTATATATTTTAAAAATGGATATCTATCTATCTTTTTATATAGTGAATCTTAAACAATTATGTGTGCGTGCATGATAATATTTTACAAGAAACATGGATTAAAAATGAGGAAGAAAGGGATTGTCAGTGGTCAGGAATCAGTAGAAGTATTACTGATAGAATAGGGCTATTATATGTATAATGGAAATGCATTGCTAATAATTTTACTATAGGAATGCATTGCAAATGAGGAAGAAAGGGATTGTCAGTGGTCAGGAATCAGTAGAAGTATTACTGATAGAATAGGGCTATTATATGTATAATGGAAATGCATTGCTAATAATTTTACTATAGGAATGCATTGCAAATGAGGAAGAAAGGGATTGTCAGTGGTCAGGAATCAGTAGAAGTATTACTGATAGAATAGGGCTATTATATGTATAATGGAAATGCATTGCTAATAATTTTACTATAGGAATGCATTGAAAATGAGGAAGAAAGGGATTGTCAGTGGTCAAGAATCAGTAGAATTATTACTGATAGAATAGGGCTATTATATGTATAATGGAAATGCATTGCTAATGATTTTACTATAGGAATGCATTGCAAATGAGGAAGAAAGGGATTGTCAGTGGTCAGGAATCAGTAGAAGTATTACTGATAGAATAGGGCTATTATATGTATAATGGAAATGCATTGCTAATGATTTTACTATAGGAATGCATTGAAAATGAGGAAGAAAGGGATTGTCAGTGGTCAAGAATCAGTAGAATTATTACTGATAGAATAGGGCTATTATATGTATAATGGAAATGCATTGCTAATAATTTTACTATAGGAATGCATTGCAAATGAGGAAGAAAGGGATTGTCAGTGGTCAAGAATCAGTAGAATTATTACTGATAGAATAGGGCTATTATATGTATAATGGAAATGCATTGCTAATGATTTTACTATAGGAATGCATTGCAAATGAGGAAGAAAGGGATTGTCAGTGGTCAGGAATGAATGCAAGCATTACTGATAGAATAGGGCTATTATATGTATAATGTAAATGCATTGCTAATGATTTTACTATAGGAATGCATTGCAAATGAGGAAGAAAGGGATTGTCAGTGGTCAGGAATCAGTAGAAGCATTACTGATAGAATAGGGCTATTATATGTATAATGGAAATGCATTGCTAATGATTTTACTATAGGAATGCATTGCAAATGAGGAAGAAAGGGATTGTCAGTGGTCAGGAATGAATGCAAGCATTACTGATAGAATAGGGCTATTATATGTATAATGTAAATGCATTGCTAATGATTTTACTATAGGAATGCATTGCAAATGAGGAAGAAAGGGATTGTCAGTGGTCAGGAATGAATGCAAGCATTACTGATAGAATAGGGCTATTATATGTATAATGGAAATGCATTGCTAATGATTTTACTATAGGAATGCATTGAAAATGAGGAAGAAAGGGATTGTCAGTGGTCAAGAATCAGTAGAATTATTACTGATAGAATAGGGCTATTATATGTATAATGGAAATGCATTGCTAATAATTTTACTATAGGAATGCATTGCAAATGAGGAAGAAAGGGATTGTCAGTGGTCAAGAATCAGTAGAATTATTACTGATAGAATAGGGCTATTATATGTATAATGGAAATGCATTGCTAATGATTTTACTATAGGAATGCATTGCAAATGAGGAAGAAAGGGATTGTCAGTGGTCAGGAATGAATGCAAGCATTACTGATAGAATAGGGCTATTATATGTATAATGTAAATGCATTGCTAATGATTTTACTATAGGAATGCATTGCAAATGAGGAAGAAAGGGATTGTCAGTGGTCAGGAATCAGTAGAAGCATTACTGATAGAATAGGGCTATTATATGTATAATGGAAATGCATTGCTAATGATTTTACTATAGGAATGCATTGCAAATGAGGAAGAAAGGGATTGTCAGTGGTCAGGAATGAATGCAAGCATTACTGATAGAATAGGGCTATTATATGTATAATGTAAATGCATTGCTAATGATTTTACTATAGGAATGCATTGCAAATGAGGAAGAAAGGGATTGTCAGTGGTCAGGAATGAATGCAAGCATTACTGATAGAATAGGGCTATTATATGTATAATGGAAATGCATTGCTAATGATTTTACTATAGGAATGCATTGCAAATGAGGAAGAAAGGGATTGTCAGTGGTCAGGAATGAAGGCAAGCATTACTGATAGAATAGGGCTATTATATGTATAATGTAAATGCATTGCTAATGATTTTACTATAGGAATGCATTGCAAATGAGGAAGAAAGGGATTGTCAGTGGTCAGGAATGAAGGCAAGCATTACTGATAGAATAGGGATATTATATGTATAATGTAAATGCATTGCTAATGATTTTACTATAGGAATGCATTGCAAATGAGGAAGAAAGGGATTATCAGTGGTCAGGAATGAATGCAAGCATTACTGATAGAATAGGGATATTATATGTATAATGGAAATGCATTGCTAATAATTTTACTATAGGAATGCATTGCAAATGAGGAAGAAAGGGATTGTCAGTGGTCAGGAATGAATGCAAGCATTACTCATAGAATAGGGCTATTATATGTATAATGTAAATGCATTGCTAATGATTTTACTATAGGAATGCATTGCAAATGAGGAAGAAAGGGATTATCAGTGGTCAGGAATGAATGCAAGCATTACTGATAGAATAGGGCTTTTATATGCATAATATAAATGCACTGATATTTTTTTTACTATGGCAATATATTAGGAATCAATAATGAATCGTAACTGGTTAGGAATGAATACAAGCATTACTGACAGAATAGTACTTTTATATGTAGAATAGAAATGTATTTCTAATGATTAAATTTTATAATAAAAATGCAGTGAGAATTGCTGAGTGGAGGGATTGTCAGTGGTCAGGAATAGATGCAAGCTAAAATAATTTAATTATATTTATATTGATGCACTCATAATGATCTTACTATAAAATGCATTAAATAATTTAAGCATCACTGATAGAGTAGAAATAATAATCTATCTTATATAAAATTTAATAAAGGATATATATGGGGTAATCATGCAATAGCAAGTTCTGTATTCTGTACTAATAAAATACTGTCAAATCTTTGTTTAATTTTAGTATCACATAAAGCTATTTACACTAGTGTTGTGAGACCGATACTTCCCTACATCATGGACTCTCCCAGTACTATATTATTATGTGAATGGTAGTATCATGGGAGTAGCACCAGTAATGAGCAGCCGCGTACGATACCAATATCGGACACCACTGGATAGTAAGCTCGGCTTACACTATTCTTTGTAACTTTTCTGTTTAATATATCTTTCTTACCTCTAACCCGTGTTCCGTGTTTTCCTTCTGTGGCCCCTACTTCGGGTCCACATCAACTAGTTACATTGTTCAGGCTGTTGCCCATCTTTAATGCAAATATTCATGACATTTCGGCTGTTGTATGATCCGGCCGTCTTCAGATGATATATGTTGCAATTTTAAATACAGAGCCATTGCAAAATGATTTCCCTCTAATTTATTCTATGATCTAATTTATAATCCCCTCTTACATTATTTCGAAATGAACGTAAAGTAGAATAAATATTTAATAATATTCTTTTATAATTATGAAGGAATAAAAACCAACATTCATAATTATAGATACTTGATGAATTTAAACAGAGTCAGGTACAATATTTACATTCATGAAACACTTAGTAAGGAAAAAAATTAAAAACAATGACTTGTAAGATGAGCATGTTAATTATCTATCTGTGGAAAGTGCTCACTAATAATTAAAGATTATCTAATCCATCATAACTATCAATGAATACAGTAGCATCGATGAGCTTCACTGTTAATAATAAGCTCTTTTTTTTATATACTAATGTTCACCCAGTACAAGGCCTGAGAACCATTCAAAGTAGAAGGTTACTGTGTGGTGTTGTATGAGCAAAAGAAAGTTTGATTCATTTTATATGGCTTATCAATCCGTTGAAGGTTACTTAAAACCCAAAAATATTTTTAGGTTGTAAGAATTTTGGTGGGTGAGGAGATAATGGTTTAGTGATATAAGTCTTACTAATTAATTCATAGAAGTGAATTAATACCTTTCTCAAGAGTATTTGCATGTAAACTAATATAATGGACCCAACAGAAACTGGAACTCAGCTCTCAGATTAAAAATTCTGAGCCATTATCCATTAGACCACATGTACATCCAAGCTTACAGCACCTGGAAAGCAGTCACCCATCTAAGTGCTGACCAGGTCAGATGTTGCTTAACTTGCTTCTTTTTTTTTTTTTTTAAAACATTGTGGTTCACTCTGTACAAGGCCTGGGACTCAATTGAAATACAGGCTTACAGATTAACAGGCACAGTTTATATGGATAAATGGGAAAGATAATGGCTAATCCTATACTTAAACAGGTTAGGATTGTATCGATCAGTAAAAAAAACTTCTTGGGAGTCAGTTCCACCAAGAGGTGGCATGTGGAAAGAAGCTGCTTGAGCGGAACTTACTTCTTACCAATGGAATATAGAGGGAATGAGGGTGGTTCACAACAATGCACGTAGCTGGTGGGTCCTAGCCTCTGAAGATTAGAACTGGTGGAACTAAGGAATGTAGTTCATCTGAACACTTTCCATGGAAGTAGCGATGGAACAATGAGAGGCTTGTGTGACATTTTGTCTGTGGGGAAAAGGGTTGTAGGGTGGAAAATAATTTGTTGCCCACAAGGATGTGGAGATGCTTTCGGATGCTATTGCAACTGAAAAGTGAGGATTGGGTAGCTCTTTCCCAAATATGACAGCAGCATTCCGTTTTATGCCTGATCTGGCCCTTGTAAAGGTAGAGCATAGCACGAGGAGTCTGGTGTTTACTTGAGCAGTACAGGGAACAAACAATTTTTCCTGTATCTCTAGCAATGAATCATATGTATGAGTTCCACTTGAGGTCTGGGTTGAATTTGAGGCCAAATAATTGCTCACGTCATGGGGTCTCCTTGAGGGAACATCCATTCATCCTGACTGATTTTACGGGAACTCATAATTCAATGTGATATGGCCATAAGATCATGAGGCTATGCAGGAAAAATAATGGTTAACAGTAACCTTGAAGAGGTCAAAATTATAGTGATTGGGAAAACATCCTTCTGGGAGTCTGTTCCACAAAGCAACACTTCTTGGGATAAGCTGTCTTGGAACTTAGTTATGAAGAGAGAATGGAGAGGATTCACCCTTGTGGATGTGACATGAGTTGTAAAGGTCAGGGGTTGTAGGACTAAGGAATTTAGCTCATCAGAACACATTCCATGCTTGTAGTGATATAGCAGTGAGAGTCTTGCAACATTTCATCTGTAGGAGTGCGGTTGTAAAGTGGAAATAATCACTCACAATGATACATAGATGCCTTCAAAGTCTATCAAGACAGGCAACTGAGGGCTAGGTAGATTGACTAATGCTTACAAAACATATCTAAAACTAAAATAAATGCATTGTTTTTGAAGGAACTGTAAAAGAGCAAGTACTAGTAAGAGCAACAAAAGAAAGTTGTGGAGAGTCATAATTACTCATATTCTAAAAGAATATGGTATATAGAGATTGAATTAATAATACATTACAGTATGTATATAAGTAACTATTTCATATTAAAAATTTTTTTTAGATATAAAACTTTAAAATATTACAAAATGAATCGGTCATATTTTCATTTAAAGATAATAATTATTACCTTTAAATAAAATATAATTTAATATTATTATTAAATAAAACAATATCAAGCACTCATGGTATAAATAAAAATAAAAGATTTTATTAAGCAAATTAATAGTTTCACTACAAAACTGGTATATTTATAGGTAAAATATCTATGAAGTTCTACTTATAATTTCTGTTTTGTGTAGATTTTTTTTAATCGAGTTTATCCCATGCAAGACAGTAAAGCCACTGAGACATAAGGTATTATTAGGTGTGGAAGATTTAGAATCAGAAACATTGCTAAGGTGTGAAAACGAAAGAAAAGTAATCAGAATGAAAGTAAATAAATTAAAATTTCTGCTGATTAAAGTTGGTTGAGAAGCATGGAGCCAAAAGTGAGTTTCACAAGCAAGAAGTGTGAGAAAAGAAACTGTTAGCATAGAATTTACAGTTACATCTAGCCAAAGCCAACTCAACTGTAAATTGGTGAAACATTGCCCCAACTCTAGTATAGTGCTTAAATGTAAAGAGTCGAAGCACCATAATGAAGAGCTTATCTGAACAATAACCATGAAAGTATTTATAGAAAATGCACAGGGATGCAACCTTATAATTGTGGAAAAGTGACTGAAGTCGAGATGACGGATCAGGACCAATAATATTGCTGTTCCTTCTTTGGATTTTATCAAGGAGCTCAAGGTAAATAGCAGGGGTACTGGACCATATGTGGCAACAATATTCTAAGCATGCATGAATGGTAGACTTATAGATATGTAAGATAGATTCTGGAGAGAAAAAATGTCTTGCAGTGAACCAACTTTCTTAGCAGCTGACCTACCAATGGATTCAATATAGTCTTTCCACTTCATGTCAGATGAGAATATTAGCCCAACAAGGCACAACAAGTCACTTTCCTGGAAGTTAGCATCAGATGATTGATAACAGTTTTAGTTTTAGAGGCATTAAAAGTAATAAGTCATCCTTTATACTAGTTAAAGACCGATAGTCATTAAATATTTACAATAATTTATTTGGAGGTCGGAGATTTTATTTTGTATCTTGCAGGTGCAACAATTTAGGTATCTGGAAATCATATTAACGGGGGATAGAAAGTGTCACACAAAAATTCAAAGGTGCACTGGAATAGTGAATAATGCCTATCAAAAAGCTGAGCAAAATATTAAGAAACAGGAATATATCATTAAAAACAAAGAAAAGAGTACTGAACAGTATGTAATATCAGTCCTCCTATATGGCAGTGAATGCTGGACAATCTCCTCACAGATGAAGAAGAGACTTGAAGCAAGTGAAACAAAGAAAAGAGTACTGAACTGTTATGCAGTATAAGTCCTCCTCTATGGCAGTGAATGCTGGACAATCTCCCCACAGACAAAGAAGAGATTTGAAGCAAGAGAAACAAAGAAAAGAGTACTGAACCGTATGTAATATCAGTCCTCTTATATGGCAGTGAATGCTGGACAATCTCCTCAAAGATGAAGAAGAGACTTGAAGCAAGAGAAACAAAGAAAAGAGTACTGAACTGCTATGTAATATCAGTCCTCCTATATGGCAGTGAATGCTGGACAATCTCTTCACAGATGAAGAAGAGACTTGAAGCAAGAGAAAGAAAGAAAAGAGTACTGAACTGTTATGTAATATCAGTCCTCCTATATGGCAGTGAATACTGGACAATCTCCCCACAGATGAAGAAGAGACATGAAGCAAGAGAAAGAAAGAAAAGAGTACTGAACTGTTATGTAATATCAGTCCTCCTATATGGCAGTGAATACTGGACAATCTCTTCACAGATGAAGAAGAGACTTGAAGCAAGAGAAAGAAAGAAAAGATTACTGAACTGTTATGTAATATCAGTCTTCCTATATGGCAGTGAATGCTGGACAATCTCCTCACAGATGAAGAAGAGATTTGAAGCAAGAGAAACAAAGAAAAGTGTATTGAAATGTTATGTAATATCAGTCCGCCTATATAGCAGTGAATCTTAGACGAGATTGTCTAACATTCACAGATGAAGAGAAGACTTGAAGCAACAGAGATGTGGCTCTATAGAATCATACTGAGAATACCATAGATGATCATGATATAGAGATTGCATCAAGAACACATGTTGCATAGCCCCCTCATGCTGGGAGATCTTCGTTACTGTGACAATTAATACAATGTTGGTGTGGGTGGTCTTGGGTGACAGCTTCAATTTGATAATAAAGTTGCATTCTTCTCTCTTGGCTAGTGATCGCTAGTTGTTTTGATTCAAGATGGAAAGAACTTCAACACAGGGAATTTTAACTTAGCTATTTTATTAATGTTGACATATGCATTTTCTATTTTATTCAGTGGGGTTGCTTTCCACAACTGGGGAGACCTTTCAGACACAAAAGTCAACACATGTACATTGTTTGACATGTAAGAACCAACTCCTCAAAAAACCTTTCTATATCTCTATCATTCCCACGCTCATTCAGCCAATCAAAATTGACTTCCTTATTGTATCTGATCCATAAGGTCAACCTGAGGAAGTTAGAGCAGATACAGTTCTCTCTAAAAATAATAGTCTGATAAACTATTATTTAACAGACAGTGAAGAAGGCAAACATCATGCAAAATGATGGGGGAGAACTTCGCCTGTGATAGTTCATCCTGGAGGGAAAAAGTGCACACTGGTAAGAGAGAATTTAAATAGAATTATGTTGAGCATGAAAACCCAAGAGAGATTTGTAAGCAGTCTTGATATTAATTTCCCTTAAAATGTTACTAGAAAATTTGATCTAACATGTAATGAATGTGATTGCATCTTTGAAAATAGGGTGGGCCTCAAAAATCATCAAAATTTGCCGCACACAGACAGAAGTCATTCATTATATCTTATGCAGCATTTATGTAACTACAACAAAAGACGCCCAATGCCATCGCATCTGCACAAGAGAATGTAAGGCCTTAGCAAAATTAAAAAGCTTCATCTGTGCAGGCTTATATTTGGGCATAGGTGCAGACATCTTTTATATATATATATATATATATATATATATATATATATATATATATATATGTACACACACACAATATAAGCAATTATTTAATTTAAATTCCAATTAAATACAATTTTAAGCATCTGAGGTTTTGATTTTATCACTGAAACTTTTAGTTATGTATATACTTGTCATGCTTTGAATAAGATCCAAGAAAATGTAAGCTTTACTCTCTTTCTGTGTGTGTATATATATATATATATATATATATATATATATATATGTATATATATATATGTATATATATATATGTATATATGTATATATATATATATATATATGTATATATATATGTATATATATATATGTATATATATATATGTATATATATATGTATATATGTATATATATATATATATATGTATATATATATGTATATATATATATATATGTATGTATATATATATGTATATATATATATATATGTATACATATATATATATGTATACATATATATATATATGTCTGAGCGCTTAACATGCCTGCGTTCAAATGATTTCGCGTGAGAGGCGACTAACATGTTGAAATGAAACTAAAATGTATACATTTATGTCTGGGATTCTGAACATCCCTTTCAACATAATTTCAATGAAAATACAAATTAAATAGCATATATATCTTTTATTTTTATTTTTATATTTTTACATTTTTTCTCCTTGGTAATTCTACAATTTAAAACTTAATAGAGATTTGATTTAGATTTCTAAATAGGTAATTTTAATTTTTTACTTTTAATTTTAATTTCAAATTTTATAAATCTTTTAATATCTATGATAACCTTGCTTAGTTGTCAAATTTTTCGAATCATCCTATACTTGTATTTTGATTGGTCACTCTAGCTTATGTAACAGCGTTTACTCCTGGCTAAGGATCGTTGATTAATTTGAAACTTTTAAAACCATTTATTCTATATTCTACATCGTCACTTGATAAGACACTAGAAGAGTTGAAACAAAATGGCTACTTTTGTCGTGATTTTATAACATATTTATGTTGTAATATTCAAATAAATAATTATATCTGCTCTACTCTGTATTGAGCACTCTTTAAAGAATATTAATTGTTGGTTATTGGAATTCATTCCGTATATACCAATCCTAAACTTGTATATATATATATATATATATATATATATATATATATATATATATATATATATATATATATATATATATATATATATGTGTGGGTTTGTAAACATTGACTATTATGACTAATAATGGAAGACTCTTCGGTACATCGAATCGAGTTCTCTCAGTCACTGTGTGTTTATCTAAAAATAAATATGCTTAAATTCACCTTCATCCCAGCTGTGTGCCAACAGCTTAGTGGTAGGATCCTCACCAATTCAGTCGGGTTTCGATACTAGATAAAGGCAACCAGACATCTAGCCACACTGATGAACTGTGATACAGTGAAACAGTCTCTCTGTGGATGATAATATATATATATATATATATATATATATATATACAGTTGCGGCCAAAATGTTCAGAACGGCGTTGTTTTCATCAGAAAAGTAGGTATAAGTTTTTATCAAAGTTGTTTTATATTCTATAATTTTCACAGACAATAAATACGATATTACTTGTTATTGTCTGAGATTTTGGTGTAATTTGAGAAGATAATACAAAAGTTATGGATGATTTAGTGATTTATGACAAAACCCATGGTGGCCAAAATGATCAGAATGGTTAAAAAAATAACAAAATAATAAAAAATGACAGAGAATACTGGAATTATTTAATATTTAGTGTGAAGCCCTTTAGCTACAATCACACTTTGACATCTTTGACTGCATGAGGAAATTAAATTTTCAATTTCTTGCTGGGTGATATTATTCCATTCTTCCTGAAGTGCATTCCATAATTGCTCGGATTTCTGGCTTTTGAGTGTTCTCCTAGAATATTCCACACATTTTCAATATGATTGAGATCTGGGCTTTGAGCAGGCCAATCCATAACAATAACCTTTTCAGCCTTGAGGAAGTTCATGACCACCTTAGCCTTGTGACATGGGGCATTGTCCTGCATGAATATGGGTAGTCGCTTAGTTGAATTTCTCAGCACAGGCAAGACATGATCTTTTACAAGTTGTTTATAAACTCCTGCATTTACCTTTCCATGTAATCGCACCAAAGGGCCCACACCATCTCCAGATATCATCCCCCAAACCCTGACACTTCCTCCGCCGAATTTAACACTAGTCTTAAGGCATTTAGGCGACAATTTTTCACCTACTTTTCGACGAACGTACCTTTTCCCACTTGAGCCAAATAACATAAACTTAGATTCATTACTGAAATGTATCGTTTGCCATTTTTCTTGAGACCACAACACATGTTCGGTTGCAAAGGTAAGACAACACTTTTTATACTTGGAGGTGATCAGGGGCTTCACTGCAGGTGCTCTTGCTTGTAGGTCATGTTCAACTAAATGACGAGACACAGTTTTTCGAGATAAAGTTTTCTTCAGTATAATGCTCATTTCCCAAGATTCAGCAGCAGCAGTTTTAAATCTGCCCCTTTTAACCAACTTTACCGTAGCACGATCTTCTCTCTTGGTCGTTTTTATTGGCTTACCTACACATAACACATTTGTAAAAACATCTTTCGGATTACATCTATTCTTTCGTTGTCCTCTTATTGTCTGGATGTAAAAAACAAATATATTTTCATACCTGATGATGTCTGTATGCACAGATGAAAACTTGTAAAAAAATAAAAAAAGACCTTATGCAGCTGGAATTTATAAACAGGGATCATAACATTCATCTGCAGGTTCGGGGTTAATGCCATTTATTAAATTTTTTTGCGAAGATGTATTCTCGCCATTTATATCATTAACTTCAATATCTGTTTTTTGTATGAATGATTCATGTAATATATATATATATATATATACATACATATACATACATACATACACACACATATGTACGTGTATATATATATATATATATATATATATATATATATATATATATATACATACATACATACACACACACACACATATGTACATGTGTATATATATATATATATATATATATATATATATATATACATACATATATATATATATATATATATATATATATATATATATATATATATATATATAAATGAATATATAATATCACAAATTGAATGCTGGTGTTAATAAAATAGTGCTCAGTGCAGAATAACAGAGCTACAATTTATAATTTAATAATGTTTTTTCCTCACCAGTTGCACAACTCTAAGTTTCATGCACATCACAATCTTCAGCAGTGAGGAAAAAGTGTGTATATATATATATATAATTATTTATTTGAAAATTATAACATAAATATGTTATAAAATCACTACAAAAATAGTCATTTTGTTTCAACACTTCTGGTGTCTTATCAAGTGATGGTGTTGAATGTCAGGCAACACCATTTTTGTAGTGATTTTATAACATATGCTATAATTTTCAAATA
Source organism: Acanthosepion esculentum (assembly GCA_964036315.1). NCBI lineage: Eukaryota > Metazoa > Mollusca > Cephalopoda > Sepiida > Sepiidae > Acanthosepion > Acanthosepion esculentum. The sequence continues at coordinate 51,188,230 of OZ038520.1, read as the reverse complement.
AATAATTATATTTGCTATATTCTGTATTGAGCACTCTTTTAAGAATAGTATTTGTTGGTTATTGGAATTTATTCCATATACACCAATCCTATACTTGTCTGTGTGTGTGTGTGTATATATATATATATATATATATATACTATCATGATGTTTTTGTATCTGTTCTACTTGTATTAAATTGATCATATTTTCATATCTTGTGCTAAATGTGTTCAACAAATGGAGTAAACTATTTCAGTTTTGATCACCTAAAAATCCAATCGTGACTCATGCTCTATAAAGGTAACCCCAGTCAACACCCCACAATTTCCTTTATTCTGAACTGACAGGTTCACCTAGGACTGCACCAGTGTTAATTTTTTCCGCAAAGTTCAAAGGTGATCATATAGTAATGACCTATGGAGTGAAACTAGATCAGCCTTAATTAAACTTTGTTCGTTTGATTACTAATACACCTGCTAATTAGCAATATTCTTGTATTATTATACCACTGTACAGACTTGGTCTATGTTTGCTTAGTCTTTACTGCTGGTGTTTTTATTTTGATGAACTCATACACACATTGATGTGTGTATGTGTGTGTGTGTATATATATATATATATATATATATATATGTGTGTGTGTGTGTGTGTGTGTGTGTGTGTGTGTGTGTGTGTGTGTGTATGTATGTTTTTATCACTGTTGTTATCCTAATTATTTCATACGTACATATGTGTATATCACATACATGCATACATATATTTAATCAATTCATCCCCAACAAGGTGATAATGCCACTAAGACGCAAGGGGCTACTGGGAGTGAAAGAGAATGTGAAGACTTTAGAAGGAACTGGAAATTTTTAAGTGAAAAGTTTTAAAGAAAATGGCTACATAAAGAACACTTCTACCTAGAATCAGGAAAAGACAGCTGAAGTTCTTTGGACACATAGTGAAGATGGAGGGCTTGGAAAACTTAACACTCAAAGGGCATACTGAAGGAAAGAGAGATATGGCAAGGCAGTGATCTACTTTCCTGACAAGCTTGTATGAATGGATGGCAGAATGGTGGTTGGTGGGACTTAGCAAAGGGAGAAAAACTTCTGAGAGCCATATAAAATAGAAAGTTGTCAAGGGCTATGATTGCTTATGTTTTGAAGGAATGATGCACATGGAAGAAGAAGAAGAATCTGTTGGCTAAAATTTGATTTGTAAAAGACAAGATAGTATCCAAGAT